>VXAD01008718.1:191823-410252 GCA_013399195.1 Dicrurus megarhynchus
CTTCCCCTTCCCCTTCCCCCCTTTTCCCCTTTCCCTTTCCCCCTTTTGCATTTACCCACTTTTCCCTCCTCAGTTTTTCCTCTTCACTTAGTTTATTTTTCTTTCTTCTGCTTCCCTTTCCTCCTTACCATTTTTCCTTCTCTTGATATTATAGTTGTGCCTACTTACTGGTTGCTATAAGAAGTATATCAGACAGCAAAGAAGCTGTAGTTTTGCTGGGACAGAGTTAATTTACTCAATTTTTCTGCTGATCGCATGGTGTTGTGTTTTGTTTTTGCAACTAAAACTGTGTTGATAACACATGCATGTTTTCAGCTGTTGCTGAACAGTGCTTTCACAACATGTTTCATACTCTGTTTGGCTAGCAAGTAAGCTGGGGGTGGGCAGGAGGCTGGAAGGGGATGCAGCTGGGACAACTAACCTGAATTCACAAAAAAAAGAATATTCTCTATCATATGAGATAACTTGCAGAAGTAAAATTTATAATATTGGGAGGAGGACTGGGGTCCAAGTTACGTACTCTGGGGGTAGCTGAACGTTGCTCATCATTCATTTAGTAAGAAGTGATTCCTTTTGTGTTGCTTCTCCTTCACCTTTTCTTTCTTTTTTTTTTCCCCCTCCAAGTATTAAATTGTCCTTTTCCCGACCCATTTTTCACTCTTTCCCTTCTGACTCTCTCCCCCATGCAGATATAGGGAAGTGAGTGTGCTAGTGGATGGGGGCTCACTAGCTGTGGCCAAACCACCACAGAGACTTGTATCCCTTTGACATAAGAAAGCCAACATAAAGAAAAAAACCATTATTATGGCACCAACCACAATATCTTGGAGTATATCTTTGTGGGTTAAAGTCTTAGGGTGTGCTATCTCTGTCCTCTGATATAATGCGCTTGACCATTTGCTTGGGTGATGCTCCTATTTCTGGCTTCTACAAATCTTCCAATCTCCCGTGTGAGTTTTGTGTGTTTATGATATTACATAAGTACTGAAAGTAGTGGTCTGAGTTGTTCCAAAAGGGAATACTGAACAGTGGCTGTATTCCATGAACACAACTCTTGATTTAGGAGTTTAAATTTTTCACATTAGCCCGTAACATAACATTTTTGATAGGCCAACAGAAAAGCATTTCTTCAAAGCAAACCCCTTTTTCAGAACAAACTTTCAGAACACAAATGTGGATGTGTCTTCAAAATGTTGTCGATTTTCACATTTATCGTAAATCTAAATACTCTGTTAAAACTTAGCTTAAAACAAGTTTTAACAGAGAATTTAATCTATCTTTAACAGAGATTAAAGTGATTAATTTTTTTATAAAGTATATTTATAATGGTTTATTGTATATATTTATATGAATAACAGGTTGTAATACTGAGTTTGGTAAGGCCCTCTGGAGGTCATTTGTTCTAAGCCCCCCTGCTCAAGCATGGCCACCTAGAGTCAATTGTCCAAGACCATGTTCAGACAGCTTTTGAGCATCTCCAAGGATGGAGACACCGCAGCCTCGGGGCAACCTGTGCCAGGGCTCAGTCATGCTCACAATGAACAAGTGTGTTCTTAACCTCCAGTGTTTCAGTTTGTGCTCAGAGAGTCCTATTCTACAGAGCTGCATTTCAGACTGGAGGCCTCCAGGTGTTTAATGAAGATGTTAAACAGGACTGGACACATTACTGAACCCTGGGGTACACCGCTGCTTACTGGCATGAGAAAATGAGTGACATCTTACTTATTGACTGAATAGTTGACCTCTAATTTTTGAGCTCAGTTTAAAAAAATAAAACATCATCTGTCTTTTCTTTTTTATTATCTTTCATTTTTTAATTTTAATGTGGAGGTTTTTTTGGGTTTTTTGTTGTTTGGGGTTTTTTTTCCTAGAAATATATCTGGGAAAGCAGTCTTGCAGATTCATTTCTTTACCCTAGATTTCTCTTCATAATAGAACCATTTAATTTTTCAGGAGAAGTACGTAAAGTTTTCAGGACTGTTATTTTAGAAATTTACACCTTAGTATTTCATTCACATCCACTATCAGTTTTCTTGTAAACTCACCTTTCCATTTAAATATGAAATTTATAATTTCATATTTCAGGGAGTTTTTTTCTGTGAAATAGGTCTTTCTTCAAGCAACAGTACTAAAAACTTAGATTTCCATTGATTATTGAGATCATTCATGGATTTACAGTTTTCACAGAAATTTACGGGTTGCCCAGAAAGGTTGTGGAGTCTCATTCTTCGGAGATACTCAAAATCTGACTGAACACAACCCTGAGTAATGTGCTCTAGGGGATCTTGCTTGAGCAGGGAAATTTGACCAGAAGACCTTCAATGATCCCTTCCAATCTTACACGTTCTGTGATTCTGTGAAAAGCATACTAGTTCTTATTGTTTCATTATTAAATTGCTTGTCTTTTTCTCTATTTCTGCCCTGTAGACACAGATATAATACACTTAGATCATCATTGGGCCTAATATTTTATAAGCAAAATCTAAAATAATTTTAAAGCATGATTTTCTTCCCCATGAAAATGTAGTCTTGAAAATTATTAACTGAATCTTGCCTCTGTATGCCTTTAAACTAGTATGCTAGACTTTCATTGCAGATTGGAATTCCTTACAGAACATGCCCTAATTAATTTTGGATTGAGTCTCTCTTATTTATATATTTGTCTGCACTGATAGTAGCTTTGTCCTTGTGATAAAAGTCGGGACTACAATAAAGAATGAGCAATTAGCTGAAATTATAAAGACAATAGGGTGGTGTGAAGCACCCTTAACAATCTGCCTAAAACAGATAAGATTCATCATGCCAGATCAGAATCAATGTGATTGCCAAAGACCATTAATTCCAATATTCCTCAACCTGAGAACACTGTACCGTACTTAGACCTCTTGCAGGCACCGTTAATTCTTTGTTTGCATGTTTTTGGTTTGACATTCCCTCTCTTTTTCCCACCTCCAC
This sequence comes from Dicrurus megarhynchus, assembly GCA_013399195.1. Taxonomy (NCBI): domain Eukaryota; kingdom Metazoa; phylum Chordata; class Aves; order Passeriformes; family Dicruridae; genus Dicrurus; species Dicrurus megarhynchus. Next base: position 194,779 of record VXAD01008718.1, read on the forward strand.
CTATTTTCTTTCATTTCTAATTTAGAACAAAGTTTCATTTGGGCAGGAGCATTTTATATCAGTAATGGTGCTCTGTAATCTTCTCTGGTCAAATTCTACCATTTCAGTTACTTGAAATTCCTCTCCCATTATTTCAGAGGAACAAGGCTGTCAGCATACATGCTCTTCAGTTATAGCTATGCCAAATGACAGAGTTACTCCCCACAGCTGCTCACAACCAGTGCCTCAGACTTGACAGCTATGAAGCTTCATTTACAGAAATTGTATTTATTTTAGTCAAAAATCAGACCAATGCACCTTTGCGATGTGGAAAGAAAGTCTTAGCCACAGTGTCTCTCTTACTGAAAACAGTTAGAAAACCTCTGCAGGAGAGTTCAGGTTGGATGAAGAAGCAGTATCCTGCCTCCTGGAAGGAAGCAGCTCTGCATTCATCTGCCACAGCTACAATGGATGCTGCAGGTGAAACTAGAACCGCGTTCATTCTCATGTGGCATGGCAGCTGGGTGTTATTTTAGCTTTTAAGATGAGTTGTAAGGCCGTAATCCTGTAGGCAGGGTGACTCTCTAGTCTGGGATGTGAGGAGGGAGATGGACCACAAAATATTGCCTTTTTCCTTGACGCCAAATCATTGTGTCACAAGGTAAAAGGCAATTGATTACCTGATAGTTGTGCTAAGTTAGGGATACCATTTCTGCCACGGAGTGCTCAGAACTCAGTAGATTTCAAATTAGGCCCATTAATAGTTTTATAATTTAAAACATGTCTAAGACTTTATCTCAAAAATCCACATTAGAAATAAATATAATTTCACATTGATCAATAACCAAATGAAATAAGGTCTAGAAATAATAAAACTTAGAATTAAATCATGATGCCCTTGAAGAATAAAAGAAAAGCATTCATTGATGGAAAAATGCTGAGATAATTTCTTGGTATGTAATATTCAAGAGGTTTTTTGTTTGGTTTTGTTGTTTTTTTTTACTATATGCAGATCTTTGATGTTGTTTTTATACAGAAGCATAGGGTTTTTTTAATATCTAGTTAGAGGAAATTATTTGCATTTAAGGGTTGATAAAATTCAGAAATTATATAAAAATTAGACCTCTTGAAATTTACTATTATTTTTGCTTTGCTGAGATGAGCTAGTGAAAATATAGTTGATAGCTTTCAAAACAGAATAGAGGGGATGATCTGCAACTCCTGATGTTAAACATATGTAAGACACAGATGGAGAATAAACAGTTTTCAGAACTTAAACTATTTTGTCCCCAAATAATTGGGGGGGTGGGTGGGAGGATACACATGATTTTTTTTCTTTTACTAAAAGATGTATTTTAAAAAAAACGTACATGAGGAAAATATATACCCACATCAAAATTTTGTGTGTTTATCCGATTTTTTGTATTTCAAGTTAATTTCTTCAGTTAAGATCACCTGAATTATATTGGCTTGTCTTGGCTTACCTTGGTTTGCCTCGCCTTTTTCTCATTCTCCCAGTTCCTATGTAACATGAATATTATAATAAATCAAAACCTTATAGTGACCTTGTGTTTTCACTAGCAGATAAGGAACAGCTTGGCATTTGATTTTTAACACAGAACAGAACTGCCTCTTTGTGGAACAATACATGGTGCTGTCCAGTGTGTTGCTGTTTGAACAACTGAGAACTAAAAATACTACACACCCACACACTTTTATCCTCCAGGCTGCTATTAGCCTAGTAGACTGAACATTTCTAATGAAGTGTCTGCAGCTTTGAAATCTATATGAACCTTTAGATATCCATCCTTACCTAATACTAGCTGTTCATAATTCGATGAAAATATTTTAATTCCAGGCATTTATTTCATAAATTGAAAGGTAAAAGAAAGTTGTTTCTGACAAGTGACATGAGTAGCATAAAACTACAGAGTGACTATTTGAGTTGGGTTAGTATGGAAAAAGGAGAGCATAAAGTTACATGGATTCTTTTACCCTTTAAGCATAGAATTAATTTTTCTCTCCATTTATAAAGCATTAAATTCCAGGGCTTCCTTTCAAGTCATGAATATTTTACCCAGAGCTCTCCCTGAGAGGGAGAGAAACAGCTTTTCAACCAGCTGGTGCAGGGTTATATTTGGCATATGGAGCCTGGATTCGGTTATTGACTTAGAAGCCCATAAATACCCCCTTAACAACAGTGCTGTGTGTAATACACATCGTTGGGGAACTCCTTAACACACATTTCTAAGGTATGAGCCTGCTTGTCTATGAACAACACAATACACAACAAAGCAGAAGACTTGAATTTAGATCAGTTTGATAAGATCCTGCGGCTGGCAGAAGCTGGGGAGTCTTCAGCAACAAAATAAACTCTGGGAATTTGTTTAATGAAGAAGAAAACAAGAACCCTTTCACAAGTCCTTTTAGAACTATTTTCAACATTGTTTGCTTGGTGAATTAGTGATAGACACAGAATTATCAGTACTGAGGAATGACATACACTTTATGCAAGTCACATACACAGTACAACCAGCAAGAATAAAAGTTTTTGAAGTGTTTTCTTTACAGCCTCAAGTTTTAGTATGATTTGGTTTCAACTAAATATTTTAAATTTTTTTCTTAATCAGGTAATTTAAATGATTTTTCAGGTTACTCAATTCATTCTCCTTGTTAAAATTACTTTAAAAATACTTTTAAATAAATTTTATAAATTCTTTTTCCATTTGCCTGAAAAAAAAAGGTCTGTATATGCTGAATAGTTCAATGCATGTGCTGCAAAGGCATGTAACAGCTGGGATCTATCACTGCCAAGCAATAATTAAACAAAGTTGGCAACCAAACTCTGGGAAAAATTTTGTATGCAAAACAGAACCATATATCTTCTTTAGGAATTTATTGTGGGTGTGTAAAAAATGCATTCAGATGACTTTCTCTTCTTTATATTTAATTTTTTATTATTATTTAATTTGATTAGTACCAGAAATGAAGACATTTTCAATCAATTTAAAATGGAGAGGTTAAGTCTGAAAGTCATTAAAATAAGAAATGTTAGTCAAATAACAGAATTCCCCAAAATATGCCTTATGTAGAGAATTAGAACAAAACAGGACTTCTTAAGATGATTCATAATAAATAAATTCTGCTTAATTTCTAGGCTGACTAAAGTGTTGTGTAAATTTTAAATTAGGCTTTGCTTAAAGGAAATATTGTAGTGTTATTATGCTAAGTGTACACATATAATTTAGTATTTCAATCTAAATTCTTGCTCTAAGGGTGACGTACCTTGAGTCAGACAAAACAAACTGGCACGGTAATCATGGTAATCATTTAAGAATGCTTACCTGTATATTTTTACACTCTAAGAATTTATTTTTCATAGTCTTAGATATAACCACTCATAGTATGAAAATCAGACATTCATGATTTATTGGCAGGAATTCATTAAACATGCTGGTGTCTCCACATTTAGACACCCCGAAAGGAACGCAGTCAGAAGTTAGTTACATGTGACAAATATTTACAAGAAAATGAAAAATATTTCATTCTCATGTGAGAGAAGGAAATGAAACTTTCTGAAGAATCTGCTGTGAATAATTTGGTCATATCTGGGTAGTAACTATAAACATTATCAGTACTACTTGAGACCACAGAGCTAGGCTCACTACACCAGTTCACCAGCCTCTGTTGAAGGTTGCTGCACTGGAATGGTTTGAACCACGACACATATGAAGAACTCAGAATTTATGATAATGAGATTTTATTACTTGATTAATTGCTGTTGGCAATGGATAAAGCTGTTCTGGAGTTGTGCTAACTTTTTTGGGAAAGCAGTTAATGATTGTTGTGATGATATCCTATGTTCTTGACAATCATGCAAATTTTAGACTTTTAGCCAACCTGTCTCAGAATATCTATTTATTAGGTACCAACCAAATGTACTCTTCTTTAGTCAGAGATATTACACAGCACCTATGTCTGTGAATAAATTGAAAGCTTTCAATGCTCTGATTCTCAAATTTTCTGTCCATCTGCATAGTGGTAATCATTTTACATCAGCTTGTCTTTTTTATTTAATTACAGCTGAGCAACTGGAAGCCCTGGAATATTTACAGCATTGATTTTGTACTGTGGGTCTCTCATTTCCTTCTTTTGTTCTTTCTTTTACTGTTGATCACTTAGTCTTTCACCCATGATGAGCTGTATCCACTCTTAGTAACTCTTAGCGATTGCCATAAAGCACACTTGCTTGCCATGCTTAGGTCTTAGTAGCATGGAGGATTTATTTTTCAGTAGTCTTCTCTAATTGCCACAATATAATAGGGAGAATTGGGTAATAAGCATAATTCCCTTTGAATTTAGAACACTGGCAAGGTTACCAGAAAACTTTCAGGTTTCCAGGTTAATAATGTAGCAGTTTTGAGACTGGCTATGGTAATGGAGAAACTTTGTAGACTGTAGTGGCTGTATATCCCAACACTGGAGAGCTTGGAATACAGCTTGAAAGTTTTGCAGCCAGCTGTGTGTTCTGTAAATGCATCACAGTAGAGTATCACAGCCTGTAAAGTATTGTATTTAAAGCTTCTATCTGCCACTAAGTATAAAAATGTTTCCTCAGGAAATGTAGCTGGTTATTATTGTGGGAATACAGTGGTCACTGAGGCGACATTATGTAGGAACTTTTCAATGCAGATCAATACTGGCAATTCATTTGGATCCATATGAGATTTCCAATGTTAGTCCATTAATGTTGAAAAAGAGTAATAGAAGACAGGATGTAGAAACAGAAGTAAAAGGAAGACAATGATAAAAGCAAACAAACTGCTATATATTAAAATGGAAAAGGAGAAGGAGGAGGCAAACCCACTTACAATGTATAATTTACTTATATACAGGGTAGGCTACCAAACAACGGTCCTGATGTTAAAACAGAAGGTATGTGTTGAGTTGTCTGACATGACAATGATCCTGGGTGAGATCCTTAAAGCAATTTTGACGACAAGTTTGTCATATACACTGGTGAAGTAGCTAGACATAATTTTAAAACAAAAATGTGAAATGAAAAAAAATATTACAATCCCCCTCTGCAGTAAGATAGACCCATACATCTTTTTACTATATGGAAGACACATGTGGTCACCCTTCATGCTGTTATAAGTTAATTCCAGCAAGCATTGCAGCAAATGGAAGTAGGAATTATCTACTGTACAAAAGATACCGTAGCAAGAACCAGGGACTAAAAGCAAAAGCATGTCATTATCATCCTGAAATCCCTGGATTCTCTCTGTTACTTACTATAACTTCATTTTAGGCAGATGATTCATATTTAATAGGCTTTCACAATTCTCATAAAAATTGTGGGTTATGTCTTGCTCACCTTTCTATTGCGTAACTATTTGTGAACCTAACTAATATAGAACTTATAAGTATGGAGCCTTTGTGTAGGCACCATAAGGAACTTAAAATACTAAGAAAATAAGACGTATCAATATGTTTTATCTTAAACTAGTCATTAAAATTCAATAATCAGCTTATATGGTTGTTCATATCTATGAGGAAACAGCCTCTAAAATGATCACCCAAATAAGCAATGTAGCAAGGATAGCACAGCAGTGGAAGGTCACTGATACCAAAATTGGCCAGACAGAAACTTTCTAACACAGTTTTGAGTATTAGAAAGCAGTCATTCATTACTGCTACATGCTGGTCACTCAGAGGGTCCTTCCTCTAACCAAGTGTCCCAAGTGTCCGGAAAACAGACTTTTATCATACACACTGATTGCATAGTCACTAGCTATCCCTGCTTACGTGATGCATATATACTACTTTATTTTACATAGTCACATCCCTTATTGGAAGCCCTTATATGGTTCTTTGGGGTCTTCTCTGATGGTCTTCAACATCTGCTGCCTTTTTTAGGTGGCTGTACCTTAACCCCCTCTTTTGGATAAGTGCAATATTGTTGTTTTGTGTAATTTGTGCCTCATCAGCCTTGCAAAGCTGAGCTGGCATCCTGTTTGCATTTTGTATCACTTCTTTTTTGTCAGTCTTATCTGCTCCTCCAAGGCTGTATTGTTCCCTTTGTTAGATAAGAATAAAAAACATATTATTCTGTTATGCTATCCTTATCACACAGGCCTCCTGCTAAGGGGAAACTAAGTTTCTCTGTATCATGTGACATGGCAAAGTGTTCATCACTTCTTATGACTTCTGATTTTTAGAGAACTTAAAGCAGTTTTAAGCCATTTAGTTCATCTATTAAAATGATGAAGTGTTAATTGATGAAAACAACGAAGTTTAATTTCACTTATTAAACCAGTTATGGAAAATGACGGGATTATATAAAGTTGGAAGATGAAAACCATGATAGGAAGTTGGAAGACTATAAAAAAACCCATAGAATTGCACTCCTTTCTCTTGAGCAGACATTATTTCTGTGACTGTCAAAGGAATATTTACTGTTAATTTCAACAGAGGACAAATAATTAAAAAATATATCTTTGATCAATTCAGTGAAATCTTGATTACATCCAGAACTGGTTAGTAGTAAATCAAGAAGAACAGAATTACATTTCCACTCCAAGTGAAAATAATCTTTAGATAGGTTTAGAATTAGTGCAGCACTGTTGAATTAAATACCCACCTCTTTGTTTTAAGGCCCATTATGCTTAGTGATAACTGGAAAAACATGTAGAAACATGGAAATTAGACGAATTCAAGTGACTTCTGATCACTTTAGTCTCCTAAATATTTTTCAAGGGTTATTTCAGCTGATGGAAAGATTATAGCACTCCTACTGCTTCATGGAAATTTCTGATAGGCTGTTTTGTACATACCTTGAAGTAACCAGACTAGTTATAGGGCTTTGATGAAATCCAATTGGATGCAAATTATTTTTGATGCACAGTTTTGTGAACATAGAAACTGCTATTTTGTGAACTGTTACAATGAGACATTACCTTGTCTGTGAAGCACTTAAGTCATGGAGTGACTTTAAAAATAAAAGCAATACAAAACGAACCTCAAAAGCTTGGTAGAGTGTTTCAGTCGCAGTACAGTGGACTCTTGCCTATATTTCTTTGCTTTCAAGGACTATGACTATGAAACATAAAGCAGGGACAGTAGTCACTTTCCATCTTGTTAGTGTAACTCATCATTACATGACAGAGAAGCAGCACTTCCTCCTGTAATGAGCTGTTGGTAGAGAATCTTTGCAGTACTGCAGTGGTACACGGGACTGACATTGACAGTGCCTCCCCTTCATGGCATCTGAGGAAGGCTGTATGGGAACACATGAAAGAGCCTGTGAACTTGTCCATTTTCTATAAGATAATGGAAACTGTCCAACACATGGGAGCTGTTTAAAACAAGGTCAACAGTCTGCAGAAGTAGCAGCTTAAAAGAAATATGACTACACACAAAACTTAAAATATTAAAAATATCTTCTTACTTTTTTTGAGAACTGTAAAATTTTAAGGAAGAAAAATCTATCGTGTCAAGATAAATAAAAGATATGTGAATTATTAGGACTGGATATGTAAAACCAGCTTTGATTTTAATCCCAAATGTTTGCAAAAGAAAAAAAATGTTTTTTTTCTTTCCATTGAAAGACATTTTTCTCTTTAAGTCTTCCATGTTTTTGGAAGAATTTTAGCATTTTCCATTCAATTAAGAACAGCCAATAAATAACGCCTTTATACTGAAATATTAATATGGTTGTATATATGTAATTAATTGGTGGAACAATAACTGTTAGGACTCTGAAAATTGACTTGGTGTCAATTCAGTACTTGAATAAGAACATTAAGCGTTACTTAAACTGCAGATACAAGCTATCAGATGCACAGTCTATGCAACTGAATATACCTGCTACCTCCTGAGGAGACCATTTTTTTAAAATGTGTCTTATTCCATAAGAGTTTAGTAAAGGGAGGTATCAAACCTCCTATACAATGCAGAAAAATGAAGAAACACAAACCATAATTCACTTGAACCATTATGTTATATTTAGATAAATATTTTTATTTCAAAATCACCTACAAAACTGCAGTATCATAGAGTCATAGAATATTCTGAATCCAACCCCTGGTCCTGCACAGGACACTCCATTAGTCACACCACGTGCCTGAAAGTGTTATCAAAAGAGTCCTTGAACTCTCTCAGGTTTGGTGCTGTGACCTCTTCCCTGGGAAGCAGTTCCAGTGCCCGATCACCCTCTGGGGGAAGAACCTTTTCCTGATACCCAACCTCAACCTCCCCTGACACAAATTCAGGCCATTCCCTCAAGTCCTGTCACTGGTGACCACAGAGAAGAGATGAGGGCCTGCCTCTCCTCTTCCTCTCACAAGAAATTTGTAGACTACAATGAGGTCAAATGACCTCAGCTACTCCTCATATGTTTCCTTTCTAGGTCTTTCACTGCAGTCATAGCCCTTCTTTGGATGCTCTTTAACTATTTTATGGACTTCATATGTCATGACACCCAAAACTGCACAGTGTCTTCCTTCTATATTCTACTTGCCAGATTATTGTGTGCTTATAACCTGTGGGATGTAATTGAGGGACTATATTTCCCTCTAGTAATTTACTTTACAAATTTTTATAAATTCATTCTTTATACTTCTGCATTTTGAATCACAAAGGTTTATTTTTCTCTTAATTTTCTGTAAAGGACAAATAAGCCCAAAGGAGCCAAATCTACAATGATTATGTTAGTTTTATTGGTTGGTATTCTTGCCTTATTTTTGGGCTAAAAGATGCCCCAAAGATTTTGCATTCTTCACTCTATCTTGAAGTATATTGGGAATTCATAGTTAAAACCTGCAAACTCTTTATTTTCAGAACTAAATAATGAGTAATTAAGTACTTATTGAGTGGGCTTACACCACTTTCACAAGATATATTGGCATGGATTCTAGACTTCCAATATTTTAAGGCCTTACCATATACTGCATTTCTTCTTTGTTGTTCTAAAGACTTCTTAAAGTCTTTAGAATTGTTCCTCTGAAGTAGCCATGTTTTTTCAATATGCCTTGGTGGTATCATAAAAATTCACATATTAAATGTACATTTCAACAGAAAAATTAGACATATCTTAAAATAAATAGTCTGTGTAAGGAAAAAATTACCCTGCAAATAGAATTTAAATAAACAGAAGGGAGAAAGGAACTATGGTAGAGTGAGCTTATAAAATAGAAAAAGTAGGTCACAGAGAGCAAAAAAATAGACACTGGCTCTATCTGATAGGCAGGCTTATAATTTATTTAGTTTATAATTTATTTACAACAGCATTCATGCATCAAAGATGGTATAGACTTGTTAAAAAATGTATGGAGAGTTGATCTGCTTGCACTCCAGAAACTGTGTTATAAGATCATTTGAATATCCTAATCATAACATTAGCTGCTCTGTTGTGATCTATGAAAAAAAGAAGCTTTTCAAAGCAGCAAGTAGGGAAAAGTGAGTTGAGATGATGTGGGAAAGGGACATTCCACTGAGCTGCCATGTCCCATGGATCACTTTTTGATTCTGAGCAGCATTACTGACCAGTGACAAAGTTACAAATTACATGAACCAGAAAATAATCAAATCTTTGTTTGCCAGATGTTTGCTTCTATACCAAGCCTGTGTTATTACAAACATATTTTAGATTTTTTGTATAATGTTGCTTTACTGGACCCTAGTTCAGCCAAGCACTTTAAGCAGACACAACTCCTTTTGATGTCAAGAGCACCTGATTATATGCTAGCAATTAAGTATATATTTAAATGTTTTTCCTGGCTAGGGATTGTGTCATTATCTGTGGTAGGAAAGATATGTTTGCAGATAACTCTGAAATTAAGTTCCAAATTTTAAGTATATCAGATGACTGCAATTTTTATCTTTTCATTAATATTTTCATTTTAAATTTAAGTCTGAAGTGTTCTAATGTCCACAAAACACAATATTGTGTTCACAAGTCAAATTGCAGTGTTCTATTAAGCAGTCAAGAGTTTGCTTCATCAGAATGTTTCTGGAATAAAATCAGAAGGAAACACACTTTCAATAAAGAGAGATTGTTGTAGTGAAAAAATGTTACTAAAATGGATTATTTTTTAAATATTGAAATTGAAGATAAATGAGTCAAAGATAAGATTCCCAAACATATTACTGCTATTTGATTCCAATCATAGTTACATTCCTTGTAAATAGCTTGAAAGTTACATTGCAGTGCTTGGCCAGTAAACAGGAAATAAACAATTGTACAAATAATAGTATGATGTTTTTCCAAAAATATCAAACAATTTCTTTCAATTTTAACATTATCTGTGCTATTTTAAAAATAAATGGTAGCTAAGATGCAGGAAATCATATCCATTTCCTTTTTGGTGCAGCCATAAAACTGCAGTAGCAACACCATAGCTTGTCATCAGCCAAATTGCTCTTCTAAATCTGACTGCTTATCTAGAATCAGTTTGCAGTTGCTTAGTCCTTTGATTACTATTCTCAGCATTAAGGAAAGCAAAGAAATTAACATTATTCTTATTTGATGCCTTGTGTAAAAGGAAGACCCAGATTGGAATCTTCATATTGAGAGAAAAAAGGAGGCTATTCAGGAAAAAACAGATGGAGAAGACACAAGCAAACTGCCCAAGCCAAATCTGCATCCTCCCTAGTAAAGTATCTTTCAGATTATTATTGAAAACTTTTTTTCAGATCAGCATGGGAATTTTAAATGTAGCAATCTGATACATAAGGTGGTAATGAAATCCAGCCCAGAGCATCACACAGACTACTAACCTTAGGCTTTCTTCTAAAGGGTTATTCATCAAGAAAGATCTAACACTTAATGTGTGGTCTGAACAGTAATAGGGTCTGAGAGTGTGTTAAAATCCAAACATTTATTGAGGCAGTAGGAAAGATGAGCAACAATGCACCCCTACAGTGATCAATGACAGGAAACAGGAGATTGTAAGTGATGCCATGGCTCTGGTGGACTGACAGTGACACTTAAAGTCTGGGGTCATTTGACACCAACAGTCAATCATGCAAAAATTTTTTGAATGCAGGTAGGAGTTGTGCAGCCTCTTGGCTCTACCAAAAGCAGTGTGATTAAAGAATTGTTTGTACCTTACATGAGTCATGTGGGCAGCATCTTGTCGCTGTTGACAATGTCAGTCTGCGGACTGGGTGTCAGAAGAACTGTGTTGGCCGTCTGTCTATGCTGCTGACACTGATCCAGGGAGGGAGTGGGAAGACAAGGTGTCACAGTGTTAGATGTTATACACTGTTAATACAATATCTATGTGTGCTCCATAGCTTCACTTGAATGGCTTATATATATCATTGCTTATCCTCATTGAAGTTATACAGAGATACATGTGTAAACCGTGTTACTGAATATCAGAAGTCTAATTTCAAGATAAGGAATCAGGCCTATCCATTTTACTTCAATTATTGTCTCGTTCAATTACTGGCTGGCAAGGAAAATAGTTTTCATTATTTATAGAAGGGAGACTTGCACCTGCCTTCAGGTGGTACTTGTTGAAACAAAAGAGAAAACATAAAGGTTACAGTGCTGAATGCTTCCTTGCTCCCCATAGTATGTGTTTTATTCTAATTGACTTGTCTTCCACAAAATGCAAACACAGGGAGAGGCTCTCTTTATCAAGGCATCGTCATTAAAGTTGCTCATTTTAAGCTAGTTTACTCCATCAGGATACCATCACAACTCTTTAACATACATTTCTACTGTTTCAAATGATTTTACCCTTTCAATAATTGTAAATTATAAATTAAACCTAATAGATGTTGTACTTCACTCTTTTTCTTATTACTTTCTCAGACAACAGCCTATACCATTTTTCATTAAAAATAATTGGTTGGGAATATTGTTTTTATGATCATCTTAGTATTTTATCTGTATTTTCAGTATAACACATTTATTTCGTGCATCTATTTTTCACCTTAGCATAAATATTTTACTTTTGTTTGGCATTTGTTGTGCTACTTCTTACTACAGGATTGTTTTTCCATGTCTTCCCGCACCCTGTATATTACCAATCCTGGTGTGTATAATAATCCCTTCCGTTGTCTTTTTTTCCTCATACTGGTCAGAAAAGCTCCTTTAGGAGTATACATTTCTCACAGGCCCTTTTCTCACTTTTGTTCTGTGTTTAAAAGATCAACAGTTGTGATTATCCACTAATAGCTGACAAAGTTAGAACAACTTGTGTAATTTACAGAAAGATGCAACACCCATGAGCATCTCACTTAAATTTCAAAATCAGGATTGGGAAAGAGTGGTAACTTTTTGAGCTTTGGGGTTTTTTTCTTCCTTGTCAAAGTATTTAAATTTCAATAGTTTAGGTGAAAGAGACATTGAAAGCATACACTTCTAGCTTATTATTTTAAAGTTTGTGAAAAATCTGTCCCAGCAGATGCAAATGCTTTAATTACATTTTAAAATCTGATTGTTTGGGTTTATAATTTTAAACAAATCAAATTTTTTTATAGCCTAAAATGAAATAAAGTAAGCTAAATACTTTTTTTCTTATAGTTAAAAACAAAAAGGCACACAAATAGATAATCTTTTGCAAATATTGTCTTCATTTTTTAAGTAATTCACTTTAGTCATGCATTTATTTTAGTGATGAACTAAAAAAAATCTAAACAATTATTTTCATTCTCTAAAAGTTGTCCTTTAGACACCTACGCATTATTTTTTTTCATCTTTATTGTACTTAAAGGGCTTGTTACCTTCTTCTTGTTTGATTATTTGTAATTAAGTTACATAGTTCTAAAACCACAGCAAAAGTACTGAGTAATTGCAATAAATTATTCCTCTTCAAACCTTAGACAGGAAAAAAGCTCTTGTATTAGTTTAAGTTCTTCATAATAAATAATTCAAGATTTTTTCACAATAGAGAAAATATTCTGTAATCTGCCAAAGCTAACATCCAATGGATAACATATACATAATGAATAATTAACTTCTAGATGTTTGACTAATCATGGCATTGATACATTTACTCCAAATCACAATGATTAGGAATCCTAAATCTAAAAATGTTCTTTTAATATTACTGCCAAGTCCTAAGCAGTTCTCAACATGGAACCCATAAAGAAATTAATGAAAGTAACAGATTTTTAAGGTAAGATTAAAAAAAAAAAGCAATAGTTGTCACTGCACTGACTTAAATATTCCAAAATTAAAACCAATACCCAATTCTGACAATGAATGAAAAGCAGGGAAGAATTGAGACAGGAGTATGCTACGAGAGTAAACTTACTGAGATTTGCATCTTTATCTTTCAGTTTTATGTGTTGATATTTGAACAAATGTGCAGATATGCATTTAAATGCTTGCTAATTTACTTGACTTTTTCCTGCACAGATATTTTTAGGTTTAATTTATTTATTTATTTACTTACTTATGTTTCACTTTATTCTTTCAGCATGAGATGCCTTAGATAACTCTGATTCTTCTTGATATCTTGCAATATTTTCAGTGCTCATAACTCCTATAGATTAAGCATTAAGCCCTGGACAGTTGAAGTTATAGTTGCCTTTTGCTGAGTAGATAAAAATTCAGGGTACCAAATCATAAAGATAATTTAAAAATCCATATTTTCAATACACAAACCATTGGGTTTCCTGACCAGTCAGGAAAAGCCAAAGGTTTTGCTAATGAAATATTGATTGTTGCCAGTCCTATGACAGTGGCATCACTTAAGACAGTGTAAATAAGCAGCAGCTCCAGGGTCAAACTCACCAATATTGAAACACGGATGTCACAGCCATTGATCTGGGACTCATTAGGGTGCAGACTGAACATTACTGTGCAATCATGCTAGTGAGATGGATCACCATTTGCAGCTGGAACATGCAGAGCGATTTTACTGTCTTTTCCTGAGAAACGTATGCGGTTTTCCAACAACAGGGAGATTTGTGGGTACACAAATCAAATCTATTATGGAAAGGACATTTGTCTTGGAGCTTTGAGTTTCTTTCATGGACTCTTTGATAATAAACCCTGAAGCAAGATCAAGGCAATGTGGTTGCATTTGCTATCTGCAAAGCTAGAAATTGTAGCACAAAACTGGGATTTGGGTAGACTATGCACCTTTCCATAATAGCTGTTAGGATACTGTTTCTGTGGCATGAGGGCTTTCAGGAATTCACAGGTCATTGAAGAAAAAAATGCCCAAAGGTTATTGAAGAAAGTTAGGATTATTAACTTATTCCTACTGATTAAAAAAAAGAAAATGGTCCCAGACTACTCTGGAAGAATGTAGGGATGCACGAGGCAAAATATTGCAAATCATTCCTCTGAGAAACCTGTAAGAGTAAAGAAATATTGAAGATTAGCCAAAAGGCAAAACCTAGATGACAATCTCAGTGAAGACAAGAATTCACTAGCGGGTTGGCCCATATCTCTTACAAGGGACATAGCAGACTACACGTTAACTTCTAATTTGGATAAACATTATGAGGGAAGCAGCCTTTACATCATCAAGTCAATTAAATATTCACCTTTCTCAGAATACTCCTGAATTTGTGGCACTTCCAATTTTTTTTTTCTTTCTGATACAGCTCATAGCTCCTTAAAAACATGCCACAGATAGCCTGGGGGAGTTCTTTATTGAATCTTTGACTACAGAAAACAATTGATTCCCAATGGAAAAAAGTAATAGCCTGCCTGATGTTCAAGCAATGCACTTCTGCAAGAAAGCCAAATCTCGACTGCTGTATTTCAACCTGCAATGTACAAACCTATTACACTGGAACTGATACAAAATACTCAATAATTCATTTCTATATAATCCTTATGGTTTTGGAGTTTTTAGTCTTGAACTTAAACTATGGTAACAAGTCTCATGATGACTAATGGAAACTAATTACTTCTCAGAACAAATTAAAGAGGGCGATTTGGGAGGGGGAAATAAAAAAATAAATCCCTTCTGTAGAATATGCGAGTGGGTGTATTGTGCCTGAGCAGCTGTGTTGCTAAGTACTGTGAATGCTCTCTGTGATCTTACAATCCTAAAAATTCTGAACAACATACTTATACATGTAATTGGAGACTTATGCTTCTGCATGAAGTTTAGTATTAATACACAGTTGTTTCAGTGTTCCATCATGATTTCCTTTAATTTAATGATTGCTTTCTAGAACAGATCACTAGAAAGCAATAAAACTGTCCAAATATATAAAAAAAAAAAAAACCACAAAAAACCACCAAAAAACAAACGAAAAAAAACCCCAAAAAAAAAAAAAAAAAAAACCCAAAAAAAAAAAAAAAAAAAACCCAAAAAAAAAAAAAAAAAAAACCCAAAACCACCAGACCAAGAAACAAAAATTCCCCAAAAAACCACCAAAAAAACCCCACCAAAAAATTTAAGGATGTGGGTAGATGATTTCAATAAAAACAAACTTTTCAATTTCTTTTTTTTTAGAAAAGGTAATCAAACACTTCAAAGTCTTCCTATTATCGTCTTTTCTCTTGATCTGTTCTAAAATTGACTCCTTTTTTGGCCCCTCATACTGATTTTTATAGATATATAAGTGTATTTAAAAGGTATCACTCTTCAGTTGAACATCTGCCTGAATGACAAGATTCATGAAAAGATTCTAAATCATGTGCAGTCATCCCAAATTTGTGAGACATTCCCAAATAGTCATGTTTTTCTTTAAAATTAATAATGAAAATGATGAAATTGGAATGAAAGCCTACTTTAATGGGGATTTTTATTGTATTTTTGATCAAATTCCATATTTTTACACATACATCACTAGAAAATACCTCCTACTTAACATTATCATGGAGCAAATTTTAAAATAACAAGCTTGGCAGTTAAGAAATGAGCATCTAAATTTTCAGTGTCAGCACTGTCTAATCAAGCAAACCAGAAAACAAAATATGGAATTATTGGAATAAGAGGTGGATTTTTTTTTTTTTATTGTATGCTTGCTTATATTCATTGACTTTTTTAAGCAAAAAAATTTTATATATTCTTATATATTATATATATATATATATATATAAAAAATATATTCTTCATTTATTCATGTTATTCCATGACAGAATAGATCACTGGTAGCAAAAACCAAATGAAGCTCTGTTTTCAGCTAGATTTGTTGAATTCATAATTTCCTAAGTCCTATTAATTTTGCATAGGAACCTTTTATATATCTTATGCATGGGCATGTTAAGACCAAGTTTTCTGTCTTGTCCGGTCTTTTCAAATGACAAAAGATGCTCCAGCTCTATGTTTTTTGAGGTAGGCTGTTTTTACACTTCATTATCTCTTTCAGCACAGCTTGTGCTTATACAGAATACTGCCATTGGGACTCATGTATTTCTTCTCAAGTGTATTCAGCATTCTTTTTTCTTTGTATCTTCATACTTTTCAGATTCTTAATCCTTAAACTCCAAATTGTTCATGACAGTATAAAATCAAATGAGATGTTGTGTTCACAATCACTATATCTTATATAGTTTTGGTTCAATTTTGAAATAATAGATGTAAAATAGTATAGAAGCTATTTCATACATTTTAAACAAACATTTTTATTATTTCAATCATAACATTTTATCAAATACTACTGATACTACTGAAATTGACAATACTACACACTGAAATTGACACTACTACAGATTGGGAATCAAGAGGTACACAAAGCCTTACAAGTCCTCTCTGTTTAGGATTGTATTTTACAAAAGTAAGGGTCATTGTGGTTACTTAGGCTCATGTATTTACTTTAGTGGAACCGAGGTACAAGAACACGTGACATTCAGGCAATATAATTGCAGAGTTGTACCAAATTCATTAGGAATTAATTCATTCATATAGTTACCTCTCAATGTCACTCCAAAGAAGATTCTTACTTCTCAATAGGTCATACTCATGTATACTTGGTGTTAATGAAAATCCCTAAGGACCCCTATGGCTGTGCACAGTTTCTGCTATTGTTGCATACCTCCTTCTATTTGAATGTTCCTTTTTGAAGCAGTGCTTGACTTTATAACAACAGTCATTTGTTAGTATGTGCATGCACATATTTTACAGCTAAGCTTTAATCACTTTCGAGGCTATGTTTTTGTTTACTGGTATTCAGAAATTAATCACTGCTGGTTCATTGTTAAGAGAAAAATGAGGCATTGATGAAGTGGCAACAATTTGTGTTCTGTGTATAAAAATCAGTTTAAGCAGAACTAAATCAAGGACTTAAAAGATATTATTCAGACAAGCTCCTTTCCTACTTTGCATTGCAAATGGTGGTGGTTAAAGGTGCAGTAATTATCTCTTGGTAATACCAAAAGAGGGGAACACTTTAATAAATATTTGAAAAACTGTTAATCTATCTGCATGAATAGACCTAGTGCAATCTTAAAGAAATACTGTCTAAACAAAGCAGCTCTGATTTCCACATTTTTTTTACTGTGATTATAAGTGAATGATACTCTGTTTTCTGTGAAAGAAGTGACAGTTAAAAGCTTCTGTTCCATTTGGCTGGGGAGTAGGATTATGTATATAGAAGAGTTTAAACTTCATATACTTAAAAATGCTGGTAATAGTAAATCAGAGCAAGAGATATTTGTGTTAGAAAGGAAGAAGACAGATGTAAGTGTTGGCCTTTATCTGCTTCAGAATTTATACATTTCAAATATGTCATAAGCAGAAAAGAAGAAGGAGAAGAGAAGGAGGAGAAGGAGAAGGAGAAGGAGAAGGAGAAGGAGAAGGAGAAGGAGAAGGAGAAGGAGAAGGAGAAGGAGAAGGAGAAGGAGAAAAATCTCTGAATGTCGTTCTCAGAACTGTCACTTCAGAAAATCAGAAAATTGATTTCTTCTCCAGCAGGGTCAAACAAAAATGTTTGGAAATCAATTTTGTTTATTAAATAAATGAAGAAGTCCTCTCAGCCAGTTTGTCTTTTCATTGTCCTAGAAACATGTCCCAGAAGCCTGCAGTCAGCTCTCTTCTGTAGGTAGCACTGGAGATAAGGATCTTCAGTCAGTTTTTAACAATAAAAAGCCAGGGGAAAACAGAAA
The DNA here is from genome assembly GCA_013399195.1 of Dicrurus megarhynchus. NCBI lineage: Eukaryota > Metazoa > Chordata > Aves > Passeriformes > Dicruridae > Dicrurus > Dicrurus megarhynchus. Next base: position 212,789 of record VXAD01008718.1, read on the forward strand.
ATTGAGAGGAGACAGAGATAGTACTGAAATTAAAAAAAAAAAAATGCTAGAAGATTCTGGCTAGTTTAAGAGATTTTTTTGTAGACTGCACACCTGAATAATTGTGTATGTGGTGTTGCTACTTTTGTTTGCTCCCAGAAACTAGTCTAAGAATTTTGTCTTGTTTCCTGCTGGGATTGGGAGCACCTTTATCTCTCATTAGTTCACACCCTGCCCTGGATGTCTCTCTAGAATCTGCACCAAGCTGAACATAACTTTGCTCCCTTAAATAAGCTATTTGTGAGAGTCAGGCATTCTAGCTTCCAGTGACAGGGGATGCTAGGTGAATTAGTCACTACATCTTCCATCTGTTTATCCTGCATCAATGTTTCTATGCCAGATATTTTTGTAACACAGACAGAATAACAGTTCCATGATTGTATCTTTCATTTTCCCCTGAGCAGGGCAGTAAACAGACTAATTACATGGAAGAATAGTGGAATACTCAATTGGGTAATTTCTTTAATTTTTAATGTTAATTTGCACTAAATGAAGAATTAAACAATAATAATAATTGAAAAACCCTAAAATCAACCCCCTCCCCCCAAACCTTAAGAAAACCCACCTTCTCCTAAAAAGCACCCAGAAATAAAAGATATGGAATTCTAGAGCTGACATTAGCTTATTTTCAACAATTTTCCTTAGTATCTTTTCCTAAAAGTCTGGTGACTCCATCAGTATGCCAATAGACTACTTGCTTCTGCCTGAACCCACAAGTAGTAGCAGAATTCATTGTACCCACAGGTAATTTTCCTCTTCTACCTGCACTTACAAGAAGCAGTATTTCTCCACATTTGCAGCACATTCATCATTTTTCACAAAATCACTTCAGGATTACATCCTTCCATGCAGTAAAAAGAAAAATGCTCCACTCTCAAGGCTGCTGGATAGACAGATAAGAATCCTGACAAGAGAATGGCAAGGTGGAATACAAGGGGTCATTTAGGTGGGGACTATATGACTGCTGAGGGCTGTCACAGGGATCAGTGCCCTGTTGGAGTGAACACTGTAGATACATGTATAGCATGACATTTTCTCCAGCTGAATTTGCAACCTAAATGGACAAATTATAACGTGAACGTAAGGGTAATGCCCTGGTTTTGTTTCCTTCTTAAAATAACTTCCCATACTAGTTCCTGTGGAACTGAGCTCACGCTCCAGATCTTGCTTAACACAGGATCTGCAATTCTGTCTGATCCTTGTGGGAGGGACTGTGTGGGAAGAGAATACCATTATGATCTTTTTCTCCTCTTTGGTAGCAATGCCAGTCAGAGTCTGGCCCTGGGCCTATTCTGAGGGAAGAACAGCCTTGGGATCTGGCTTGCTAAAATCATTAGTCCTCTTGGTCATATTGCATACATATCTGTAAAGTACAACTGATGAAAAGTCTGTAGAATTTCTTGCCAGGATGCCATGGGAATATCTGGGGGCATTTTGAAGTTACGTAATGAAAAATGGTGCAGGGGGAACAGATGAATTGTAAGCAAGAAGGCAATAGTGCTCTGTTAGCTGAAGTCAAGTGACTCAGCTGTGCTGATTTTTCTTTTTTACTGGGAAACTAAAGCAATAAGATCCATATGAAAAAACAGAGACCTAAAAACAGAGTCACAACAGTGTTTTACAGGTGTCTTGGACTTGCTTGGACTTCAAATATTGTTGTAATTCACTGTTTGCCTGTCATGGTGCAGAGAGAACCATCTGGTTGCAATTAGTAGCTATATGTGCTTCTGTTACTAATAATAGTCCTAGGTGTCTTAAAGGGCTTTGTGGTTTTAGTTCAGAACTGTCCAGATTTATCTCTGGTGAAAGACCTCTGCTCCTTATTCCTCTCTTTGTTTTGGTGAGTCATACCACAGAATAAATGAACAAGCAGAAACACATTATAATTGATTCAATTACTGCTTCAGAATCTGCAGGACAGTACATGCGCTCATATGTGAGAATATACATGAATAATTACAGATTTACAAATAAAATACCCAGTCCTATATTTAAACTTATGTATAAAAGGATGTAACATGGAACTTAATAGAGGAAAAAATGATGGCACTTTGGCGCTTCAGCCAGCGGGATCTAATGAAAACAAAATAGGCTGGTTTAGAGTTGGTGTTTCGCAACAACAGAGTGATGTGGAAATGGGAGTTATAGCGAATAAGGTGTAACTAAAAAGCATGCAGTAAATTTAGTTTTACTAGTAAAATAAACATGGCAAGTGGAAAGGGCATTCAAAAGCTGGTTAATAAAATCAGCATGAATACGATCTCTGTGGAGCATTAACAGATGATTTAAGGCAGTAGAGAACTGACAGTTTTCTAAGTTAAAATAAGGAGATGGACCTTTTAAAAATTCCTCTACGTTTTAAAATCAAGGAAGTCTATACAGACCTTTTTAAAATTCCTATACTCTTTAAGATCAAAGAAGTCTATATAGCCCTTGCCAAAATTCCTATGCTCTTTAAAATCAAAGTTAATCTAGATAACGAAAGTTAAGACTATGAAAATCATATGGAGGAAGAAAGAAAGAATCTAAAGTTGGGTACCAGGTGAATTGCTCCTGGCAGTGCAATGGTGTGTCAGTGATAGACCACACAGGTCTGTTTGTTTTTCTGCAAATGCTTATGCCCCTGTGCTTCCATAAATGTTTTGACCTTACTGACACATAAAGTTTCCCCCACCTTTGTCTCTTCTCCATTTCCTCTTGAAATTCTATGACCTTGACTCAAAGCAATGCTTCCATCAAGGACTATAGCAATTATATTTATTGGAAAAAGGAAAGGGAAAGGTTTTGAGAAGAAAAAGTACCCAACAACCAAACCAAAACCAGATGAAACAGACCACTGCAGTGTATCTCAATTCATTTCACTGAAATGAATAAAGGCCTTATTGCCTTCATGCTCATAGCTTTATTGAGAGCGAGTTTCATATGCTGAGCTGTCTTGTCAATTGCTAATAGAAGACAGTTTCTTAAATATGCCTTCATTAATTGTTGTTCAATTTTAACTCTTAATAAGTTCAGCATCCAGCCTGATGAGAGAATGGAACTTGAATTCCAGGAGATTAAATCTGTATAATAATTTCAGCTTTTTTTCTGTGTTGGACAAACTGAAAACTTTTTGCAGATGATTTGATATTTTGACAAAATGAGAAAAAGAGCATATTTTAAACTCACTGCTTGTTACTCTTCCAGTTAACAAAAATAAAAACTTTTGAAATGAAACATCACTGGATGGACAAAGTAAAAATGTAACGTTTAATAACAGAGGCTGAAATTCCTCTGATATCTCTTTTCTGTTTTCTTATGCCAAGAACCAGACCTTCATAATACTTCTCTGTTAGATCAAAATAAATTTATTTATCAAATTTTTAGATTGAAACTTCTATTTCTGAAATAGGGAAATCCAAAACTGGTTGGCGTTCAAGACCTTGTTGTCATATGGCCTCTGCATGCTGGTGCCAGCATTCTTAAGCATGTACAACAGCTAAAGATAAATCAGCAACTGAAATCCCATTCCTTCCTTCTCAGTTTGACCATGTCAGTGTTTCTACTGAAATCTATTTCATTCATCTTCTTTACTGTATCACTGAGCCTTTCCTTAAAAGACATGAAAGACTCCATTTCTTCTATGTATTTTTCTTGTTGACTCTAGCATTGTGCTATCCTCAGCCCAGTACTATCCATCTTTATATTCACTTGTCATTGCCTGCCACTGAATGCCAGGAGTGTTAGATGCCCTGTACACCTTGACATGGTCTGCAAGGTGGCTGGCCTCATTTCATTCAGGATTCATTCTGTGTTGTTGACAAGAAATTACATGACTAAGGATACTTTCTGGTTTCATTACATTAACAATTTAATGAGAACTTAGGGAGTTATGGATTTCCTTACCACTGATTATCTCTCACTGACTGCAGCTTCATCAAATGAGACCTTAGTGCTCCGTCTTTACAGAAATGATTCAGACCAAAAAAGGTAACAAATAATAAAAGGTTAATTGAATTAGTAAAATGGAAGCATGTGACATTATCTAAAACTAGCTATTCCTGTTCAGGTTTTCTAAGATGGTTGATTGTTAGCTGTTTTTTAAATTGGTTGGTTGGTTCGTTGGTTGGTTTAGTTTGGTTTTGGGTTTTCTGGTTGTAGTTATAAAATTTTGAACAGCCAGTTACACTCTGAGACCTTTGATGAGACTTTCAGATAACTCATTTTAAGCTGGTATTTATATGCTTCTGAGCCTTCCTTCCTGTGCAGTTCTAATTTTTAGCTTTCTTGTCTCATATCCAAGAGCAGTAGCACAAATGAGCTTTATAAAATAAAGAATCTCTATTTCCTGGCACTCAAGGAAGCCAGAACCCCTTAGCTCTTTTTTATAAACAGTTTTAAGGATACTCCATTTAAATTCAGATATTTGATCATTCACTGCATCAGAGTAAAAAATATATTCTTTTTCCTTAGAGCATCAAAGGAAAACAGAGGGTTAACCATGGACTTTTCTTGAGCTCAAACTCGAACACTCACTTCCAAAAGGGCTTTATAGTTAAAAAAGCATAGCCATGTAATTTAAGACAAGGATGTCTGGTATATTTTTCAAGTAAATTTCATTTTCATTTTGACTATAGTAGGACTTTCAAATTCATGTAAAGTGAAGGGGAATGGGATGATTTTTTTATTAGAGGGAAAAAAAGAGAGCATCTGGCCTTCCTTTAAGTCATATATCAGCACATACTGTAAGAAAAACATGAATGCCTTTGAATATTTCTTTTTTGTCAGAGATACTTCGCCTGCTTTTCTATTATTGTATCTGGATGAGGGAACAACTTAACTAAAGCCAGTGAAGTTGCAGTGGTTTTGTTAAAGGGACGTTGCAGCAAGCTTTGCTCTAAACAAATGTTATTTTAAGCAAATGGTTTTATTTTCTTTTATTTTGGTGCAATTGGGATTTTCTCTGGTTATAGCTGATGAATGTATCAACATATTTGAGCAGCAATGCTGGAAATATACATATTCTGCATAGTCAAGAGACATTTTGTCACACCTGTAAGTTTTCTTGTTTGTTTGTTGTTTGGTTGTGATTTTTGGCTTTTGGCTTTTGTTTTGGTTTTTTTTTTTCTTTTCTGGAGACACTATCTAGAAAGAAAATCTAGGTACAGAACAGTATTTTAGGTATAACTTCAATATCTAAAATGGACTGTTCAGCATAACCCTTTTGACCTGGCATCTTTTTTTACACAAAGGGAAATAAAATCTTACAGACTTCTTAAAATTTTAAAATCCTGGCAGGAATGAAGGAACTGCATCTTTGCACATACATCAATAGCTGACTGTGTACTCTAATATATATAATACACCTGAATTCAGGTGACAGCATTGGCAGCTTCTCAAATGGCTATATCGATTTTGTTTTGCTTCCTTGGATTTTAGACTAACAGTTTGAATTGATGAACGGACTTAAATCAATTTCCCCAAGCTATGGTGGATCTGGAAAACATTCTCATTGTATTGGCCTGTTTTGCTGTATAATACACCTGGAGGTGTTGGAATCAGAGGGAATCTAAACAGTGCATCCAGGAGAGAGTTCATTTCACAGTAACACAATTTTTAATTCCTTGGCACAGATTAATACACTGGGAAGGAAGCAAATATTGAGCCTAGACTATGAACGTCAGGGAGATCTGTACATACCTGTTACTGAAATATCTTGGTGTGTGCCATCTGTTTGTGGTACACATTTCCTTCCCATCATGTAGGAAGAGGCCAACAAAAGTCAGTGGACCTCAGTTCAGGAGTGGTGCTGCACACCAGACTCGCCACATCCCAGAAATCACACAGGTGTGTGCCTATCTTGGATGTCATTATTGCTCCTTGCTGTGTATGGCAGCACGCTAACTCCTGAACAAGCCACTGCAGAGACAAACCAATGTATAGCTGTACAAGTAAGAACCCAGGGTAAAAACAGTGCAACTCTGAAAAAACAGAGGAGTCTGAAAAGCTAGAGCGCAATTAATCACAAACTGCTGGACACATTCTGTCCTGTGTGGTATCCATATTTGATATGAGAGCATCCTCCATCCCTTGGCAGACAAATTCCAGCTGCTACCTACTCCAGGGTAACTAGCTGCCAGCATAACTAACTAGCATAGCATTGCACAGTACTGTAACATACCATTATTTCATTACTATCATATAGGTGACAGTGAACCATGCACTAAATCAATATTACCACCTTCTCTGCCATACTCGTGGGAGTTTGCCAACCAAATAGGTGGTCCAGTGAAGCTTTATTTAATCTTGTTATTTATGCTCGGACAGTACTGAAAATATCTTATCACAAGGCATTTTGATGTGTTAAATTTTCACAATACTAGTTTTCAAATTTTCACTCGCCACCCTATTTTTTAAAGACATATGGGAAAAATTGATGAGTGAGATGTTTTCATACTGTTTGGCATGTTGCACAATGAACAATCTTTAATACTGATAAAAATAAATGCTTCAGAAAAAAGAAAAATCTGTAAGTGGTTGTTTAAGCTTAGCCATAGAACCTCTCAAATTTTATTCTGTGTTCCTCTGTCTGTATAATTCTTCCAAACAATCCTGTATAAACAGACTTTGGAGAATGAGAAGGAAGAGAAATGTGCAAGCAGTATCAACTTTTTTTTTTTTTTTTAACATATACACATACATCTCTGTAGCAAAGAGATTTTCTGAGGTTGGAAATATTACTTTTGCATTTCTTTCCTGCTAAGAGCAGATTGCATGCTACAGTAAAATCAAAAGAGTTATTTTTTAAAAAGTACAGGATAAGCAATTCTGATAACAAACAGATGTGTAAATGTTTAATACTCTGCATTGTTACATGCTACAGCAGAAACTAAGGCTGTCTAGTCTTACGGCACTGCCCTAGATTCCCTTGTCTTTGTTCTAGCCATGCATCATTTAGAGGTCTCTTGGGTGAAACTGTAATACTGAGGAAATGGGAGAGTGAAAAGGGTGGAGGAAAAAAGGAATGAATTCCCATAAAAGAGGAGCATAATAACTGGTGGCATGTTGTATATATCACCTGTATGTGTTACATACAAAAGCACGGGGCTTATACAAAACAGCATGCAGCATTTTGACACAGTAGAAGAGTCTTCTTAAGCAAAAGTGGAACATATGTTTTTATAAGAGAATTCAAAGCTCACAGTTTATGGAAAAGCAAAGTGCACAGGTATTTTTAGAATGTTGCCATTTTAAGGTATTTTCAGCACTGCCTTTTCTAACCTTTTCCTTTCCATATATAGCAGGGGACCCTCTTCTCCACTGAAAACAGGTTTTTGCCTCAAATAATTTATCTATCCTGGTGTTCTGTATTTTCAATAATTATGCTGTCAAGATCTTACAGATGGGATGTCTGAGACCAGAATTTCAAATTCTCAGAATATTGTCTGTGATATGAACAAATCGGGTAGGAATTTCTATGAGGTATATTACACAACGCAAAGCTCTCTGGATTTAATAGTAACACTATTAATTATTAAGTGAAAATTAGTGTAATAACACTTCTGAACATTGCTGTACTTATCAACTGAACCAATCATTTAATTATATTAATAAAGCATAGTTTTTAATTTAACACTGTCAATGAAATTTCTTTTCCAGTCTGTATGATTTTCTCAGTTGCTGAACTGGATACATTTAAGTTATCATAATATGAATATTAGAATTTAACCAATAGCCTTGTGGAAAAAAATGGCTTAAACACTTCATCAGTTTATATAAGAAGGTGGAAAACAAATCCCAGTTCATGGCAAGAGTTCATAAATTATTGTTTATTTGATAAAGTGTTTAACTTGAAGAACAGAAATATTAGCCAAAGTTGGCTTGATTCTGAAGAAACAAAACCACTGTATGTATATCATGGTATAATTAAGTGTATGTAGATATGTTAAAAGACAGAGGGCACTGCAGCAGCATAAAACTACAACAGAGAGTTGCTATTGTAATGCACAGAATTACACAAGCATCTAATTTTCCCATGCTTCCTATTTTAACAAAATGTTAACTTGCAGGTTTTTTGTTTCTTCTTTTTTTTTTCATTTTTGTATCAAACTTTTTATGAGGTCACTTTTTATCTTTGTTGATCTTGAAATGTTAAGAAGAAAAATCAATTCACACTGTGTCAAAGTTTTGAGATTATTATGTTCAGTTCTCTTTGCATGATTGATACAAAAATTTGCTCTAAAATTTGCCTTACTGAAAATAAATGCTACTTATTAGAGTGAGGGGTAGAAGGCAGATTTTACAGATGCATTAAGAAGCATGGAAGTTACTAACTAAACAACAAATTTTGTAGCATTTTATTTTATTCTCAGCATGTATTAGAATTAATATTTTATGTTAATGGATGAATACTAAAATGGGAGGCAAATTTACCATATAACAATTATGTTCAGCTTCATCTTCCCAGCTCCACCCTGAACTAGATTTTGGACAGTTCTTTTCACTTCCAAGTGTAAGAATATTTTGTCTTTAAAATAGATGAAGATACTGACTAAATGAGAAGACACATAAAGAGCTAACAATCTGTGTTTCTTAAGAACTCCTGGGATTAACTTAAATTCTTCCAGCAGGAGTTTGTAGTACAGCATTCAAGAAAAAAGAAAGAAAAAGAAATTCTTCCCTTTTGCTTCCTCTTTTTTTCCCCTTCTAAGTGGAGTCTTGTATTGACCATTGATGCATATGGAACAATGAGACTTACAGAGCTGCTGTTACCCTATGTATCTACCTTGGGAAGGAGGGACAGAGCCTATAGAACATATAGTTCTCTAAGAGCTTGAAAACAAAATGAAATGTCATGCCAGTTTCATAAGTCTTAATGGTAACAGAAAGTTAGTTCATATTCATAATATTTGAGAAAGTAGTCCCTTAAAACAATTTGTAACACTGTTATATTTCCATGACACAAAAAAGACAATAGGAGATAAAGGGTTGGTTTTTTCGCAGGTCCCATACCTTGAACTTTTCAACCAAAAGTTTCTAAATTCTAAACTTTAAACTAAATCTTGAGAACTTTTATAAGGATAAGTGAAGGAAGGATATTGTAGTTTTGTAGACTACTGCTGCTAGTTTTTTTAATATCCACTTTGAAGAAGACATTGAGGGACATTAGATAGAAGATGCAGAGAACTAGGCAGGATTTGGGAAAATTATTTTCAAACCCTGAAATTATTTTCTATCTGGGGGGAAGGGAATAACTGGGCTCTGACTATATTGCATGAGAAAAAAAGGGTAAAATATTTTAGAACATGAATCATATAAAAATCTACAAGGACTGATTCTGGCAAGATTAGCTGTATTAAAAAAATGACAAAGATGAATTTAAGAAACATTAATGGAAAACAATAGCTTTCAGATCTTTGACTTGCCACTCAGGTATACTGCTGCAAACCTGAGAAACAATGGAAATGAGTTTAGAGAAAGGGACTAGACTAGGAACTGCCTTAAAATAGAATTCCTTAGTGAAGTTTTGGTGTGGGGTGGGGGTGGGGGGAGAAATTGAGAGAGAGAGAGATGCATATATATGAGGAGAAGAAATTAACTAGAACTATATTAGAAGTTTTATTTTCTTATATTCTTCCTCTCATGGAACAGGAAGAAATTTGAAGATGATTAAAATTTACACCTAGGTTATAGCTATCTAAATATATTCATAGTTAGTGATCTGCATACAGTTTTTAGCTAACTGAATAAATGCAAGTTTGGAATATGTTGGAATATATGGGACTTCTTCAGAAAACAGCATGGGATGTTTAGTCTAGTAGTTCTGAAAAAGCATGTATAGACTGAAAAGAGGTATGGAATATTTTTTGAAGCTTACTCATAGATCTAAAAATAAAATTACACACTGTTGTACAGCTATATTACAAAGCCTACCTACCACATATCTTTCAAGTCTATCAAGATTACACATTACAAATTATGAAACCCAAATGTTTGACATTGTGTACCAGGTTGGTTTGATCACAGAAACCAAGCAAACCAACAAACTGTCAAATTGCCTTAAATGAAAACTACTACAGGATAGAGATTTTTCTCTGCTATGATAGTCTCTGACTAATACCCCTTTGAAAGGGTTGGTGCAGAAAGAGGAATATTTCTGTCACTTCAAATCTGTATGTGTGTGCATGCGTTTCTCTGTGTGAGTCTGTGTCAAAAACCTGAAAAATCAGTTTTCTTAATACTGAATTATATTGAAACTGGTATTTCAGGCATGACTTTGCATGCATACTGGGTTCCATAATGGTAATGGAAAGTAAAGGTATTTCTTAGATGGGGAAAATATAATGAAGTAGTAGAAGGCTTTCCTCCAATGGTCACGGACCAGACCCAAACAGGATATATGTGGTTAATATTTATCGAAGTTCAAAGAAGCATCTTGTTGTGTTTCTCCTTTCTTCACTGTGGATGTGTTAGTCTGCATAAATTTGCAGTTTCTCTGTGTATGTGCCCTGAAGTCCTCCACCTCTGTCGAGACTTAAGTATGCTGAGTTTCCATACTGAGTAGTCAGAGGTGTGCAGGAGAGAGAAAGCATATTGACAACAATGTGGTCAGAAACAGAAACCCTATTTCGCACAGCACTACTGGTGTAAATAGAGACAAACTAATTATTCTCCCTACTCTTGCTAAATATTTTTGATCAAGCTGACAAAAGTCTTCAGGCACTCTTCACTTCTTTCTCACTGGTTTTAGTTTTTCTTTTGCAAAAGCCCAACCTTCCCATTTGTTTTTATCATAATTTTTAGTGGGCAAGACAAGTAGAATTACATTGATAAAAACACACATTTAGTTTGAACTCTCTCTTGAATATAAACATGTTTATTTCAAGAAAAATTAATTTAACATGTTATCACAGAAAGAAGGATGACAGCAATCAATTTATTCATAAATAATGCACATATAAGGCCAGTGGAATTTTAATAAAATTAAGAGAAGACTAAATGTGTGCAATTTAATCAAGAATTTTTCAGGCAGGTATTTCTCTACAAAACAGTAAAACAGTAAATTTACAGTAAATTTCTTTCTAGATCTGACTTATCATAGATCTGACTCATCATAGACTATTGTAGAATAATTCTCTATAGGAATATTGTGTAGGACAGAATTTTTTTTCCCTACATATGGTGTCAGAATGCAGGTGAAAAAAAAAGAGTAAAGGAAGAAAATGAAAATATTGTACTGAAAGGTGTTTGATTGTGTTTTAGAGGTATCTAGCAGGATCAGGGTAGGTATGAGACACTAGGGACCATTCATAAAATTAAATGAGGTGAGCCCCAAGATTATGCAGAACTTGGGAAATTACATCATGTTCTGAATTAAATTGAGCAATTTCTTATCGTGCTGAAAATCTTGCCAAGGAAAAAGTAATTATTTAGCCTCATTAATTAACCTAATTGCCTCTTAACGGGACTTGGATAAATCTAAAAGAGACACTTGTGGTCTCTTACTACTGAGTGCCCATCAAAGAGAGTTGCTTTTAGGTCCCAAGGCTTTTGTGGTCTGGCAGTGAGCCATAGAACTCTTGTTTTCTTATTCCTCCTCTCTCTCTTCAACTACAAAAAGCTGATCTGCTCCTAAGTATCCATCTCAAATCCTCTTACTACCTTTTTCTTTTTTTATTTTTTTTGTTCCATATTTGAAGGACTTCCTGCAACCTGCACCTATTGCCCTGGGAATTTGTGCTAGAGAGAAAATTATTAGGTTTACACCTTCATGTCTGTGCTCTCTGCACTGAGAGAACATCCTTCCTTATAATTCTGCCCCCAAGTGTCATTCCCTTCCTTGCAATGTATTTATTTCCTCTACCTTTTCCAGTTGTCTCTGCAGGCATATCGAGTTTGTTTTATTTTATTTACTACTATTGCTTTTAGACTCATATCTTCCTGTAATTAGGAAATGTCCTTGAAGCATACAACTTGAGTTCATAATCTTGGCTTAGATTTACCATTTTAGCTGGTCAGAACTGAAGTTTTGATTTCGAAGCCTAGCAGAGGAAGGTATCACAAAAGATTTCCAATCTCTCCTCAAAAATGATTTAAAAAAGAAAACAACAAAACCCCCAAGGGTTCATAACAGTGTACAAGTTGGGCTAATTGCCTTGGGTTCACTATGTATACAACAATATTTCCCAGAGAACACAGTGTGAAAATATTGTTAAAGCTCTTGAAATATCAGGTAGGAATATACTTCTGAGAATCTGGAGATTGAAAGAGATTGCTATCCAAATTTCCCTACGTTACTAAAAGCTGTGTGCAGAAGATTGTGAAAGAAAGCGTACTGAAAAGGAAGGAGTTCTTCAAGAGGTAGTTTTGTATTCCTGTTAATATTATAAATACTTCTATACCAAATATTTGATGCTAAGTTCTCTAAATCCTAATCTGTCTTTATCCAGACTGAAAATTTGTAGCTACCTCCTATATATACAAGAAATACTCTGTAGAAAATGGTGAGCATAGAGCAACTGTCAAATGCAGACAGTGAAAGCTGTGCAGCGCTATTTTGTCAGATTTTATTCTATCTATTTTTGTTAACTGTTGCTCTGATAAAGGACGATTTTTTTGCAGTTGACTTTTTTGTAAGACAAGTAGAAAGTGTAGTTTAAAACTTTTCCCATTGGTGATGCAGCCTTAGTCACCATCAGCAAATTGAGCAATGTGAGCAACAATATTAGTTTCCCCTTGTAGAAGTATCCTGTGGCAGTTGAAAGATTAGGGACATGCAGCTGCTTTGTAAAATCAATCAGTTTCGAAATATTGGAAGGAACTATTAACTGAACCTGCTTCTACTTCTGGAGAAGGTCTCCAACAGATTACTTTTGCAATGAGATAAATAAAGATTAGAAGTCTTCAGAACATATTTTACTGCAACTTCTGCCATCTCTTGCAGAAATGATCATTCACCGGAGAGGAAAGCTTGCTCCATTTAAATAGAGTCTAGTAAATGGATGGGATTAGAGTAATCAATTTCACATTTACATTGAACATCAAGATATAATCATTGAACTGAGTAAACAAATCATAGAAACCAGATGCTCTATCTTGTTTCTCAGATGCTGCACTACCAAGAGCCACATACTCAAAACACTGTCTACAGTTGAAATAAGGCATAGATTTATACCAAATTCCTTAAACACAAGCTACTGTGCAAACACAAAACTTTTAGGGAATTTTAAAAAATATTTCTGTACCTGAGACTTTTTCCTAACATAATTTGTATTTAGACTGAATGAACTTTTTGTATCCAAAAGACCTGAAGTGTTTTGACCTCTATCACTTGCCTCTAGTCACTAGAGTAGTATGAATATAACTGAACTGCAAACAAAACTGCAAAACAAAAAAAACTCCATCCAGTTTTCTTTAACTAGAAAATTTCTCCATAGAAAGATCTGACGAACAAGGTGAAACCACATGCCAAAACAAAACAAAGATCTTACAGTATGGTTTATAAGAGCACTGCTCCTAGCTAACACTAGTAATGACATGGTTTAGAAGCATTGAGCACAGAAACACACAGCTTATACCCAGAAAAAAAAAAATTTTGGAAGGAATTGATTAGGGATTTGAATTAGTGCAATTAATACAATGTTGCTGTGTATTGTCTAACACAATTGTCTGGACAAATTCAGATCCTGTAGATTACACACAGTAATTTACTATAATTTTATATTTTAATATCTGATTTTAAAATTAGTCTGATTTTAAAATCTCTCTGAGCTGATAGGATCCGGGGTGCAATCTATGAAATGAAAAGAAATTATTTCTCATGCAAAACTAAGTCAACAACCATGAAGAACTGAGAAATACTACTTTATCTCTCTACATCTCTCAGGAAAAACTTTTACTGAAAGTGTTGTTAAGCATCAGAATAGGCTGCTTAGGTAGGTGGTGGAGTCACCATCCCTGGAGTTGTTCAGTAAATGACTGGACACGGCATTTAGTGCTGGGCTATAACTGGCAAGGTGTTATTGGTCAAAGGTTGGATTCGATGATCTCAGAGGCCTTTTCCAACCTAAAGGATTCTGTGAAATCTATATATGTGAGAGAAAGGTACTCAGGAAAGAGTTGCTACAAAGACACCTGCCTCAAAGGCATCTAAGTGACACTTTCCTCAAGCATTAATTTGCTTTATGGAACCAGAAAATCTATAGCTATAGGCAGAATTATCAAGAGGGTCATTCCAGTGTCTAAAGGCTTATACAAAAGAGAAAAGATGCAAAAAACTCAAACCAAATCACCACCACCAAAAAACAACCAGAAAAACAAATCAAACTCTCCTAACCCCTAAAATAACCCTTAACAAGCTCCTCTCCCAAGCAATTTACCAACAACAATAACAACAAAAATATCACAGCCATTTCAGCACAGAAGTATGGGATTCTCAACTATGCAAAAAAAAATTAAATTACAGTATCAAGTGCAGTCAGGATATTCTACATTGTGGATGTTACTGGTTTAAGTCCACTGAGGACCAAAAAATTTTCGTACTTGCCAGAAGCATTAAAAACCATCTGAACACCTTCTTTTCTATGCCTGCCAGTCCCTGATGTCAGATATCTAAGCGATAGATACTAGTATATAAGCTGCCAAGGACACAGCTCCCAATGACTATTGTCCTCTAGGCTGCAACTATTTCTTTATTTTAAAGCTGAAGGGAGAGCTTGCATTACCTGCTCGATCTCTTTGAAAGATCCTATTTTTCCTTTCATTAGGTATATATGAAATTGATGCTTAATGCTCTTCCTGTACTGTAATTTAAAACATTACCTCCATAGTTTAGCATAGACACTAAAAGAAGTCCTCACCAAACTCAAGTTTTTTAGCTTAAATGTTCTTCTATTCTGGTCTTCTCTTTACCATTGACATCCTAGGGACTGAAATACTATTAGACTCCTGCAGAGACATCTCAAGTACACATAATCTTCATTCATCAAGAAATGATGTTGAAGCAACGTGCATACTTCACAGCACCATTCCCTGTGCTTCCAACTGATGTTGGAATATTTGCCTTTCCCTGTGACCTCTGTGTGCTTTAGATACTTGTATACAGACTGAAAGGGAAGTTACCTGTAGTATAATTTTCTTGAAGGAATTGGATACATTCTTTTATTAAATGACTGAGTTCCACATTTTTTATCTTCAGATTGCTTTTTTTTTCTTGTTTTGCATATAGTCCTTTGGTTTCAAGACAAGATTAAGATCATAGCCATGATAGAAATTCCTAGTTCTACATCACTCTTATGATTCTTGGCAGTTCTGATCTAGTCTGGCATGTGTCCTCATTCTTTTAATAGAACTATGAAGGTGTTCAGCAGTAAGCTGAAATTTGCACTTTCAAAGAACAGAAGCATCAGAAGTGTTTTGATAGTTTCTGCACCACACTTACAGTTCCTTGGCCTATGACAGTGGTAGATGTCAGGACTGAAAGCACAGGATGCTTGACAGCCTGAATTTGGAGATTTGTAAGCAGTAAATCCATTACGGTCATTTTATCAAAAACTGTTTCTTAGGCTGTTTATTTTTGAAAAGCTGGCTTTTTTTTTTTTGTCATGCATGGTCACTTTGTTCAAATACAGTGACTGGAACAACGTAATTTTCTTTCTCTGTGAACAATACTAATCCGTTGTAACATTTATGTGAAAGAAGCAAGTGTTGGATATGTAAGAGTTTATGCTGAAGAAGCTGTAGAAGAGATGGGATTTATGTAGAGAATATTGTCTGTGTGTCTACTGTGGGACGGTCACGCCTCATATTGCACCTTTCCACCTAGCTGGAAACTCACATAACAATTGTCCCAATTGTAGAAGCAGGTCCTTCTTCCTTGGCTTTTCCTAGTTTTCCTGGGTTTCAACTTATGGCACAAGGAAAAGTTTTCTCAGGCTGGATAAGAACCACGACTGAGGTGAATTCTCTGTCCATATATTGAACATTATGAAAACAGACACTTCCTACTGTGTCTGGTCTCTACCAGGCTATTATTGAGAAGGTATTTAACATATTTTGTGAGGTTCCTGTGCCTATTGTCAGATGTATGGGTCTGACTAATGGCTGGGCTATTGTGCTTTCCAAAAACTGTGAATGTGTTTTCTGACAGTCAATCTCTAGACTTTCCTTTCTTAAAACATGGCTGTGTTTTTTTTGCAGATAATAATAAAGTATAATCCACTGAGCAACTATTAATCACCTTAGATAAAGAAACCTTTTGTAATCATTCAACATCTCCTTACCTTATTTAGATTAAAGAAGAATCTTCAGGCACACACTTTCTATTTGAAGTGCGTTTTAATTTTCTTTTTAAGGTCTTCAGAAAAATGTATATACATGTAACTTCTTTTCTCCTTAAAACTGCTGGACAAGAAATTAAATCAACAAACTTCTACCAATTAAATGTAAAGTCTCTACCCTATATTTCCTGGTTCAACAGACAACAAAAAATAAACCTGTCCTAAGACACCTTGTTCTGTCTTACTATCAGTAGATAAGATTGTTTCTACCTCTGCATTCTCAATTCAAACTTTTTTTCCTCTTTTCTAAATAAAGGACAAGAAGTGAAGCATTTCTAACTTTTCTTCTCTTCATCCAGATGTCCTATTTAAACCTTGGCAACCAGACAGAAACATAAAACAGAATGGAAAAAACTTTGAAAAATCGCTACATCTTCTTTTCTGTCTTACCTTATGTACATTATTTTAGGTTTTATTCTTATTTTCTTTTTTAAATGCTAATACCTAAAGGGCAAAGAAACCCTGCTCCATTATCCACCTGATGTGACTTTTGTACAGTCATTTTTTATATTCAGAAAACTAGTATTTACATATTTTGCAACCCATTCAGGTAAAATACCATCACCAGTTCCTCATTTGTCTATCTCTGAAGTGGCTTCAGTTGAACAACTTGTTAGGACCTGCGGGACAGAAATGAACAGAAAGACTCCTTTCTGTTTGCTTTGATTCAGAAAACCAAATTTCACTGAATTGCAACTCCCAAAGTATTACAGTTGATAGCTGGACTATAGAAAGAAGTCATAAAAACTACAAATTTGCATTAAATGTATGGATACCACTTCTCAGGGTCATAAAGAAAAGCAGGAGAAGGATGGTCTGCCTTCAGGAATGCAAACACTAGCTTTTCAGATATAGGTTCATATCCCCTCTACAGCGAATGCTGAAAAATACAGCCATAGTTGAGCTCATTTCATAGCTTGGAGTGCTATACATCCACTAAATGCAAGCAAAAGCGGGTTCTAATTTTGATCCCTCATGACTGAGAAGGTTTAAACTTGTCAGTTTTTAATATTTTTTCTTTTTTTCTTTGTTTTTCATTCAGCTGGTATCAAATGATTCAAACCAGAATGTGATGTAGCTTATTCAAATGTGTGTACGTGTTTTCCAGTAGCTTGGGTATACAGTATGAATTTCCAAACAAAACATTCCACGTACATAGGGTTTCTTCAGGCTCAAAATGGCAAATTTGGATTTTTATTCTCTTCCCTTTCACTGTTTGCCTTTTGGTTTTTTGGTGGGTTTTTTTGGTTGTTGTTTTTTTGTTTTTGTTTTTGTTTTCTTTTTTTGTTTGTTTGTTTGGTTTGGTTTTTTATATTTTTTTTGGTGTTTTGTTTTGTTTTGTTTTGTTTGGATGTGGTTTTGCTGTTCTTGGCAGGGGTTGGGGGGGAGGGGTGTTGTCTACATGTCTAACATACATATTTCCTACTCATAGAAGCAGGTAGAAATTTCATAATTAGTTTACTTGTAAGTTGGGAAACTCTAAGAAAGAGAATATCTTCAAAATCAGATACCATGAAATCTGATATTACATTTTGAGTCCCTCCGAGGGTCCCATTGCTGAGGGTATATATAGGTCAGTATACAACAGACTGCAGTAACCTGGGTGGTAACACATTGACCGCCATTGGCAGGTGAGTTGCATTTCAGTGTCTCTGTGTATGCACCTAAGTCTTTGTAAATGCAATGGAATATGGAGTATTGGACAGCGCATATCCCCGAATTGTCTTTCAAAAAGTTTGTATGGCTCAGATAAACAGAAAGCACATTGGGATTTGTTGATTTGGGTTTTTTCCTTTTTTTTTCCTTTTACTTCTAGGCATTGCTACACTAACATATTTTAGTGTGTTTTGCACGAGCTAGGAGCACACAGCCGTTTACAACTGAAGCTTTGTAGCTTTTTTAAAATGCAATAACTTCCTCATTCAGTAGTCCTATGTCTGTACCCAAAAGCTGGGTGCTGTTAAAACCTTCTCCAGTTGTTCTCTGTGCTTCTGGAGCATTCCAATTCTAGCGACATTTTCACAGCTCCATTCCTATGCTCAAACTATTTCTCTTCATGTGATTTATTCCTGGCACCATTGGCTCTTCATGATTACTCAGAGCCAAAGAGTCTTGAAAGAATTCTGCTTCCTCTAGTGCTTCACTTTGTACCGATCAGAAATGTTGAACATGATCCCCTGCACAAGAAAACATTCCTTTTCTATGGGAGAAACGTGAAAATGAGAACATTTTACCTACAAGATCTCCTGCACATCTGGAGAATAGGGCATCATCATCTGTCAAGAGAGACTGCCATAGATCTACAGACTGAGAAACAAATGCAGAAGGGTTATATCAGGATGATTTTACATTTTGGATGGCTGTACAGAAGAGTGTCTTGAGCTGAATAAGGAACTGCTGGATCATCTTCTCTGAGTAAGTGCTGAATAAATGCATGTGAAATTTTTTATTGGGAGTCCTAGATGTGAATTTCTGGGGAACCTGTGGAGATCTGGTCCCCAAAGGATTTAGGGGAAGATTTTAAAAAGTGTGTAGATGATCCTGAAATTTCAAGTCAGGGAAGGCTCTAATTCTCAGCATAGTGTTAGGAGGAATAAGGCACACAGGTGTTCCCACTGGGAACCTGTTTTTGTTTACAGTTGGGCAATATGGAATGCGGGCCTCAGTGCTGGGAGATCTGAAAGTACTGAACTCCAAGCCTATCCTTGGCACATCAAGACAGTTATTGTACCTTCCACTAGTTCACTCATTTAACGTTTGTGTTCGTGGGAAAGGAAATATGCAGAGGGATATTTCTGGAAATTTGCCTGGTATGAACCACTTAGTAATATGCCTACTTACACTGCATTAGATGACTGAGGCAGTTGTCCTTCCACACAAGGACAAGAGCCTGGAAAATAAAACTATATCTACAAATAGGTATTTGTAAGTCTAGGAGATTTTTATATTCATGTATATGTGAGACCTGGGTATGCTTGCCTGATGCTTTACTGAACCTTCAGGTTCTTCTCACTGTAGACCAACATTTTCATCCTTAACTGAGAGACATCTCATCCAATCAAGGATAGCAATTACTATATTGTATTTGACTTGCAATGGGTTAATGTGACCAGACTAGGTGAAAGAAATGTTGGTTCAAAAGAAATAGATATTAAAAAGGGAAAAAAAATCTAGCATCCAAATTCATCAACTGCAAAAATGATAGCTTTGACCATGAGGAGTCAGGTATATCGTTTCTTTATTCTCAAAGCTAGACCAGAAGCATCTGAAACGTCTTAAAGTTACCTCTGTGCTATGCCTTGTAGAGCATATATTCAGCAGATTCTATGTACAGACATGGAGCAAATGAATATACCTTTTGAATTACTTTCTTCAGCTCTCACTTGGATTTAAGATGGTAAATGTATGAGTGGAAGAATGCACTTATTTTCAGGGGCTTGTTTGGAAGAGATCTACTTCCTAAGTCAATATATCAGAGCTGTAATACAAAACCCCCGTTGCATATTATGAGATCTCAGGACTCACTATCACCCAGAAGGGAGCCTTTTTTTGACATGTTATAATAAGGCAGAAAAGTGTCTACATCAAAACCAGTGTTTTGATGGAGGAATTAAATGAAGACTCCAAAGAATACTCAAGTTCCAATATTAATTGAAAGTAGAATCAGTAATATCAAAGTCAGATACTCCCTACACAGTTTTACATGAAAACCCACATCTTTCTAAATGTACCTAGAACCTGTCTCTTTTAACTGCTGATACAAGAGCTAAAAGCTCACAATTTTGTGTGCTTTTATAGGTGATGTACGGGTATTTGTTTACTGTGATCATGAACTATGATCAATGAAAAAAACCCATATGTACAAGAAATATAAAATTTCGACCAGATTTTAAACTCAAAAGAATTAGGAACACTTTCCCTGGGTGATTAAAGTAACCCCTTCCAAGCTTCCAAATATGGATTAATGTCAGCATATCAAAATGAAGCCAATCCCTTCAAAGTAAAACAGTAGGGTACATTGCAAAGGGTTAGGCAGACAGCAGATTCTCCTTAGTGAAACTGGATGATTATGTAAAATGCAAATAAAAAAGTTTCCAGGACATATGGCAGCAGGATTTGAGAACTGGTGTCTGCAAGAGTGTGAGAAAAGTTGTTCCTCCTTTTAGCTGCTGGTTAGAAGGAAAAACAGTCCTGAAGAGTTTGCTCATTGTCTTCCTGGATATAAAAGCCCTTTATACAGAAGGCCTTTTCCTGCAGTACAGGCCATACCTCCAAAAGGGTCTAAATTTTAATTTGTCTTTTATCTGCTTAATGGTTCATAAGTTTCTCTAATCTTGTTTGTTTTAATCACAAGGAAATGAGGAGAGACAGTTATCACAGCTAGATGCACTCTTCAATACGACTGACATTAAAAATTATTGGCTTTCCTATTAAAAATTCGTATGTGAAACAACTGCAATGTTTTTGTATATTTGAAAAGATTACAAAATGACATTTCATTGTTTTAGACCTACAAATTCTAGCCAATGATTCCTCATGAATTATTTGCATTGCTATTTATAATTTCGATTTCCTTATCTCTTGTTATTTTTATCAGGCAATATCGTCTTATTTCCTTATTGGATATAAAAAACCTTGAGAAAGCATGAAGAACATGAAAAAGAAACACTTGCAGGAAATTACATACTTTATATATTTAAATAAATATTTTTACACATGTAAACCCCAATTTCTTCAACAGTCTGTGACGACACTTTCTTTTGACAGACTAAACTGTTGTTCACATCAACAATTTGGAAAGAAATTAAAAAGATACAGTATTGTCAAAATTGTATGGCGTTCTTGTACCTCAGCCTGTGCCGATGAATATATACTCTCAGCATCATTATTTTCATTACTGTTTTCTGCTGTTTGCTGCCTTGTTTTGTCCTAAGTATACAAGTATTCAATTATAATACATAATGTTTGCAAAAGGGGGAGTCAATGATTTCTTAAGCACACGTTGATATGAAAGGTTAACAACTGATTAGAAGCTGGTGTAAATCTCAAGAAGTAACTACAAGTACAATGTATATTAATTTAAACAATGACTAATAAAAGAGAAAACCACAATGCTCTCAGAACTTTTAGAAATTTCCATTATTTTATTTTACTGTTATGGAATGAGTGTCTAATTTTATCATATTGCCATAGAACATGAGGATATTACCATATGTTTCTTTTTATGATAAAAGTGTAGGCAGATATTTAAGTATAGTTAAATGAACTAATTTATCTGCAAGATACTGGTATCCTTCTCTTTTAGCATACTTATTTTCATTCAGTTCATAATTTCACCCATTGGCTTGCCAAAATATTATTTTCAATAAGGGATTATTTAGATACCTTTTTCTGTTCTGAATATTCATAACAGTCTTTAAAAGGTGAAATTGCTTTTTAACGTAAGGAACCACCCCTAGCTACTCGTTCTGCTCTGTGTTATTAGACCAGGTAAGAATGGAAGTAAGTACCCGATGCTTAACTAATAATGGACCAGCAACAGATAACCTTGGTCTGTACATGAAATGCATAGATGGCTAAGAGAAAACAAAGTGTAATGTAGCAGCAGGAAAGAAGAAGCTATGCTACTTACTAATGATTTCTCAAATAAACGTACTCTTCTGATTACTAGAAAGCCAGTTAATAAATACTAGTAAATATAACTAATTTTCTGTCATAATTGGTTCCTAATAGCTGCACCGCTCTTATGCTTTTTGTCTAGATTCTTCAAAAGTTAAACATTGTTATAGTAAACTATTTATTAAGTCTTCAAAATAAAACCTATGGAAGCAGCCATTTTCGTGTCAAAAAGCTTTACTAGATAGTTATCCACTGTCAGCTTTGCCTCAGGATGAAAAACTAACAAACTAGTTGCTAATTACTTAAACTGGCTAGCTCTTTGTGAAACAGAGTTTCAATAATGCATGACTTAAAACACCACACTGTGTTGCTTGTCCTTTACAAAAGGTATCTGTTCCTTGCCATTGTGTCTACTGCGTGGTTTGGAAAACATCATGTAACTCTGTACTTAAAAGAAGGCGCTATAAGTGACAGGAAGCCAGTTCAAGATAAATTACTCATGAAGGAGAGGGCAGAGAGAAGGAATAAATGGGCTCCACACTTATTGAATAACCTATAATAACCCATAACCAATAACCTATTGCTCTAGACATTTGCTTCTTGGTCCTATTTTCTTTTCATATTGCTACCCAGTTGTTATATGAGCTGTCATTATGAAGAAGATAACTATTTAACTAGGAAGGGTCTTATAACTACAAAATCAGTGTCATTTTACCAACTAAGAGGCTTTATAAGATTCTCTCTTTTACAAAAAATCCCCATGCAAATGGAGGGGAAAAAAAGGCTATTTTGTTTTTGAATCTCAAACCAACTATTTCTGCAAAGGCCCATGGTCACACTTCACTTTGAGATTATTTTTTATTACTTTTTAGATGGGGAATAAATGCAATTGATCAAGAGTAATTGTACTTGTTAAGTGACTTATTTACAACAATAAATAAAAAAGAACACCTGCAAAATAGTTTTTTAAAGTGCTTGGGAAGCACTAGGCCTTTCCACCAAAGCATAGAATAAGTACAATGTAACTTTTAAGACCAGCTGCAGTGAATACAAAATATTCATATTAAATAGTTGATGAAAGAGTAGCAGGAAAAAGCTCTTTTTCTTTTTAATACAAATAATTGGTGAAGTAATTTTTAATAGTGAATGAAATAATTTCATATTTGTGAACAAATATAAAACCTGACTTCTCAAATAAGCTAAAGACTATGAAAAATTGACTTATTTCTAATCATGTATAGATAAATTGAATCTTGCACTATACTAACAGCCAACACACTCAAGCTTATAGAATGAATTTTCCAGAGAGCTCTATCTACCATGAGAGTTTTAAAAAGTTTTTTTAAAAATGTTACATGGCAGTTTGGATAAACTTTCATTTAGGAAAAATCTCATGCTTAACATTCTCATTTCTTTGCTTCATGTCTTCTTAATGAGATAAAGTAGATAAACATTTGTTGTGATTTGCTGGTGTTATGTTTTGTCAAGATATAGTTCTGATTTAATTAACTTTTTCAAGGCACATGAAAATAGAAAAAGTAATTATTTCTCTAAATACTATCTATTCTTCTTAAATGAAGCATTACTTCCAAAAACAAAACTGTATTAAAAACACAGTGTTCATTATATTTGGGTTTAATTATACAGAGTATGCATGGATTTCCAAACACACTACATATCATACATGAGCTTCCAGACGCGTTCTACATTTTTCTGCCAATACAAAAAATGTCACATTTACAAGGCTTACAAGGCAGCCAGGTAATCTTTCTTATGAAAGTAGGTAGCAAAATGTTTTGAAAAATAATTACCTGTAAAAATGGATCACTTTCAGAGTCTTTCTGTGAGCTCCGCTACCTTCTCAAAAATTCCTGGACTCAACCTAATGCATGAAGGGCTAAATAGTATCTTAGCCACAATACAGGTTTTAGGAGTTTTTCCTCTCTAAGAACTTGCAGTTGGTTCTGAGTGTGATCCTTACTTAGCTTTCTCAGCATTTGGTAGTGACAACTTTTGTATTACAACCTTATATGCTGGTCACCTCTCTATTGGCATTTTCCTCTTAGGAAATGCAAACTAAATGGTGTACTGAGCTTGCAAAACAAAATACTATGCTTTGTCTCTCAGCCTTCTAGGACTGAGCATTGTTTGTGCTACCTTTGACACAGGTTCCCCTGAGTTAAAATTCTAGCTTACTACAGCTGGAGCGTCTATAATGCTGTGCTTTTATCTGCCACCAAAGCATGTGTCCTGTACAGATGGAGGTATGCTGCTCATGATTTGGCTGTATGGCTAGCCAGAATAGAAAGAAGAGCATTTTCTGTTTTTTATCCAAGTAATCAGAGGAATGAATGCAAAGGTCTTGTCAAGGTTATCATTCATTAGCATAAAAAGAAACAAGTAAAAACCCACAGAAAATCCCAAGCCCTAAATGTAGAAGTTTAGTCTTACAACTATGTTGCACCCTACAATTTGAGTCAATTTATTGTAATGCCAATGGGGATTGAATTCAGTGGAATAAAACATTATAAAGTCCACTTGAAATATGACAAGGAAAAAACCACATTAGCCTAATTAATTCACCTCTGCATGACTAAATGAGTGGCAAATTGTTAAGAACTTGGAGTAGCCAGCATCCAGTAGACACTGAAACAGCTCTTAGTCTTACAGGAGTGCCCGCACTCATCGTCAAGACTGTTTCTGTAGTGGCCCCTCACACTGTAACACAAACCTCACACATTTAGATCAGCTCTGCAGAGAAATTAAGCTTTTTCTAGACTGGTGCTAAGTGGGACCAATGAGTCCTGTGGTTTGTACAAAATAAGAACTCTGACTTCCTCCTCATTTTAAAATGTGTGCAGAAAATGACAAAGACAACACAACACATCCATGGCCCTGCTTTCCTCATTGTCATATGCCTTACTCGGAAAAACCCCCAAATTTGGGGCCTGTGAGAGTGAAATCCAGGGTGGAAATTGTTAATGCTTAGTGTGCTGGCTTTTCACTGTTCAGTGCTCTCTGGCACAGCCACTGGCTCAGTCATCCTGGAATGGAGCTTGGGCCCTATTGGGGGAAAAGGAATGACATTGCTTAACAACAGCTCTGTTTTTCAGTCAGGTAGCACATGGTTTTGGGAAAGAGAAACCTGGAAATTCACTGGATTTGGGTCCTAGCCAATAATCCTGTTTCATTTTACAGATGGAGGATTTTTCCTTACAATAATCTTGATCTGTATCAATTGCCCAAAATCTAAAGCACATTTAATGAAAATAAAATGTTACTTATTAATCTCACAATTAATTAATTAATTAATTAATTTCATTTTTTCAAACTGGTCTAATTATATAAGAACATAAATCCATACCTAAACTTTAAACTCAACACCTCATTTTTAATAGCACCACCAGAATATGTAAAGCTCATATCCCTAACTCTAGGGAAAGAATATACTGCTAATGCTATTTAATGCATCTACTCTTAAACAGAAACTGCCCTATTTTTAAATCATACTTCCATTTTAGAATCAGAGCAAGAAATTTGGTATCTCCCGTGCAATTTTCTGGAGTCCAATTTAACTTTAAAAAGCAAACAGGAAATTTTATTTCTAAGCATATCTAGGTAACTTTCAATTATTGCTCTGAATCTGTCCTTGTAAAGAATACTGTTTGATGACAAACTCTCTCAGAGAACACTGTTCAGTTTTTTGCTATAGAGCCATTGTATTCTATACTATGTAAGTTATAGTCATGGTTTTTGATCTCAGAAAATTGAGATCAACCAATAGGTGGAAATATAAGATAGGCATTATGTACTGTTACTAAGATTCTCTACTAACGCCTCCAACATCCAGTGCAATACTTGCAGACCATGTTGGTACCACAGGTGTTTCTTCACAAAGGAAAAAAGATCAGTGCAAGTGAGGAAGAGCAAAATATTTGTTTAGTTCTCTTGTCTATAACCAACTTGTAATTATTAGTATATATCTTAGTTTCAGCTGGCATTGAGTTGATTTTCTCCCTAGTAGTTGTATCTTAGATATAAGAAGTGAATAGCAAATAGAAAACTTAGGGCTAGGAAATAATATTTGTGCAACAGATGTAAATTAAGGAGATCATGCAAAATATTCACTTGCATGGAATCATCTTCTATGCTAACTTATTTAGATTGTTATGAGTAGATAGAATATTAAGATTGTGTATGAACAGGTGCTGCCTAGTAGACAGTTTCAGCATTGATCTAAATAGACTGAATGGGACAAAAAATTCTCAGGGGCCTGCAAAATTATCCCTATGCTATCATTCGCTATGCATTTCATGTCTGTGGTAAGCACACTTTTGGAACTTCAGTGTGGCAGAGGTGGACCATATGAAATTGATTCACACCTTAAAGCTCAGTGAATGGTTCCAGGGAAATTACACACTTTATTACACTTAAGCACAGAGAGATGAGCAGTAATGAAATGCTAATGTGCAGCAGCCATAGGGTACTGATTATTGACATTAATAGTAGTTCAAGAAAATGTTGGTTGTTTTTTTTTTTTTTTTTTTGATGACTGAGCAGCAATCCATGTAATAAGTTTAGCCATCTCTTGATTGGAAAATAATGTAATAAGCTAGCATTAAAAAGAAGGAAAATGTACATGTACATGTATTAGAGGTACAGAAAGGATCTGCTTAGAATATGGACAAATGAAGTATATCACTTCTCCATAAGGGAGATGTCAGCTACACATAAAGTGACAGAACTAATGTGAGTTGTGTTTGTTTGTTCCAAAATATTCACATGTTAGAGCTATATTAGGAAATGTTTTATACTTAATAAGGTCTGATATAATATGCATTTTGTTTAATTTCAGTTCATTTTATAGATGGCATACTCAAGGCAACTACCAACAGCCTCTGAAATATATAGCATTAAAATTTCTAAATGCACTGACATTTTTACTTGAATTACCAACCAAATGACACCAAATTTGATATATAAAACAGATATGAAAATATGTTGGTAAATTTAGAATCTGGCCACCTCAAGTTTTAAGGATGGAGTTATAGAGATTGCAGGATTTAGACACAAAAATCCAAGCTGAGAAATACATCTAAGCTGTTCTAATCTCCTAGGGAATCTTGACAGAAATTCATGTTATAAGTCTCCTTAATTCCTTTGTCATGCTAGAAGCCAGAAAAGGGGTGGGACTCTTCTCCATCCCCAGAACACCATGATAAACAGAATTAATATATCACAACCTTAACATGACTTATGCAACTGTCATCTTTTTGGCAGCATGTCCTTGACTTCCCTTTCCTGGGTGCTACTCTCATTGTGCCCAGGCTCTGGGTGTACTGGCTGCAGACCTCTTAGCACTCTGAAACAGAAAAAAAGCAGAAATGGAACTGAGTCAGTGGAAAACTAAAGAAAAGCGTGTTTTTCCCTCCTGAAAATATACTGATAAAATATGACCAAATATTCTGATGGTATAGTATTGTATTCTCATTTTAAGTCATATTTAACTCCTGAAGCCTGTTAATTATTGCAGAAATAAACTGTTTTAGCAAGTGTGAACAGAAGATCTAATCCTCAAGCACTGAAAACCATAGCTCTATAGAAGGCATTAAATGAATGCGTATTTTCCCCATGGTTTGGTCATTACCCCTCCCCTTCTGTAATTCTGTTAACTTCTTTCTTTTAGTTTAGGAATCATATTTTTCTCCTGACAGGACTTTAAATTCTGAATGCCCTGGATTTTTTTCTCCTTCTTTTTGCTTAGCACAAGCCAGCTTGTTTAGCTCTCCAGAGACTGCTGCAAAATTGTGTTTACAGACAAGACACCATTTTTAACTAAGTGATATGTCACATAGCCATATGATTTTGAATTTTCTTTGCTTTGTAGGAAAACAAGTCAACATTTTTCAAGCACCTAGAGTCCACTTTTCTTAAACACTTTGATATGTATCTACTTTTTAAAATAATATATTATGTAGCTATAGTATAGATACAATTTTAACACTTTAATACATAAAACCAAGAAAATAATTTTAAAATATATTTAAAAAATATAAAACATTTAAATTGTTAATAATATGAAATAAAAATTATATAAAAGGAGAAGTTTAAGAGATACAGCCATTAGGAAAAATTGATGCCTACAGTAATTAAATAATGAAAGACAAGTTGTAAGCTTCAAAAATTATTTAAATAGCTATACATTGAAAAATGTTTTAAATATTTCATTGCTTCACAGACTGAGCTTGAAGTCAGATACTATATAATGACTAGGACAGACACAGTTATCTAAAGTCTTGCTGAAAATTGTTGTCATAGTGTTGACATGGTTTGGGACTGCATATACATGAGCATTTTGGCATTACATAGGAGAGTTCCCCTAAAAGGAAGCCCTTATATTTGTTACCATTTTTGTTAATTCAAAATACTCTTTAGTCGGGATTTCCTTCTTTGGGATGGAGCTACTTCAGTTAGGCAAACGAGTTCAAGCTTTTAATGACAGTGCAGGATGCTTCGGCATCTTACAATGGACTTGTCTTCTCAGAAGTGGTAACCAAAAGTCCAATTTAAAGGTGCTACTTCTGATGGACTGCTTTTAGCTCATTGCAGATTGTGATAAACAGGGGACAAAGGGAATTTTTCCTTCTTGTTTATTTCCCAAACCTGTGGAGTTTTTTAGTTAGCTTTATTGGTCATTCACATTGCATAGAAGGAACACCTTTTTTTTCCTTTTTTTAAAAAAATTTTTAAGGTGGCAGTTAAACCAAAGAGTAGATGGGTCTTTTATTTATGTTACTTGGAAGTTGCTGGTTTTTGCAAGCAGTATGGGCTAGCCCACATCAGAGATATAGTCACTACTTCATAACTAGGTTACAGTTTTGTTATGAAGCTCAACTTCTGTTCATCAGAAGCCAGACAAGGAGTTAAGCAGTGTACCTCAGCAAATGTGCACTTTTGAAATGTAGTTCCTTTATTGGTAACCAGCAGAATCAAGTCGCCAAAATTGCTTATTACAGGTGCAGTGCACTTGCTGAAAGTATTGGGCTGAATTCCCATCAAAAGCTAGGTCTCTGGATGTTCATGGTAAATGCTGTGTGTGCTCTGGTGCTTAAGGAACTCTATTAAAAATTCATGAATAGGCGATATTAGTTTATTCCACATCCAAAGGTTTACAGAGTCTCCTGAAGACCCAGACAAATCGTCTTTCTGCTTTCCTACAGACACTGTCTGTTACCGCGCCTTAAAATAAAGCTTTTTAGAGGCAGAGCGAAAAGCCTCCAATTTAAACGCAGCAAGGTTTTACTTGCTTGAGACAATCAGAACATGTTAGAGGGAATATTTCTTCCTTTTACAATGGTCCCTTTTTACACAAGTTGACCCATATAAGAAAATCTAAAATTGTTGCATAGGTTTGCTGAGACGCTATTTTCAGGGTAAGAAGGAAATTAGACTGACTCCCATATTTTATCCAGAGAAAAAAATAGAACACAACTGACTTTTAGGTGGCTTCCTTATGTCATGCGGGCAGGCTGCATCACGGGAGAACTCAGGATATAGTGGTCATCTCATGTGTTCATGCAAATTTGGAGACTGCTGTCACAGGAAGAAATAAGGCCAAACAAGCAGAGTTTCTCACTGGAAATTACAGACTTGTATTGTGAATAGTCAGGGAGCAGAACTCAGTGGGGAAAAAAAATGCCCATAAGTATAATAATTTCTTCTGGGTAAGTAATCACTAGGTAAAATGAATGTCCCTTGCTTGGATTCCTAAACTTTGAGACATCAGATTTTTTTTCCAGTTTCTCATAGAAGAAGGTAATTAGATGACATTTTGTGTCCGGTCCCTGCCTAAATACAAAAGCTGATGGGTCCCTCTTTTTGTCTGTCCATGAAGCCAGTGGATGACAAACTTCCTTGTAATGTGACATTTTCTATGTTTACCAGCTAGCAATCTGAACTTTTAATGAGGTTAATTTTCCATTTTCAAGATATAATTAATAGAGAATGCTTTTGTGATGGCATCTTTGATGTGCACATGTACCAGCACCATAAATTTTCTAAAATTACTGTGTTTTTCCCCTGTGGTCAGCTTAAAATAACAAAGGACTCAAAGATGGAGAGGTAAGACTTCACCTGGGAAAGCTGTGCAGCTAATCTAACAGTTAAGTCTGAAAAATTAAAAAGGTCAAACCTTAAGAAAATGCCTACTTATGTACATTATTATTTGACTTCATCTTCTCTGCTTTTTTTTCAGCTGTGGTACAGGGAAAGCTAGATAGGGTTCAGGCTGCTTCTCTGGGAGACTAGGAGCAGTCTCTGCCAATTTGTGAATTTGTACGTGACGTAAGAAAACTTCAAAAGAAATTATTGTTGATGCCACTTTAGAACAAACAAGGCTCCAGAGGAGAATCATTTGCTGGAAAGAGCACTCCCAGATCTAGTTCCAAAA
This sequence comes from Dicrurus megarhynchus, assembly GCA_013399195.1. Classification (NCBI taxonomy): domain Eukaryota; kingdom Metazoa; phylum Chordata; class Aves; order Passeriformes; family Dicruridae; genus Dicrurus; species Dicrurus megarhynchus. The sequence goes on from VXAD01008718.1 coordinate 243,212, forward strand.
TCATTAAGAGCTTAGGTCATAGAATGGTTCTTAAACTCCATTGCATGTTTTCCCTCCATATGTGCTTCTTAATTGCTAATCTTCTGAATCGTTTTAGGTAAGTGTATATGTTTCTCTAGTCTTCCTCTTTTATATTTAATTTCATGCACTTCTGGAGTATCTGATCCATAAAAGTCATGTCATAAATACAGCCATTTCTATTTTATTGTGACCTCTCTTCTTTAAAATATGTTTGAGATGGAATGTTTCAGTGGTTAAGACTAAAGTCTTTTCCTATGCTTATGCTTTATTTCACCATCCCCTACAATAGTACAGCGCTCTTCCAAAGGCTTTCTGAAATTTCTGAGATCCTCTTTTATAAATTATGGTTGTATTCTTCACAGAAGACTGAGAACTTCTTTGTGCAAATAATGGCCCAGAAGCTCTTGTATTTCTGCAGAGCTGCTGAAGGCTTCTTTCCCTCACAGTTTGCCTACTGCTGTCAATCTAAAATCAAATGGAGTCACCACCTGCATGTCATATCCGCATGTCATATCCCCCCTGCTCCTGTTTCAGTTCTGCTTTCTGGAGCATTTTAAATTTCCTAGTTTCACCTAACTTTTCAAAGGACTTGTTGAGTCTTGTCAGAGGGCTCCAGTATCTTACAGCTGCAAAAAAATTAATTTTTAATTAGTTAGCAGTTGAAGATTCTCTGTTAGAAATTGAAACCAATCATCTGCGGCTTTCAGTTTTATGTTACATATCTGAAATATGGAAAAGAGAATACATTTGTCATAACAAATGTCACTAATCACAGTTGTGGGCTTACACCAACATTGGCCTGTAAATAGTGTAACAATGTACAACTGAGGAATACACTTTCTTTTTACCACCATTCCTTTGTTTTCCTCATCCTTACACCTTGTCACTGTGTTTACAAACAGAGCAGAAAGTTCATAAAAATGGTTGAATATTTGATCATTTCCAACGTTAGTGGAATATTTTTTCATCTTCCTCCTTCCTTACCTTCCAGGTTTTCCTCTCACTGCTCATGGTGCAGGTCTTTGTTTTTTCCTTCTTTTTTTTTAAATCAGGGGACAGATGGGATAGATGGACAGGAGGAAGGGCAGAAGAGAGGAAGGGAGGGATGGAGCGAGGGATGGAGGGAGGGACGGAGGAAGGAAGGAAGGAAGGAAGGAAGGAAGGAAGGAAGGAAGGAAGGAAGGAAGGAAGGAAAGGGTCAGTGTTCTTTCATCTGTTATTGAATACTTAAAAAAGAGTAAATCCCTCAGAAAAATACAGCAACTGTATTATGGTTCTTGATATGTAGTTTACCCATCTGGCCAGACTGTTCATCAGTTTTTCTGTAGATTAACCTTTGTTGCAAATGCACACAAGAAAATTTCAGCCATGTTCAGTTTCACAGTAAAAGGAGACAACCAAGGAAATTTGGTTTTACATTAAAAATTTTGGATAAATTTCTTGGTCTTCAGGCAGCTCCAGGCCAATGTCCATAAAAAGAAAAATTCCAGTTTCTTGCAACTCACTGACTTTTGTGTTTTCTTTCACACAATCTGCATTTATAATGGGCCTGCTGGGAAGAAATAACAAGTGGCTATCCAGGTAACATAAATATGGGAAAATATCACTCCAAAGACTTTCTTTGGATGATATAATTGATTTGATGCATTTCTTATTGTACAAGTTATCCGAGACCTGTAATATATACCTCTAGTACAACAGTTTGCTTTAGAGGCGGAGTATTATTCATAGAAATGAATTCTCCAAAACAAGTCTTATGTCAGAAACATTCCATTAGAAGTGACATTTGTGGAGAGAAACTTAGATTTTTCTTGTTCTAAGACCTCGGTCTCAAAAGTTTCTGCTTGCCAAAGTGATAACAGAACTTGGAGTTCAAAGTGCTTTTGACTGGAATGCCAGGTATTTTGAGACGCCGGCAGCTAACACATTGCTGCATGACAAATTATTTCCACTAACTCCTTTGGAGCAGTCCGTCAGTTTGCCTGTTAAGTTCCTGGTTACTGGGAGGTCTCTTGAAGATCTGAAGTGTAAGACAACATCCACAAAGATATCTATGGACAATTACTGGATATTTTTGCACTCATAAACCTTTCCTTTTAAGTGCTTCTGTTTGGAAATGGAGGAATTCTCCAATTTATGGAGTAGAAGTATCATTTATTACTCTTACGTTAGCATGTAATCACTGCTTCTCATTCACTGCTATGACCATCTTAAGTGCTACCAAGAAGCATTTGAGCAGTATACCTTCTTGCTAGAATGCATCACCTTTCCAGTGAGGGAAGATGCTCAGGAGGAAAAAAAGGAAAAAAAATAGTAGCACAAAAATCCTCCTAGCAAAACTCCTTTTACAACTGAAAGATTGAAGTATAGCTTTTTGTTCTGAAAGAAATATTAGAAGATTCATTCTTATCATGGAAAATAATTTTTCATCTTCTGACATTATAAGTTTCATATTAAAGGTTCCCTTAATCATCCTTGAAAAAGAAAAAGAAATACCCAGCATACACCACACGTTATTTTCTTAAAGTGATCTACGTTCTGGTGTTTCCCAGTAGGGCGTGTTGGAAAATATCAGAGAGGATCAAGATCAAAATATCATGAAGTAGTATTTTAATCCTGTAATTTCATATTTAATAGTGAGTACCATCCATTTGATGAAACACACCAGTGTTTGGATTTTTTATGGTCTTGTTTTTTTTAGGGAGGGTTTTCTGGTGGGTTTTTTTTTTTGTTGTTTGGTTGTTTTTTTGATAACCTAAATTGCAGAGTCCATTTCCTTTCTTTCTTTTCCTATCGACAGGCATCAGAAAACTTTTGCTTTGTGGGAAGTGGACCTAGGACTTGGAAGCTGAAAGATGTAAACTTGGGCTTTCCAAGTGTAGATAACACACAATTATTTACATTTACATTCCAAGTTGTGCAAGAACGTTCTCTCACTAAATCCATCACTGTAATAACTCTGCAGCTTTCAAGTTCACAATTGGATAAGATTGCTGTCATTTGTCAAATGAAAAATTTTTACATTACTCCCTTCTGTTACAGAGAGCAGTTGGAATCACAGGAATTTCAAATTTGCTACTGTTTAAGAAGCAGGGTCATAAAGGGAAGTTTTGAGTTTCATATAAATGTGGAGAGATTTGTTGTCATACTCAATGCCTATAGGAGTTTTAGACCATCTGAAAACAATACCAAACCCTTGTAGACTCTGCGGATGAGATTCATTCTGGAGTTAGCTGAGCATCAGAGACTGCTAGATCCCAGTGAATGATAAGGTATATTTATGCTGTAACTCTATTTTCCTACCCAACAATGAGAAGGAATTGCAGGAAATTGGAAGATGAGAAAATTGAATCGTAGGAAAATCAGAAGGGATTGGACAAACATTTTGTGCCATCAAGGTATGTGTGTCCTAAGCATCCAGCCACAGTAGAATACATTATTCTAAGATATTGCAAGCTTCATTCTATTATTTCTAGTCCAAGCAGAGGTAAAAAGTATTTTAAATCTCAATTGGAAATCTCTTTTCAGAAGAGTGCTTGTTGATATTTGCTAGCATAAACATTTCACATAGATTGTATTCTTAAGCACAGGTTTTTCATCAAAAACAATTTTGGACTATTTTTCAGAATCAACATACTTTCTTCTCTGACATGTACATTTGCAAGAGTTACATGAACTGAAACAAATTCTTGGGCTTTATGTACCCACATAACAGATCTCCCTACAGCATAGATTACTTGAAAGCATCACACCTGGCTTTCCCTTTTTACATGGTTGCCATATGGAAGGTAGACAAATTTGCAGATGCTTTCCTTATCTTCATGGAACTCAGTAGACTATGCACAAACTACTGAAAAAATAATCTTTAACCCTGCAGTGAAAGCTGGTGTCAGCACTTCTGTTGCTTTAGCACATTGTATGTTTGTTCTCTAATATTAAATCCTGGTTTTTATTTATTCTTATGAACACTGTCCCTTTGTAATTGAGGACCAACAAGATCCTCACTGTTATCTAATCCGGGTACAGGGATGCTTTCTTTCCTGATCCTGATTTCTAATGCAAATCCATAGTAGCACATTCTGGAAATCTCCAGAAAGACGGGGGGGGCGGGGAAATAATAATATCAATAAATAAATAAATAAACCTCCAGTGTTCATCCTCTTTCTCTTTGAGAATAAAAACAAAAGAACAAATAAATACTGAACAGATGTTAGCCACACTACTTAATATGCTACAAGAAGGCACGCTGATGTTTCAGTAATTGCAGACAGAGCTGAACCTGAATGGAATGAAGCAGACATTCAGCAGAAATGTTCAGCTCCCACAGAAATAAACCTGTGGTATAGACAGAAATATTAAACAAAGTTGGTTTGTGTCAGCGATTCAATCACAGACCCCGGTCGGCAGGGAATCAGAATCGTTTATTCAACGGAATGAGCAGGTTTTATACACTTCTTCTAAGGCACAGTATTTCCTTATATGGTAATTCTCACTGTGTGACCTATCCCGTGTTGCCCCATCAGCAACACACTTTCTCAGTGTCCTTCTATGGGATGATCACTCGCTGTTCCCCTGTCCATCAGCTCCCAGCAGGCTCCTCTCCATAGGGGTCTGCCGTGTGGCACCTCCTCCCCCCAGGGTCTGGTGGAGACAAGCGTCTGTGTGCTGCCATGTGCTCCTGTGTGCTGCCATGTGCCTGGGCAGGCACGTCTCACAGCTCACAACCCAATTCTATCTTATTTCTCCCCATTGGTGTGAAAACCACATTTTAGATATTAAAATTACTTTAACCAATGTATTCATGATCCAGAAATTTTGTAAGTCTCAGATTTTGCTCACTCAGGACCATAATTATATTTACTCATAAATATAATGTAAAAATGTCTGATCCCGATACAGTCTTTTACCATGCAGTATATCTATATGGTAGTTTGCAAGAATGTATCAGGTGCTAACTTAAGTCAGTTGGGAAAAGGCAGCCTTTTCTTTATTGAAGCTAATAGATCATCAAGTTATTCATCTTATCCGTAGTGTCCTTCCTTGCCTTTAGGTCTCAAGAAAATGTAAATCAAAAGCTTTTTGAGTTATGGTTCCTGATGATTCACAAGGTAATGTTGCAAACACAGCAAGGAAATATACGATTTGCAAATTGCTTAAATGACATCTTTGCTATTACCTTAAATTATTGTTGCAGTAAATCCTGTTTTACAATATTTCAGCTTGATAATATTTTAAAACTCTACCTTTATCAAGATAAATACACTACTTCTTATTTGCTTACTTTTTTTTTTTTAACTTTATGCCTGCTCAAGGACTGAATATTTTATCTCAAAATCACCTAAGGTTCATTTCTTTATGCCAGCATCTATGTGTATTTAAACTAATTCTAAATCCTTAGCTAATGCCAATTTTTATCCAGACTTACTAGGATTTGCCTGAAAATTTACATTTTCAAATTGCTAAAGATTTCAGGTTCAGAATAACTTTGGATTAAGCACAATGTTTGCCTAGGTTTCTTAATACTATTACACTCCCTTCCAATTCCTAAAAGCAAATAACAATTTATTAACTATTTCAGCCCTTGGACATATATTGTGAAGTAACACCTTCTGGTTTGTATGGGATATACTGAAGAGACCCAATTGATAGTACCATATTATATTTAGTTTGGCAAAAAGGCAGTCTAACTTCATGAAGAGATACCTCAATTTTCTACATTGAATGTAAGACACCTGTAAGGGACTGAGGTTATAAAAAGCTGAAACTGACCTTAGGCACTTCTGGATCTGCCTAAATTATAGTAACTTTAAAAAAGCATGCTTACTCAGGCAGTTGCCTTCAAGTAATTATTACTTATTGGTGGTGGCATTGTTTTTTGTTTTTTGCCTAGAGAACCATCAGAAAGTGCAGTGGTAATGAGAGTTCTTGTAGGATCAGAATGTGCTTTTAATGGATAGATGTCTTTCAAATAATGGGATTTTTATTATTTTTAGGGATTCTAGTAATTTATATGTTTGGTATGTGTAATATATATTTAGTGACATTTAATATGCTATATGCATTTTAACTTTTATTATATTTATGCTTTTTATTATAATTTACGTAAGAATCATACTTCAAATGTTATTCAGCCCATAAGAAAAGGCTTATTACTCAGCAATTGCCTACATATCTGGAGGCACCATTTTATGCTGTTCTTTGTGTCCCTTGAATTAAAAAAATCTTCTGCAGAGATCTATAAAAGAACATATTATTTCCAAATAAAAAATTGCAATATCACCTAAAAGTTTTGGTATTGTTGTGAAGGTTTCTTGGGTTTGTTTTTTGTTTGTTTTGTGTATATGTAGAATAAAAGCAATTAACCATTTATTCAGCAATTTTGGGAAATAAAGCCTTTAGACCTTGCAATATTTATGAGCTGTACATGCGTTTTGAAATTACATACCCTATATATTATCATTATTGGTTAATGAACTCCATGTATAACAACTTCTAATGGGACATGGGGCCCCAATTCAGGCATACAACTCACATACTGGATTGAAACAGCCCCTCAACATTCCAGATATAAGATACAGATTTCTTAGGTTAGTAAATTATTTTCCAAAAGAAAATCAGAAAAAAAAGAGATTAAGATAGAATAAAAGCTCACATAATAAAATGAAACTGTGAAAGATTAGCTGTGTCTCTGTTTACAAATTTCCTTTTTTTTTTTTTTTTAATGAGGCAAAAGGAAAATAAATAAAACTTAAAATAACATGAGGAAAAATCCCCTGAAACAGTTTCTAGCAATATCTTAGTTAAATAGACACATTTCAAGGAAATTGTTGTTCATGTTAATAAAGAGGGGAGGGTGAGGGTGAGGGTGAGGGTGAGGGTGAGGGTAGGCGAGGCGAGGCGAGGGCGAGGCGAGGGCGAGGCGAGGGCGAGGCGAGGCGAGGCGAGGCGAGGCGAGGAGTGGAGTTTGATACTAACACAAATCCTAATGACAACTATTTTGCAATTGAAAAGCTCTCTTACATCCAATTTTGAAAAATAATGTGCTGCTAAGAAATCTTCCTTTGCATGGGCAGAGTGCCCCTCTTTTGCAAAGATAGCCAGGGAGCTTATTTAGCAATGCACTGACTGAAATTCAGGACTTTCTGGACTCCAACAGGGTATACAGGAAAGGTGCTACTGTGAAATAGTCTTTTTCCATGAAGCCAGATTTCTGTGGGCAGGTGTTGGGAAAAGGGTACAAGATTTTACCCTAGGAGTTAAGTAATATAATGATAATAATTTCCTTTTTCTGTCAATGTTTTAATACTGAAAGAGATCAGTTTCAAAGCCCTTTAATTAATCAGAAATACAGTTAAATTACAGGGAAGGGCATGAAATGCATTGAGGCTGATGATTGTAAAAGAACAGACTTGAAATCCCAGACTATGAGCACCATTCCATCCAGTAACTAGGTGGGAGAAAGGTATTTTAACGAAAGCAAGGTAAGGGATTTCTAAGGTCCTATCCATTATGACCCTTCTCTCTCCCAAGTGTTCCAAGTATCATACTTATTTTACTGAACCTATTTGTTCTTCCTTTACTTTTCTGAATTTTCTGTATTTAACACAGCATACGACTGATCTTTCTCTTAAAAATTTAAACTTAATTAAAATCTGTGGAGGAAGATTGTTCTCTAAGGGTCTCCTATGCGAAAATGGAAGGTTAAAGGGTCATGGCTAGACATTGCCAACCTAATTTAAAGAAGTGAAATTGCTGAAGAGGCCAGGAAAACTCCTTCCATTGAGCCACTGATGTAAATATTTGGAATGTGACATTGTCTATGCAACATTTCTAACCATAGTTGTAATGGTCACTAGCACCAGTTTTACCCTTTTGATTATATCTATGTGTATATTCCAGGTGAGATCTGTGTTCTGATATCCTCACTAGTTAGCCTTATATCTGCAATTTTGTATGATATTCATGTCTGATAAGGCAGGGCTCTTTGAGAGTCTGCACTGTACTACCAATGAAATTGAAACAGTTGATAGAGGGGAAGTGTATCCTACATGGTTTCAACACAAAGAAGTATTTCTAGAAAGCAGGAACCTGTGGGAGGAGATGAAGTTTTCCACTTTCCCTTTCTGTTTCACTTCTGCTTCCCTTTTCTCTTCTCCTTCCCCTTCCTTTTACTCTTACCCTTCCACTTTTTCCCCTTCCCCTTCCTTCTTCCCCTTCCTTCTTCCTTCTTCATCTTATCTTTCCTCACTATTTCATGGTTTTCTGGTCTAGAGATGTGTTGAAGCACTAATTTGACTTTTTGATTGACAGCTGTTCTCTGTGTGTGATGACTGAAATGTTCTCTTATGTACTTTAGCTGTCTATTATAAAGCTGTAAATCTTGGTTAAATTAGATTTCACAAAGTGTATGAGATACTGTTTGAAATTCTGGAGAGGAAGGCACCCTGGATATGCCAAAAGCCATAACTACCACGACTTAGCTCTTTCTGAATTCTCTGAATGACCACATACTTAGAAGGATATTTGGGAATTTATGCATGCCTGTTCCTAATTTCACCGTTGGTAACTTTGTATTAATAAGATTTCAGTGGATAGAGGTGTCATGCTATTTATTCTGGATTTAGACTACGTATCAGTAAACTCATAGTTACCACAGTAGCTTAGCACCCATTCTTATTTGTATCACATGCTATAAAAGGCAAGTTTTGTTGAACTGAACAGTGACAGAAGACTGATGAAAACCTTACAACCTATGAATTATATTCACCCATAAGATATTTCTACTGGGAATGCATTGATTTTTTCAGCCGTCCCTGAATTCTTCTGTCCTTGGATACCTTGGCTTTCAAGATCTTTCCAGTGGTCGGAGTAGTCAGTTTTCAAACATGCCTGCCCTTATTGGTCAGAATTTAGGAATTCATCTTATCTTGACTATATTTCAATGATGCCTGTGTTGTTACCTTCAGGAAGGATCTTTGAGGGCTACATACTGTGATTCATATCTCATAAAATTCTTCACTGAGCTGAAGTCCACTGTGAAATAGAAGCAAAACCAATACTTGGAATTCCTTCTGGTGAGGAAATACTGTAAGCTGGGAAAAACCAATGTAATGCTTCATATCTCAAGCAAAAAGGCAAATTTTTGTCAGCCAAGGCAGAGGAGATTTAGAATCACATTTTTTCAGGAAGCAGCAGGGAGGGGTGCTCTTTGGGGGAAGCAGGCCAAGGGCAACTCCAACACAGGGCAGGGCAGGGCAGGGCAGGGCAAGGCAAGGCAGGAAACGACCCTAACAGGTGCAGTTCACCCTTAAGGGAAGAGGATGACCAGGCCAGGTCCCTCATGGTGGCCAGGATTGGCCAGGATTCTCGTTGAGACCAAGAAGTCAAGTCAGGGAGTTGAATCTGTGAGTCACAATCTGGATCAGCACAGTATGTCACCATGTGCTGGCACAGCTGCAAAGGCTCCTACAGAAGGTGGGGGAGTGGGGGCATTATTCATAGCCCTTTCTCACAGTTGTAACCCAGGTCCAGGTAGCCTTGTCTTGTCAAAGATGGCCTTGAGTGCAGCCAGTAAAACCCTTTTGCTTTCTATGTATGTGTGCACTGAGGGAGGTGCAACGTCCTTACAGTAACTGTTAAACTTATCCCAGCAATGAATTAATCACATTGTTGTCATTGTCACTGAGCAAGGAATAAAACCTCTTTCAAGGATGACTCACCTGCACAGTTTCTTGAGAATAAAATCAAGGATTTGATAGTCTTCTGAGACCGTACAGAATCTTTTAGTGGTGTCGTCAGAAGATCTACACTGAAAGGCAGAAGGTAATTCTTGAAGTGATCTCAGTATGTTTAGTTGATACGGCAATGTCACATTGAGCTTTACTACTGAAAAGCACCTGCCTGTCCTCACACCCCTGTTATTGCCCATCTAGCATCACTTTATCCCTTTTTCCCTTGCATTTCTACTTTTACTCTCTGTCTTTTTTCTCTTTATCCATTCTTTCCCCACAGGAAAAAAACCAAACAATTCCTGACACCCCATTTTTCTTGAACACCTATGTTATTCTTAAGCCCTGATGTCTTAGCTTAAACTAGAAGCCAAACACCATGAAAGAGCACATCATTTATAATGTGACTAGCTAACCTTTGATTCAGTTTGGGCTTGCATCAGATCTGCAGTACTAACGAGAATACATGGGTATATTCAGAACAATTTATACATATCACTACTGTGTCAGGGCTACTAGCTTGCCACATCTACTTCCTCCACTCAGGACTGGAATGAACACAGGGCTGGAGTTGTTGGGTAGGAGTGAAGTGGAATGACTCGGTCAAAGCAATGTTGTAAGTTTACATCCTTCATAGCAATGAACTTGTTTGCAGGTATGAAAGAAGTGTTTGGTTTAAAACCCATTTTCTTTACAAAGCACTTATTTGTAAAGGGTTGCTTCTCTTTACTTTGAATCACAGTGATAAGTCTTGCCTCTAGTAACATCACTCACTATACAGTCACCATGCTATATCCATGCCATCCATTAGGTGAAATCCTGCTGGATAAAAGAAATAAAGCTGTTCAAGGAATAGATTTACTGTACACCAAGGCAATGAATTAAGAGGTCTCCAAACTCCCTTGTGTATTCTATATTTCCTGGCCATTTAGCACATCTCTTAGAAAACAAACAAGAAAAATCACTTTCTTCACCCCAACTTGTAAAGGCAAATTGAATCTAAAACAAAAATAGGATGCATAAATTCTTTTTAAAAATGCTGATGCAACATCTCTCTTCTGATTTTTTATCTTTTCACTGTCTTATAGCAGGAGAATGCATTCACTGAGAGTAGTTTATGGTGTTGTGCTTTCCCTGAATTTCTGTGCATGTCAAAAGAAGTACTATGCTAAAACTCTAGAGATGTAGATTCAGTTCCAAGCACTTTGATAGACTTCTTATGTGACCTTGTGCAAAGTGGCATGGTGATAGATTTGATAAAGTAGTCAGAATTTATCACTAAAGTTAGATTTTTCATAAGGTTTGGATTACACTTTTGAGATATAGAATAAAGCAAGTGTCATTTTCTTCCTTGGGTGCTGAACTACTTTGAAAAGCAGGCCATACATTTCACAGAGCAAGCCATTAGAGACTATTATCTTTGAGTACTACCAGGCACAGAACATGGTTTCTCAGAAATCTGGCCTTGGCCTTTAGCGCCTATCATTTTGAGCCGCAACTTGCCACTCAAAAAATGAGCTTCCATTTCACTTTCCATCCCCCTTTTTTCTTTTGAAGCCTGTGAGAATCTGTTTTCAGCTAAATGCATTGGCTGCACCTAGTACAATTCTTTCAGTTGTTGCCATTATATGCATCTTTATTATCAATAATCAGGAAATTAGAAATCTATGATTCTAAAAGTAATTGAATAGCACATATAAGAAGCTATCAAACACACAAACGGACTGCTCTAATTGAATATATTGAATACTTCTAGTGAATACTTTAACCCAACACAAAAGAGGGGAAAGATATGTTGCATTGTCAGAGAAACCTTGACTTTTAAAATCTATTGAATTTTAAGGAGGTCTGGTAGATTCACATATATATTTTCATTTAAAGACAAATTTACATTTAATATTGCAATGTTAGATAATTCTCTGTTGCATTTATTTCTGGTAAATGTACTGCCTGAGATTACTCTAGTGAGTGAATTAGCAAGGTTGTCCAAAATGGGTTTATGGTCCATTTCATTTTGCAAAATATTCATGGAACATGAATTCCAAATTAGAAACCATCAGTATCCACATTAAAAACCTTCCTTTAGGATCTACATTTGAAATATTGGAGTTTTGGAGATGAAGAACTATCTTGCACATGAGCCTCACACAGCAGCTAAGTCAGTAAATTGCATGTTCTGAGCTGACTCTGATGTCATATGTTAAAGCCCTTGAAGACAGGATTTTTGCAGAATTGTTCAATCCAGTCTGGAAAATCCCTGGAGGTTTTGTAGTTGTGTTATGTACCCTGTTCTTTATCTCCTATGTTACATTGTTCAAATAGTATTTTTATCAGTCCAGTAGTTTATGAAAGAAAATAAAGAAAATATTGAATTAACTCCTTGCTTAATTGCATACATGTTCATTATATTTACTGACATGTTAATTCACTTGAATGTGAGGGTGTTTTAAGGTCTTTAAATACATTAGACATTGAGGTCTAGCAATGAAAATAAGAAATTAGAATAGCCTGTAGCTGGATAATTCATCACATTAATTTTTCTTTTTTAAATTTTAGAATGTTTTGTTAGTCTGTTAGTCTGTGCTTGTCTTTCAAGTTCCTTTAAGCAGATACTGGTACAGCTGAAAATACAATTCTGACTCAACTGTGTGTGTGTACCATGATGTTTAATACATGATGGTGAACTCTAGTAGTGAACCTCGTAACTGAACTAACTTTGATTTGTTTAATATTAAATACTTAGAAATAAGTTATGTTGAACATTCTAAATTTGAACATTTGGATTTTGAACGTTTTACATTTTCATGTAAATTGAAATGTTTTTTGAACATTTTAAATTTTCAGAAAAAAAAATTTTCACAAAGTATGGAAAAAATTAGAAGAAATTTAGTGATGAGAATAGTTAGCAAAAGAGAGAATTATTTTCAAAAATACTTAAAGAATACCTTACAGAAAGTCTTACAATCAGTTAAAGATGTTTTGGAGAAGGGAGTGGATGGAAACATTTCACACTCTTAATTTTTAGTGCTGCTACCATCCATCAGATGCTTAAGTTCTGTATTACTAAATTCATGATTTAATCATTGAATAACTGATTTTTGAACTATGCAACTTTATTTTTTGTTAAACTTCATATAATACATCTTGGACAGGTGCACTCTTCTTTGGATGAAGAACTTGCTGGTCCAGTGAGTGGTGGTGGATGGGACTAAACACAGTTGGCAGCCATTGACTAGATTTGTTCCAGGGCTTAGTATTGCAGCCGGTCCTCTTTAACATCTCTATTGGTGATTTGGATGAGGGGGTTGAGTGCATCCTCAGTAAGTTCACAGATGACAGTAAGTTGGGTGGGATCGTTGATCTGATAGAAGATAGGAAGGGTCCATAGAGAAATCTTGTAAGACTGGATTGATGAGCTGAGGCTAACTGCATGAGGTTCAACAAGGTCTTGCCTTTGGGTCATGACAATCCCAGGCTTGGGGTAGAGTAGCTTGAGAGCTTTTCAGCAGAAATGCACTTGTGGGTGCTGATTGACAGCCAGCTGGATATGAACCATCAGTGTGCCCAGGCAGTGAAAAAGGCCAAAGGCATTTTGGCCTGTATCAGCAATAGTGGTGACCAGCATGACCAGGGAAGTGATTGTACCCTAGTACTTGGCTATGGGGAACCAACTGAATTTTGATTTTTGTCTCAACATCGTTTGATCAGAGGTATGTGGGAAGCGGCAGCACACGTGCCACATTCAGGAGGCAGGTAGGAGAAGATGGAGGGAAGCCCTGTCTCTGGGGGGGACTTTGCCTGACAGCCGTTTCACGTCTCACATGGAACAGGAAGTCATTATCTGTGAGGAAGAGAAGGACACTGTGTCCTCTAGAGAGGTTCTCTAACTGGCTGGCAGAAAGTCTCCACCAATGGACTGTAGCCTAATGCTTGACAAGCCAGTGGTCTCTTGCCAGTAAGAAGATCTTGTGCAACTGTACCACAAGCTGCTTGAGCAATGCTTGGCTGGACACTTGGCTCTGCACTTGGCTTGGCTTGCTGACTTTGCTTTACTGACTGACCACCTGAGACCACCTCCAAGCCTCACGCCTAGCCTGTGTCATGCCCTACCACTTCTTCTCCCTCGCTTGCTCCAGACTTTGCTGGTCCTGCTCCCCTGCATTCCTGCCCAATGCCCCTACCTCCTTCATCCCTGCCTGAGCCCCCAGCTCTCCACACTGCTGCACTGATCCAGCCTGTCACCGAGATCCCCACTGCAACCCTGTCCAGGGTTCTGCACCTCCGGCCCCAGCACTCACTCACCTCGTGTCCGGCTGCCTGTCACCGCAGGAGCTCTTCCTGTGCAGCCACGCCTCTCCAAGAGCTGCCCGGGCTTCCTGCCAGCAGGGAGCATGCACACATCACCTGCTGGGTGGATGTTGACAGCACACTCCGAAGTTCTCTCTCTCTCCTCTCTCTCTCTCTCTGTCCCCACCTTTATTATCTTTTTCCTTCTCCTTCCTTCTATTCTGTCTTTTCTCTTCTTCTTTGCTAGGGCAACGCACCGTTTCGTTACCAATAAATTGTTCTCAAATATAATATTTGCCTCGTTTGGCTTAATTCCATCCTAGAACATCCGTTTTAAAAGAACTCCCTGCTGTTTCCCACAGCGGAACGTGACACTGGTGCTGGTGAAACCACACCTTGAGTAACATTTTCAGTTTTGAGCCCCTCACTACACAAAATACATTGAGGTGATGGAGCATGTCCAGAGAAGGCCAACAAAGCTGGTGAAAAGTCTAGAAAATATGTCCTATGGGAAGCAGAAAAAGGACCAGAGGTTGTTTAATCCGGACAAAAGGAGGCTCAGGGGGATCTCAAAGGTGTTTATAACTACCTGAAAGGAGATTGTAGACAAGAAGGAGGTCAGACTTTTCTGCTGTGCCTCAAGTGAAAGAACAAGTGGAAATGGCCTGAAGTTGTGCCGGGGGAGGTTCAGATTAGATATTAGAAAACAAACATTTCACTGAAAGAGTGGCTAGGCATTGGAAAAGGTACCCAAGGAGGTGATGGAACCACAATCTCTAGATGTGTTCAAGCCCCTAGATGTGGCGTCTGGATGTGGCACTTGGGAACATAGTTTAGGGGTGATTATGGCAGTGCTGGGTTCATGGTTGCACTAGATGATCTTGAAGGTATATTCGAATCTTGATGGTTCTGTGAATGTTCTGGAAGTAGTTGAGTGTGTGTCTGTGATCTTTTCTGCTAAACAAGAAGTTTGAGACAGAAAGTGCCAAAGAAATTGCTTAATTTATTTTTTCGCTTGGTGTTATAGAAAAAAAGTAGTTCTTATCTTACTTTCAAAGAAATAATTTAATTTTTGAGGGCTTGTTTGGTGTTCATTATAATACAAACACAGAGACTTGTGAAACTGGGGGAAGAAACAGGAGATTCTGTTCCTTTCTCTGAGGAGATTTTAACTTCATCGCGGCAAGGATTCCCAATCATGACTATATATGGGTCTCTGAGGTAGGGTGTTCTCAGTTACATCCATTCACATTCTGTTTCACTTTGCATGAATAATTAAATTGTGAATCAAGGAATAAAATCTGACTATCCCTGCCCCCAGTTGAGAGTCCGAACTTCTCGGCTGGAGAATGCTTCCTCCCTTTTCATGCACACAAATATTTATATATGTAAAATTATCTACAGAGAAAATTGAAAGGTCCAACTTTATTTCAAGGATTTGGAATACTTCCCAGAGAGGAAGAGGAAACTAGAAAAAGTTACTAAGCCCTTCTTTAGCACAGCATATATATATTGGATGGTGATAGAATGACTGTCGCTATTGATCAAAGCCTCTCTTAGAGATTGTACATAACAATACCTTCTCTAGGTTTTTGACTTTTTGTTGCTTGTTATAAATCATTTAGTAAATTATAAGGGTCCACACAATATAAAACACTTAAAATACTTTTCTGAATGAGAGATTAGTCTGTGTATACCCTGATCCTGTCAATATAGTCCTTCATGCTTTCTCTTGTTCCCTTTTGGGTCTGAACAGAGATATCTTTTGCTTTGCTCAAGGCTCTTGATGTTCATGAACCAAATTAATTGAAGCTTTTCTTTCTAGCTGCCTTTTTAGATACAATCAATGCCCTAGCTTTAGTAGATGAAGACTTGCATTTTCACTAAGTATTCATTTATTCTCTCATTTATCGACAGATACATTTTATTCAACATTATTTAATACACTTATTCAGCATTACTGGTATTAGTATAAAATAAATGAACTGACCAAAGTCCCCTTTTTGTTGGCATGTTTTATGTTCCTTGATGAAGTTTATGTTTATCACTTTAATAGGTGATAGTAATTCTTTGCAAAATATATTTTGTTCCACAGATGAAAGATGCATAAGTAAAGGTAAAGAGAGTTTTCTCACATGAGTTCATTAGAATGAAAATGGAAACTGAGTTAGGAAAATAAAATATCTAAGCTGTGAAATAAATTATGGACTTCATTAAAAAAAAAGTTTGTCAAAAAAGATCACTGGAAATAAACGTTTTCATATGTATTCTATTTGGTGTATTAAGTCTATTGCTGGAAGCACTTTACAAAATATTTTCCACCCCCAGTTACAGCCCATGTGTCAGAATACAAGAAGTGCTTTCTGTTCTTCTCTCACAGAAGCTCTGCTCAGGCAGCGTGAAAGGGTTTCCAATGCTCATTGAACCTCTTTTGAAATGGAAGCTTTTAGTTAGTAATAGGACTTTGGACTTTTCTTTTTCTCACTGAAGATATATAATGCTTAAAACACACCTAGTGAAGTAATAATGTGGTTACAGAAATAAATACACCCTGCCTCAGAGTTGTGTCTTTAAGAGATCTTTATTGCATCTGACACTGGAGTGTCAGATATTTACTATTGGTAAAGAAATAAACATTTTTTGACAACCTACAAGTGATATAAAGAAAAGGTAGAGGCCAGAGTGTGCTTTAAATAATTCAAAATCTAATTTGTAAAAACAAAAAAAAAGCCAAAAGGGCAAGCTTGAGAAATTATATTGCACAACAAAATATGTCTGTTTCAGCATAATATAGTCACTTACTTAAGAGGCACTTACGGTACAATAGAAGCATTTTACTTAAATGTGTCATCTACTGATTTTTTGTTACAATTCTACCACTAAGAAAGCATAATTGTGAATTCATGTATGGATGTTTCAAAAAGGTTTTAAGTAAATAAGAAATTAACTCTTGAATCATGCTAGGGTGTCATACTTGCCTCGTTTGTAAATAAATGTGTCTGCACAATAAGTAACACAATGCAGTTTGGGTGGGGTTTTGGGTTTTGTTTTTTTTTTTTTTATTTGGGAACTTCAAATATGTTTTTTGTGTGAAAGAAATCTCTAATTTATAATAATTATTTAATTAATTCTACAAAATGTAACCTTGCAGAGCATTGCAGTACAGAAGATATTAAATCATTCCAAAGAATAAAATAATTACAAACAGCCTGCCCATGGAGTGTATCTTTTACACTTAAAAAAATGATAGAAATAAGCACCAAAATTTGTTTGTTGTTCAGGGTTTTATTTTATGTTTTATCTGTGTCAAGCAGATTGTTAAGCAAGAGATATTTTCCAGGTGATTTCTGTAGTCTATAAAGGAGACCATTTTCCCCCCTCAGCTTGCAGTATTTTGAAAACCCCAGAGTAATCCGTTCCTTCCAAAGAAATATTCCTTTCAAATGACTGATGAATGGAGGCATCCATCAGCTTGTAAGTAATTGACAACTGGACATTTTAACAGAAGGAATGCATAAAGCAGCACTATAGAAGAGCTGAACAATTCAGTATTTTGTGCCACTAGTGATAATTAGATGTTACAGCTCAGTGGTGTGGTGAATTGTTCAGCTCCAAAAGGTATTTCACCAATACAATAATTCCAGATGCATATCTGTCATGTGTCCAAATCATTGTCTGCACTTCTCCCTCTAGAAAGGAGCAATGGCAGAAATAAACCAGGGAAGAACCAACAGAAAGAACTCAAGAGATTAGGAGTCATTTGCATTTCAGGTGGATTGCCAAATTGAAAAATCAATTTTTCTAAATCCTTCATTCTTGATACTTGCAGTGCTCTTCTCATAAATGGGAGCAGAGTGGTGTTGCCTATTCTTTTAGCAGAAACACAGCATGATTTTTTCTTGAAATGCAGTATGCAGTGAACTAAGTTGACTATTTCTCTATGTCTGTTGGGTTAAATTTTTATGTAGTATGTGAAGGACGAATCATTTTCAGTATGACCTACCCAACTATGTCAGTAGTAACCTAAGCATAGAAGTATATTAAGACTATTAGAGCTAACCATATAGCCTCTGTCTGACCAAGAACAAATATTCATAAGATTTTCCATCAAGTATGCAAATTAATCCATTGTCTTATTCCCTATTTTTGACAGTAAGTATTTATGAGTGTAGCAGCAATAATAAAAACACTGATTTCTTATAGAAGATTTCTGTGTTTCTGCTGTGAAAATTATCCTGCAGATTTAGAGAAATCATTGAAACATGTCACATTACTATAATCTATGTAATATCAGAGGGTGTTAAAACACTAAAACCACTTATGTCCTTTACAAGATTTGCAGAGTCCACCAAATCTCAGTTGCTTCTAGAGCAGGAAACAGTAGGTTCATGGTATACAACAGTAATACCTGTTGCTTGGGACCTGGAGTGGTAACACATGTTGTTTCAGGATGAAGAAAATGTTTTTTAAAAAGATGTTCAATTTTCGGTGTTATTTCACAATTTATTATTTATTGTGCAACATAGAAATTTTGAGGTACAATTCCTTATTGGGTGTGATTCAACCGTTCATTGTTGAAAATAAAAGCTTTCTATATATTATTTTAAAACCTTTCAGAAATCACTCTTTTTCACAGCCATGAATTTTGTTTCTGATTATTCAGGGAGGTTCTTGAGCTCATGGTTCAAGAATCATAGAATGGTTTGGGTTGGAAGGGACCTTTAAAGTTCCAATCTCCCTGCCATGGAGAGGGACATTTTTCACGAGAATAGGTTGCACAAGGCCCTATCCAGTCTGGCCTTGAACACTTCCAGCTTCCCAGAGCAAACTGTTCCAGTGTCTCAGCACACTGACTGTAAAAAAATTCTTCTTTATATCTGATCTAAATTAACTCCTTTTCATTTTAAAACTGTTATTTAAACTGTTATCTCCTAGACATGTTATTACAGGGACTGGTAAAAAGGCACTTCCCATCATTTTTGTAAGCTCCCTTTTTATATTGAAAGGCCACACATCCTTTGTATAATCAAAGTCTGAACAACTTTAACTGTCTCGTCCTTTATTCACAGGACAGTTTTCTAGACCTTGGACCATTTTCAAGGCCCTCATCTGAACCCTCTCTGACACATTCATGTTTTTTTGGTGCTGACAGCCCCAGAGCTGCATGCGGTAGTCCAGGTGAGGTCTTACCAGTGCATGGTAAAGGAGGAAAATCATCTCCCCCAACCTACTGGCTACACTTCTTTTGCTGCAACCCAAGATACCGTTGGCTTTCTGGGCTGCAAATACACTTTTCTGCCTCATGTCCAATTGTTCCTCTGTCAGTATCTCCAAGTCCTTCTAAACAGGGCTGCTCACAGTCCATTCATACCGGAGGCTTTCCTGATACTGGGGGTTGTCTCAACCCATGTGCAGGACCTTTCACTTGGCCTTGCTCAACTATCAAGTTGTTCACCCAGTTCTCAAGTCTGTCAAGGTCCATTTTCATATCATCCCTTCCCTCTAGTACATCAACCGCACTTCACCTTGGTGTAATCCATAAACTTGCTGAGAATGTGTGCCAGTTTGGACAAATTTGGAGGAAATATCCTCTGATAGAAAGCAGGTTACAACCACCCCTCCCCCACCAGGTTCAGGGAAAAATAAATTTTCCTCAGAGAAAAGTGAAAGAGATGAAAACTATTTATTTAACAAACACATAGGAAAAGGATAATAATTCTAAATAATGAAATCTCTTGCTATGGAAAGAAACCTGGAAGATTTGCAGAGTCCTTCTGTAGGTGTTGTCTCTCTCCTCCTCCTCAGAGCTGGGTCAGTGTGGGCCCACCTCCTGGACCTCGGTGGAAAATTCTCCCGGTGTGTTCTGATGTTGAAACAGTCCAGAAGAGAGAAAGAGAAAAAAACCACGAAGTCTCAAGAAAACAAAGTTCAGCTCTCCGTCTCCCTCTGGAGAAAAGGAGCTGAAAGCTGGCTGAAAAGCAAGAAGGGTGCTTCCTCCGCTCTCGCTGCTGCAAAAGCCAAGGAGTATGTGTCTGTGTCCTTGAACAACTGTTTTGAAAAGTTTGCCTGTTTTTTTTCTCTCCCCACTCTCAGGCTCCGTTTAAAGGCTCAGAAAGGCACAAAGTTAATTTCTGGGTATAGAGCAACGATAGGGGATACACATCATAAAGTCACCCCAAGACGGAATGCAAATAATCTCACCGTTTATGTCATTAATAAAGACATTGAAGAGCGCTGGCCTCAGTACAGACCCCTGAGAGGCACCATATGTCACTGATCTCAATTTGGACATTGAGACATAAACTGCAACACTTTGGGTAGGGCCATCCCATCAATTTCTTATCCATCTAACAGTTCATCCATCAAATCCATATGTCTCCAATGTAATAACAAAATGTGGGTGGCACCATTTCAAGTCCAGATAGAGGATATCAGTAGCTCTTTCCTTATTCACCAGCTCCGTCATTCTGTGTAGACGGCCAGCAGTTTACTCAGATGTGATTTGCCTTGTTGAACCCATGTTAGCTGTTTCTAATCACATCTGTGTCTTTCACGTGCTTTGCCTGGCTTCCAGGCAGGTCTGTTCCATGGTGTTATGAGGCATGGAGGTGAGGCTAACTAATCAGTAGTTTCCAAGGTCCCTTTCTATATCCTTTATAATAAAGGGTGTTGTCTTCTCTTTTCCAGGCACTGGGAATTCATCTGATTGCCATGACTTTTCAAATACAGTGTAATGTTCCTCTTCAGTAAAAATTTCTAAATTTCTGATGCTCATTCATGGTGTCAGTATTGGAAATCTAAATGTAATTGTGTACTGACTCTTCACAGACGGAGAACCTGTAACTGGAATACATACTACTTTCCCAAGTACATATCCAAGCTTACTACTACAACAGTAGGTAGCTGAGCAAATGTTGTACACAGTATCCCTGTTCTTCATCTCCCTACAAGGCAGCTGCATACTTGCAGGAATAGGTGGGTTGTAAAGCTATTTTTGCCATTTTTTGTTGAGGTGTGGGTAGACAGAGCCAACAAGACTAAGAAGAGCAACTCACTCTTGAAATTAAGGTTTCAGTGATTCACAATAATATTTACCCTGTATTTTGTTGATAGAGTATAAGAAAACAGTGATCTGAATCATATTTTTTTCCTGTTTTCTCATTTGGATGAAATACTAGAAAGTGAAGAGGTAAAGAATAGATTTGTTGTTGCTACAGGGTATCTTCTATGCACACCAATGGAGGCTAAAAAAATATTTTAAAAGTTCAGAAAAGTTTCAGTTTCTCAGAATTCAAAATATGTTGTGAATGCTACTTTTCCATTTTTCAGCATATTCTTGTCTTTAATAGGCCCCTTTGGAATAACTTAGATCTCCAGGTTAAAAGTTTCATGGAAATGTATGATTTTAGGTTAATTTTTTCTGGAACGTCAGTTCAAGGTTCAGTTAGACTCTTGAGGAATGACTAAGTATTTCAATTCACCCAGGTGGGCTTGCTTTTGTGCCATGTTTTATGTTACAAATAAATTCAGGTGGAAATTGTGAGTCATATGAAATTTTTAGCAGAAAAGTTATTCGGAAATCTTCTTCCAAGAAAAATATTACCTCTTTTGCACAAAAGTTTTCTGAATTTAGAAAGACGTGTCTTACATTAAACAGCAACAAAACAATAAACCTCAAAAATATTTTCCTTGTTTTGCTGTTGTACTTTTGCATTTATTTGTTTGACTACATTTCTTAGGGCTCAAGATTCAGTACCGACACTTACTCGTGTTTGTGTAGTTACTAGCTGAGCAACGGCTCAGTCACAAGGTCATACCACATTTCTTGTAAAGTTTCTAAATATTGTTAATAATAGATAAGAAATGTGTTTGGTGCTAATCTTGTATATTTTTTATTTTTTCTTAAAGAGCAAAAAGACATTAGTTTTCTGTCTTTGCAAACATAGATACTTGCAAAGGATACCTGCAAAGATAGCAAGTACATAGCAAGCACAGGGAAGTCTCCCAACTTCTGAAGTTAAATTTATGCTTTCAGTCTGAACATTTCTCTTGGATGAATTTCTTAATTTCTCACATAAGTCCAATGACACTGAAATAGTCCAAAGCATTTTAGACAAAATGTGCAGAAGTGGGACTAAGAAGGATTGTGTACTTATTAAACTAATGAATGATTCAGGCCATAAGAAACTAAATGTCAAAGGCTTTTCTACATATTAAAGGGCAGGTCTGCCCCTCAATAATAACAACCTAGTTATGAGTAGGGTTCTGATGTACTGTGGAGAAGCAAAACTATTTCAGACTAACTTTCTTCAATAACTGTGTTCTCTTTTTGGCTATACAGAGTAAGATTTTAGTACAGGAAATCTGCTCCATGTAGCTTACATCATTCAAAACCCATACTAGCACACATTCACTTTACTCAAGTGATTGATCTCTAGCATTCTGCCACTTGGCCAGTTTCTACGGAACCTATTACTGGGAAAACATCTGTGCTAGCTCTTTTCATCTGCATCAGCATATGTTGGGCAATGAAGCACAAAATTTGCAAATAGTTTCCTTAACTTTAATACCCAATTGTAAACTACGCTCTGCTTTTATCATCTCTCTTCCCTCTGCCCCACCCCATGTAAATATTCGGTTGCATTTCATAGCTCAAATTGAGAGGGAGAAAAATGAAAACCAAATATTTAACTTTGAGCAATTGTTCTCCATTACTAAGATTGTCTGGAAGAATACATGAATATATGAAGTTGGCTTAAACCTTAGCAGGAAAAATGTACTGTATACAGACAGTGTAATTAGTTTCTTGAAGCCTTGCCTCTAGTTTTATACTTGATCAGTTATTTCTTCAGTGAAGTAATATTCTGCATGGTTAGACAAGGTCTTTAAAGCAATTACAAAAGGTTAATTGTACCAAATTAGCATATCTAATATGATACTAATGTCACAATATGTGGTGAATACTAGTAGTTTTATCCTCCGTATGTATTTAATTGCCATATCTATTTGTCTAAGTATTTCTGAACACAACCTCTCCTGAATATCGGCAGCTGAAGAGTTTAATTTTTTTTAGTCAGTATTTTCTTCCAGTAAATTGTGAATAATCAGTTTCTTTCTATCCTGCGCAAACCTTAACACATCTGTTAATCTGCAATTTTATTTCTGCAACAAAATAGTACAGGTAATCTGGCCATTACAGCTTTGCATCTCTTGAATATACATTTTTTTAAAAATGTAGCTGACTTGCTTATTAATTTCAGAGATGACACTACGTAGGCTCAATGACCTAAATTTCACAATGTTTAAGCTGGAACATTTAAGCATCCTTTAGGATGTGCTTGCTCTTTTGTATTTTTTTAATCTTAGTCTGAGAAAAATAGATGACAGTTTATTAAAATATATTGGCACAAGGAAAATCCTAAGATTTTATTTCTGTTATATTAAGCTAGTCCACTGATGATATCCCCAGTGATAGCCATGGCTAAAAGGGAAAGTGTGAGCTAGATGTGAGCAGGAAACAACAGTGAAACTCAAACCAAGGTTTTATTTTGGAAAACTATGTTAGTCATATAGCAATTCTAGATTACCACAAAGGTTTCTATCTATGATTTTCACCATATTTTGAAGGATGGTGAAAAAGTTAAAATGTAATATTATTTTGAACACTAAAAACTATGAGGAGATGAAGAGAAGGAGACAGTGACAGTGGGCTTTAACTGGGAAGAAAAGGGCTTTCAGAATTTTTTTTTCACAAATATCTTTGTGAAAAAAGAGAGAAGAAGGAAAAGAAGAAAAAAGGAGAAACCTGGATGAAGTAAGTTCAGATCAAGTAGAACAAAACTGAGAAGCAGAGAATTAAAAGCTAATTTAAAAAAAAAAAAAAGAAGAAATTTAAAGACTGTCGATGGGAAGATGGAGTTTGGAATAAGTTCAGAGGAGTTACAGAAAACAGAGAAGACATGAAAATGAAAGAAATTTTCCTTTAAGTGAATTTTGATTTAGCGTTAAAAGGACAAAATAAAGATCACAAAGAATTGTTTTCAATTTTATTTCTGTTATTTTATTTCTGTTATATTAAGCTAGTCCACTATTATGCATATATATTATATATATATAACAAAACCAGAAATAAATATTATTATTATATATTATATTAATAATAAAATATCATTATATTTTAGCAAATGCTATACATTGCTAATATAATGAATGACGTAATGAAATCAGAAAAGTATTTTCATAACTTTTGAGAAGCACACTTTTTAGCTCATGACAGGTGCAGGTGTGTTGATGATATTTGACATGTAGTGTCAGTATGAATGCACTCCTATCAGTAGCACTTTAAAATGCCTCCATTTTCACTAGGAAAACCAGGGCTAATAAGTCACCAGCAACTGTTAATAATGACAGTTGTGATCCAAAGAGTCATTGGACTTTTACGACAGTTCTGTTGCCTGACTCTACACTGAGCAGACCGATAGAGTCATAAGGATGCCTAGACCCTCTTTCATCCATGATTTGTGCCTGCTGGAAAGGCACCAACACAAAAACAGTTCCATGGAAATTGCAAGTTTAAACAAGAGCTTCTACAATGGATTTTCACCTGCAACAAATTGTGTTTAAACCCACGGTGTCTTTAGTTATTTAAAATATAGATTAGATGTTTTAGATGTAGGTACTGATTGTGAAATTCATGTGATTTTTTAACTATATTGCATAGTAGTAGTGGTAAAGGGCAGGAGGGTGAGGGGCAGTGGGAACAAGTTGAAACAAGACACTCATGCTGAATATGAGGAAAAAAATTACACAATGAAGAAATGTCCCTTTCAGCCTTATCTATGAAAAGTTTTCTTTGCCTAACTATGCAGACATTTTTCACTAATCTTTGTAAATTTTAAGGTTATGATTATAATGGTATGCTTTTAATCACATTTTCTGAAAAAGTTTAATACTTACTCTTTGAAGCCAGTTTATATAAAAATAGAAATTACTTGCATGTCTAAAAAAAGAAACTTAATGAAATTCAAAAGTACTGATCTATTCATGAATGTTTTATTTTCATAAATAATATTTTTATATTAATTTTATCGTATATTTATTCTGTTTAAATCCATTTAAAAATATGTAAACATGCTTACACTCTCTCTCTCTTTTGAAATAAAAGAAGTTACTTTGTCTAAATTGAGGTTAAAATTAATAAACATCCTGTGTCTTTTGAGTTTTAGAATGTTATAACCAAATTGGTGAGATATGTATGTGACGGGTTGACAACAGCATGAATGATGGACTACTGGGTGGATGAAAAGGTCTGTGGTTAATTCAAGTTGAAAGAAAGAGTTAATATGCAGGAAGGCAGGATTGCAGGGGTCCGGGACAGGCTGGAGAAGTGGACAGACAGGAACATTACAAAAATTTCACCACAGTCATAGTGTGGGTACGAAGGGATCTTCAGGGGTCACTCCAGCCCCGTTTTGAAGCAAGTCCAATAATAGCAGGTGGCTTAGGGTTATGATCAGTGCATCCCTAAGTATTGCCATTTTTAATCACCCCCACAGTTCCCTTTCCAGAGGAAATTCAGCCAGAATTTCCCATGTTCCAGTTTTTGTTTACTTGTATGTTTGATCATGATTGTTGGTACTGTTGTGATGGGGTAGATTAGTATCTTTTTTGTCTTCTGTTTTTTTTTCTTTTCTTTTTTTTTCTGAGAAGATTTCACAGCTGTACATAGATGAAATGTGGCAGTAATACTGCTCTTGATATACACAACCACAAGACCCTCTGAATGTAATAACAAGTCAATGCTAAAGGAAAGCATGGAGTATTGTTAGGATATTGCCTCCAGCATCTAATGCCCTAGGAATCCATTTACAATTGGAATCCACTCCATCACTAATGTTTTAGCGTTTATTAGGAACTTGAAGATCAATTCATCAAATGCAGGCTGCTGCAAAAAAAAAAAAAAAGAAAAGAGGACACTGCTCGGGGTTCTCTGCTTTATTATAGTGGGACACCGGCACTTAAATGCTTGCAATATAATCTGAGCCTTGTAATTAGTAATCATTCATTACAAGCTGAAAACACCGTATAGAGCACTTACAGCCCCACAGGACTTAATCCTTAACTGCAGCCAGTGTTGTTTTATGATTCCAATAACTAAAATCTATTGACTGTGATTTTATTATGGTTTGTAAAGAAAGAAATTGAGTGTCTCTTCCATTTTCCTCTAGCCTCAGGCAATTGCTGTCTGTTTTATTTTCTGTTACCATTAAAACTGAAAATCTGGAGAGAATTACATTTCTTTGTATTAGATGGCCAATGGAAATTAGCAATGTGCAAGGAATTGATGGTATTAAATTAACATATTTAATCTTGAGTATCAAGCTGTAGTGCCCTGTTCATTAATATACTTAAAACCATATGGTTGCTTTTGTTTTTGGTGTCAGTTTAGCTGGGTGGGCAATGCTTAGGCACAACATAAGATACACTTATTGATACTTAAAAGGTCTTCCTTCACACTTGAGCCAAAGCAGCTGGTAGAGGGCTAAAGAGCATTCAAGTCACCCAAATCTCTAGATATTGCTTTCTGCAGTACCATCTGTATCCTATTAAATATTCTTGACTTTTGCCAAGTTTGGCCAATTTATATGTTAAATTGGTTGCTGAAAACAGGATCCAAGATGCTTGTGCAGGGAAAAATCCCTAGTATTAAATTGCAAAATCTTATACATTAATAATTTGTTTTGGAAAAATCCAATTCAAGTTCTGCTGCACAAATAGTGGCAGTAAGATGTCAAATTTCTTAGTCTTTGAGACAAAAATAGGAGGGCAAGTGTAATTTCAACACATTTTATTCCCAGAGAAGGGTATCATCTTCAGACCTGAGAGAGGATGTCATCCAATTTCTTGTTGGAAGAGCCAAAAACCACCAGTTCTGTGAAGCAACTGTAGAATCACTTACATATGCTTTTTCATCCAATATATGTTATAATCAGATGAGTCCAAAACTGTTTAACTGCTGATATTTCAGTGCCTCATAATCAACTAAGTATTGAAGTAATCCTGAGTGCCATACATTTAGTGTTACTATTTGATGGTGATAATCTTTGTGCAAGCCAGTATTTTAGTCTTAGTTTAATTTATTGAATTAGGACGTCAAAAATCTCATCTCTGGATAAGATATTTCTCCCATAAACTGAACACCAGGTGCATTTTTTCACCATCTATTGATTTCATGTCAGCCATCTCATTGCAGAAGTTGGAATTTGGCCATCTCACTAAAATCTACTCACAAAAAGTGCTTTTTTTTTTTTTTTTTTTTAAGGGGTGTTGCTTTTGTCTTTTTAAGGACCTCTTCATTCCTGGAAAAATGAGATTTAAAAAAAAATCTTAAAATTCACTGTATCTGATTTTGTATCCCTTTGCTATTCCTCTATCCAATTTTATTTTTTATGCATTTTAAGTTCTGCGATCTCAGACATTTACATGCGCACTGCAGGATTTGTGTATATATTGCCAGCAGTAAGATCTTGCCAAATTTCTGATAAAATAGTTTCAGAATCCCATTCTTCTCCCTCAGTGCAGTAATACCATAACGCATAATTTTTTTGCCATTTCTCATTCTTATCTTGAATGAATGTGCATTTCAATGAGAATGCTTCCCTGCTGAGATTTGATGATATGACAATGTAGCCTAACTTCAATGTTAAATCAGTTACTCAAAAAAGTAACTGAGTTAAATAACAATGTAGATAATTTCTAATACATGCAAGGGTGTCAAAAATAATTACGCATTAAAATATTGGGTATGTTGCACAATCTTTCCTCTGTGGTTCTCTATTTTACCTGTGGAGCTACGAGAAACAGAACACTCAGGTCTAGAAATTGCAGCTAGCATTAATTCACTTTTAAATAAAATTTTAAATGGATTCACTTAAATATTTCTTTACTTGTAAATACTTCTCTTCCCCTCCCCCACCCCAGGAATACAAAAGCATTGTAAAGGGGAATAGATTGTCATGTTTGTTGAAAAAGGGATAAAAATACAGTATTCTTTTCCATAATGAAATTTCACAGACTCTTCCTAAATCTGCATATCAGTCAAGCCTGTGCTTGATAATACATGAATTGAGTAAACCTGAAATATATTGACTTTGTTTATTTGTTTGCATGTTTAACTACTTGTTTTGCTCCTATGTGTGTGTGTGTAATTAGTGAAACTACTGCTGAGCTGGCTTTTTAAAGTCTGCACTGTTCTTGTAAAATATGGGCAATAATCATATTAAAGGGCTAAAGTCCTTTCTAGGGTCCCAGATTAAACTGAAGCAAGTAGTACACAGACTTGTTTTTCTTATTGAATTCTGTACTGCTTGCAACAGATTCCTTGTATACAATTCATCCAGATGAAAATATAAATTTTGAAAGGTATTTGCAAGTAATGACTTCAGAAAATAATGATTAACTTATTGATTGGTAAATAAAATTTATTATGATTTATACACAAATTATCAGTAACCAGGAAGAGCTGATAACATTTCCTTTTTAAAACTGGCTTCAAATTAGGAAAAATAATCTTAAAAAAAAAGCAGTAAGTGTTGAATTACTGATTTGGCTTTCCAAATGACAAGTCAGATACTTCACAGGTAGTTCCAGTGCTCCATGTCAAGTGTTATATCAGAATTCATTAGAATGACGCCACTAATTCATTATTAGGTCTCAACTTTCTAAATTAAATTGGAGTTCTCAGCTTCTTTCATTAGGTGATGATGGCTAGTTTTCTCAAATTCTTCATAACCTATTTGATATTTATAGAAGAATTAGGATGTACTTATATGAATGCCATCTCTGAAATGAAATCATGCCAGGATTTTTGATCTCATATACTACTTCTGCATGAATTTTCATTATTGATATTAGTTCACTTTTTAGAAATCATAACATTTTCTCACAACAGAGGAATAGATTTAAATCATAACAGAGGAATAATTTAAAATCTCTTTATTAACTCTGTGGGACATGGATGGGCCTTAGCATGAAGAAACTATTAGCACCTTATCATTACCTTGGCATTCTGTGATCTAGCAGTGGCTGTATTTAAATAATGTTTACTGTAGTTTTACTTGATTAGCTTTAGGTGTTATTTAAAATGATCTCTGATATTTACCTTTAAACAAACAAACAAAAATAAATAACGACACACAAAGAGGTTCCTAACTGCTGTTGTACAACAGTCTTTTTTAAGTCTGAATCTTTCAAAGTAGATTTCAATGGAAGAAAACAGATGAAGGATGGGGTTGTGGAGAAAAAATTTTCAGCTCAGAAATATCTAGAAAAACTCTTGTTTGCCAAATATCATAAACCTAAGTGGCTTTGCTAATTATTTGGTTTCTGAGAGCAATCTTATTGTGTGCTGCATACCAGTACTTTTGGAATTCCACTGCTCTGTTGTAGTTTATATTTATAGGTTTCTTAGTACCTCAGTAATATTCAGAAGAAAAATATTTATTTGTGAAGAGATGACTTAGTGTTTCTCTGTCACTCAGTAGTAGCAGAAACCTGGACATTTCAGGTTACTATGTGAAGTAAAACAAGACAAATCAAAGACAATATGTTAGATATTCACACACCATCAGGTCTGAAGGGGATCTTATCAGGAAAGTCCCAAATTGATTAGGTTAAGTGTGCATGTGTAAATTACTTTAACATGTCTGTCACAAATGTTATTTTCATGATACCCAGAACCCAGATGAAAAGGCAATGAAATATCACTTAAGAAATTGACCCTTGCTGAAATGAATCACCTCTGCAAATCAGAGTATGCCTCCCAAACTGTAATTTTGTAAAGTTTTGTCTTTTAAAACAGGTGTGTAAGCAAGATGCTTGAAGAAGTTATAAGTAAGATCTTTTTATCTTGTCCTATGATAACACTTACATATATTTAATTCTGTGTCTCTTTCCTAGGCCTCCAACAAGTTTAATTGCATCATCTTTCTTCTGCACTTCCAGAACTTTAAACTTGAATAATTCATACAGCAAGGGTCTCACCAAGACTGTGTGACCTAGAAATGTATTTTTAGAACACCTGTCTTAATTTAAGTAGCAGAAAGACCATGGAATCTCAGGCTTTCAATGGTGAGAAGAGTAAGAATGCTTTCACACATACAGTTATCTTAACTGTTACATGTTACTTAAAGCTTCTATATTAAGGAGCTGTGCTCCTAATTCACATTTTTCACAATAAAATTGTGAAATATTCAAATCAGTGTAAAGGATCATAAAGAAGTTGTCACTAGTACAAAAATATTTATTTTATTCTAATATCTCTGCTGTCCAAATTGCACCAAATGATTGCAAGGGGCTGTGCAAGTGTAGTAAGCGAAGATTGTCTTTTCTTGGTTAGTGTTATGGTTTGAATTGAACAGTTGCCATTATTCCCTCTGTGTGTGCTCCCAAGGTCTCTCCATTTCAGGGTCCAATAAAATTACACAAGTATCCAAAGCAGTCATATGTGCTAGCTCTAATGCTGGAAGCAGAGCAGAAAAAGCAACACAGACTGTACAGTCTGATTCATCTACCTGTTGTCACAACTAGATCTCTTTTGGAAACTATGCTGGCAAACCTGCCTTACTGTCACACTACAGTCCACTTGGTGGATACCTAACTGCCTTGCAAAAGTTATCTGCTCTGGTTAGGTGCTCTAATTTCTCATTTAAGTAACAAAGTTAAAAAGCTGTAAACAGTCAGTGACTATAAATATGGGGTCTGTATATTTCCATCTCTTTCTAGTTGCATCTATTCTTGTTTATCCTTTGGATATAACAGCATCTGTATTTGTCACTCAATTTCCATTATGTCACTTTCTTAATATTTTTGCCCAGCTCTCTATGATTTGATCAGATGGCCATGAGTGAAAAGGATAAACTGACACTCATTTGAATTTCTTCTGTTACTCTGCAAGCATGGTAGAGACAGAGGGAAGGGAGAAGAATAGCAGCTGTAAAATTATATCCTGCTTTTTCTGTTTATTTCCTTCACTGAATTCTTATCAAATTCACTCATTTGTAAACTAAATCCAGATTTTTCTAACTGTCAGATATACATGCTTGTCCTTTCTCTAAAAAACAAGCTCACTTCATCTTGTCTCCTGCCTCATCACCCACAATAAAGATTCTGGAAAGAAAACTAAGCAGGCAGCTCATGATAGCACACAGAAAAGAATATCACAACGTATCGTTCTTGCAGTGCTTACAACACCAAATTTTTTGCTAATAAATTAATGTATGCATTTCCTGACATTCCTTGGCATATGCCCACCAAGCCACTCAGCAGGACAGGCAGGGAGCAAATAAAATGGAAAAAGCCAATGAGTCAACATAAAGTCAGTTTAATAAAGCAAATATAAAGGCTGCATGCAGAAGCAAAGGAAAACAAAATGTTTATTCTCTACTTCCCACCAGTAGGTGTTGTCCTTCTACTTCCTGGGAAGTAGGGTTTGAGTAGGCATATTGGTTGCTCTGGAAGGCAAATGTCAGTAACGGATGTAATCCTCAGTTCCTTTCTGCACAACCCCTACTCCTCTCTCGTAGTTTTTTATGGCTGAGTAGACATAATATGGTATGGAATGTCCTTGTGGTCAGTTTGGTCAGCTCTCCTTCCAGGATCTTGCAAAACCCCTGCCTACTGATGGCCTGTTGGAAAGACAGCTGATGCCTTGCCAGTACTGCTTAGCAGGAGCCAAACCACTGGTGTATTATCTACATTCTTTCAGCTACCAATGCAAAGCTGGCAAGGGCTGCTGTGGGGAAATGAACTCCAGCTCAGCTAGTTACACTTTTTTCAGGCTACTTTCTTTTGGTTCTAACTTTAGTTTTATTTAGAGACACAATTGAATAAACATTTCTTCTATGTTAGAGTGTTCTCAGAAAATACTGATCCCACATGTGAATATTCCAGTCTTACGTCACTTCCTTCTTCATTATCATGGTCAACTGCCAATGTGAAGACTGAAATTTGACATTGGTAATAATAGTTTCTCCTTCAGCTGGAGATTTTCCTTAATTACTTTAATTCTCAGAGTTTCACAGAAAATGTTTTTGAGTGTGTACAAAAGTTGAAAACAAAGCAACATCTTGATATGATGGGGAAAAAAAGACGGAAATCCAGCTTTTTTGGGAGTGTTTTTTCATGATTTTAGTGAGATTCTTAAGTGCATTTATGAGTCCCAACTGAGGAAAACAAGTTTGGAAATTTAAACAGTAAAATAAACCTTAAGGAAGAAAATAATTTCTATAAAATAGAAGAAGGGGAAGCTATTACAAAAGAGGTTAGTAACTAATATACATGATAAAACAGTTAAAGAGAATGAAGCAAACTGAAAATTAAGGCCATGAGTATCAATGATGAGCATGAGGATAGGTCAGAGGAGATGAAGAACTCATTCATTTCTTTTGCATGGAAATGAAGGTGTAGAAGCCCCAACAAGATAGTTCATTTAACCATAAAAATAAGGTCACATGCCCTCAGACTCATTAGTGCAATTAGTGCAATCCAAAGGTATTAAATATATATATGGCAAATAAAACCTAAATTAGACAAGTAAGAAACACTAAAGATGCCATGATATAACTTCTTTTACCAAGCCACCACTACCATCCTCATTTTTGCAAGAAAATTTTCCAGGAATATCCAAGATTTTCTTGTTTTATTAGCAGGGGAATTACCTTCAAACTGAGATGAAAGAATAGGAGGTTCTATTTACTTGAGTTTTAAAAGTAAAATTAAAGTTTTAAATTAAAACTTCTTGCCTTTAGTCATATCCAAGGCTACAACAGGTACATTGTCTGACAACATGAGGACATCCACAGGATATTTCAATTTGAAATAATTTTTTTTTTTTTTTTTGGTAGGAAATGTAGGAGAGGCCTTGTTTTCCTGGCATCCATTGTGCACAGTCGTCTATGAGATTGCCCATGAAGTTTTCTCAGTGGCATTTTGAACATAAAAGAAAGGGCAAGGGAAAAGAAGATAAGGTTACAGAGCATGAATGGGGGGTGGGAAGGACATTATGTTGAACAGTAAATGTGAAATGAAAATAAACACAACATCAGGAAGAGCGTGATGAATGAAGGGGAACAAAGTAGGGAAAGATAATTGAATAAAAATTCTATTTAATTGGTCTACGTGGAGTATATGTCATCAACCCATGGTACCTTGCCCGTCACTACTACTCTTTCTTTCTTGTACTGGTTTTGGGTGGGATACAGCTAATTTTCTTCATAGTAGCTCACATGGTGCTGTGGTTTGGATTTTTGATGAAAATAGAGTTGATAACAGTCATGCTTTAGTTACTGCGGAACAGATCATACACAGCATCAAGGCTGTTTTTCATGCTTCCCTGCAAGTGAGGAGGCTGGCAGTGCACAGGAGGTTGGGAGGGGACAGACCCAGGACAGCTGACCAGACTGACCCAAAGGCTATTATTCCATGCCATATGGCATCAAGTTCAGTATATAAAGCCAGGTAGGGGAGAAGAAGAAAGAGGGGCATACTTGGGGTGATGGCATTTGTCTTCCCAAATCACCATTAGCACATGCTGGAGCCTATAGGTTCTTGATGGCTGAACACCTGCCGGCCCATCAGAAGTGGTGAAAGAATTCCTTACTTTGCTTTGCAGTTTTTACTTTACCTATTAACCTGTTTTACCTCAACGCATGAGTTTTCTCACTTTTAGCCTATAGGTTCTCTATCCCAGCTGCTAGAGGATAGTAAGTGAGCATTTATAACTGTTTAGCTAGTAACTGAAAGGTTCTTGTACTTGCCATGGGGCTTGCTTCCTTGACTGTGTATTGAAGCCCAGCTACTTTTTGCTTTTGCTGTTTGCTGTAGTCCTTGTTATCTGCTCTACTGTGACTGGGATCATTTTAATAAGTTGTTGCCTGGATTGGCAGATAACTAGGGCTTCACTGCTTTTTGTGTGCTACTGTATGGGACAGGCTGGAACTCCAGTATGAAGTAGGGTGTACATCCACATGGAAGGAGGTACACTTCAAAGCATCTGTGGCCATTGTTATGTGCACATCATAGCAAGTACCCCCTGAAAGGATTGTGGAGTAAGCAAAAATACATATTGGAACCAGTATAACTCAAAATGTCAATGCTACAACATCTTGAAACTCCTGTGGCCTTGGAAAAGTCTTTGTTGTTGTAAGTATGCCCCTGAAAATATTGGTGCATTGGACATGTGACAAATATCAGAAATAATTTACTACAGTATGCAAAGATTGATAAGGAATAAGGAACATTCTTCCAGTGGACATTTGTGCGTAAGTTGCTGGGTTTGTACTAGTTTTTTGACTACTAGAAGTCGGGGAAGCTACAGAATCCTTCCAGAAGCATATAAAATTTTTTGTAAAAATTCAGATACAGCATATTATTCATGTTACATGGCAGATCAGATAATTATTTTAACAATCAAATGTGCCTACAGACATATTTGATAAAACATTTCAATATGGGATGTGATCTTTTTCCACATGACATTTCCTGAAGATGGATTTGAAACATGCATAATGGTTTCATCTTTATAATTTATTTAAAAGCAACTTTGCTAACTTTGCTTTTAATGTTATTGAATGAGTCTGATGACTTAATACAAGATGTAATTGTTAGATACAGCAGCAAATATTATCACTAAGAAGTTTGTACCTCACCTGAGAATTTAATTTTTCATGGTGTTTTTATTAATTGATCTGAAGATTCTTGCCCTCTACATGGCACCAGTTTTGTAGTTTCTTTCTTTTCTTTTTGTAACATTTATTATATTAACCAAGGTTGTTTCAGGAAGAGAAATCCATCCATTAGGTTTTTCAAGTGGACAACTACATTTTGCTCTACAACTAGTTATCCTACTTTCGCCTCAGTATCTTATTTAACTTTTTACAAGTTAGAATTTTTCATATGATTGATTCAGCTGACATGTATTAGAAAAAAAATGATAGAACATTTTTATAGAAAAGCTATTGTCCTTTGTGAGAAAACCCAACCATTATTATTTTAAGTTTAAAATACTTTATATTCCCCCAGCCAGGAAACCAAATGCTTAGGTGATGTAATTCAGCAAAATTCCACTGACTTCAGTGAAGCTCTGCCAATTTTATATCAATTCTGAAACTACTTTCTGCATTCCCTTTGAGAGTATTTAATGGGGATTATTGTCAATTTCCATTGTGAATGCTGAAATGGTGCTTATTGTCCTTTTTTAGCTGAATGTTACTGAGCACTTTTGTTATATCTTCTCTTTCTTCATTTGTGCTGCTCAAGAAAATATGGTGTGAGGAAAATAACTTGTAACCAGTGACTATAAGAAAACATTTGTCTTAAGAAACTAGATCTCAGTGATCTTGAGGAATAGACTTCAAAAGGATCATTTGGGTTACAGCACATTTAGGTCAGGTTTTTTTAAAGGTCGTGAGTGGTGCCACTCAGAAATGGACTATTTAACTGTAATATGGAGGAAGGATTTCAGAAACCATGGCAGGAGTCAAGGGTTTTGAAACAACCTCTTAAATCGCACTCTAAACCACAGAAAAATGAGGATGACAGCGTAACTTTTCATAAGGAAGCAAGTGTAATTATTTATTTCAAATGCTAACAGTAATGGCTGAAAAATTAATTATAACATTTCAGGAAAAAAAGGATACAAAAAAAAAGTATTATCAGTCCAGGATTCCAAACTGTTAAGAATAATTTAATGGAAATCTCATATAATATCAATCATAAAGTCCAAAGCAAAAGGCAGTTATATTGACTGCACATGCAGAACACACTGTTGTCCTCAGCAGAGGTGCATTTTTAGTGATTTATTTTTAAATAAGAGTCTCTAGTATGCAAATGAAAAACAGGAAGGAAATCTTTGAAACCGATAGATGTGCCAGCACATAGCAGAGTGTTCTGTGATAGACTATATATTATGACTTAATATTTTGGACTACTCCCAACAAAACAAGATGAATAATGAAATAATAAGGTCCCAATTAGACATGATTATTTTATAAAATGAATAGTGATTTATGAATTTCCTCCTGCTACTTAATAACATGAGGTGAGTGGGTTTTTAGACACTTTCCCTTTGGCATGATCATAATGAAAGCAAATATGTTTCCGTTCCCTCCATAATCATCCACACATTGACAGAGGATTAAATAATTATTTCTGTAGCAAATGAAGAGACATTTCCTCATTAATGTTTCTGAAGGAAAGAGCTGTGTCATTCAATGATCACTAAACTCAAAGAAGTTTCTAAATACCTGACTGATTTAAGGGTGTCATTCTCCTTAAACTTCAAGTGGCAGTTGGTCATTCAACTTCTTCTTCTGGATCGGATCCGGGTCTCACAGTTTATGTGGTTGTCAGGAGACAGGCTTTATTCTGGGTTATGCTTCAGAAACAGGACATTCCTGTTACCAAAACTTCGCATTTCTCTGAAATGATCACATCTAGGAACAACCGCAGAACTGCTCAAGCCAATCATTCATTTGTATTACAGGAAAGGTTGATTTTCCTGTCTCAGGAGCTACAAATGTTTTGATGGGGGCTTTTGTTTTAGTTTTTGCTTCTTTTTGTTTTTACCAGGCAATGATGAAAATGAGAAAGAAAGTTTGAAAGGAAGGGAACAGTATAATATTTGAAAAATAAACAAAACACTATTTCTTTTCCTATGTAAAGTCTAAGATAAAGGTACACTTAATGTGGGTTAATAGTAGAAGAGTGCCAAAAGATGCTCGGGTGAATGTCATTACTTGTTCTTGCAAGATTCATCATTTCTCTATTTCTTCTCAAACTTATTTGTGGAAACTGAAAATTTGGTTAATAATAGTCAAAAGGTCTTTTTAACACCACATCTGTGAGGCTGTGATGTATTTGGGGTTAAAGAGACGTAAACAAATTGCAGGAGCATAAGACAATAAAGAAACTGCTATAACAATAGAAGAGCAAGAAATTATAACCTTCCTGTTGGTTTGCTGTAGGCTTTTTACCATTGACAATGCTTGTTTGTTAAGACTAGTTTATAGTGCTTGTCAGCAGACATATAATCTTTTCTTTTCTGGCATGACTCTTTTGGGTGCCAACTGTTTTTTTCTGTACATATCGCTTCAAAGGAGAGTGAGGAAAAGTTCCAGTTAAAGAATGACTTCAGAAGCATGAGTTTTTTGTATGAGAAAGCTCTGCCAGGGAATGCATGTGAAATGCTCTATTAGACACCTAGTTTTTAGCAAGTCTGACACAGAAATGCCATAACATTAGTGATGTGCTAATTATTTGTCTTAAGGTCACTGAAATAGGTATGTTTACTCAGGTAGCAATACAGCTACTGAACTACAAAATAAAAGTAAAATATTAAATTTAATTTGTAATTAAAAATATCAGAAAAAATATGAAAATTATATAATCCTGATTGAATTTCTGTATCACTACTGTGTTTTCCTTAAACCATGTCTTTTCTTTCTAAACTATTACCGTCTGACAATACTTATGAATTTTCTTTTCTATTTAATAGAATTCTAGAGCA
Source organism: Dicrurus megarhynchus (assembly GCA_013399195.1). Taxonomy (NCBI): domain Eukaryota; kingdom Metazoa; phylum Chordata; class Aves; order Passeriformes; family Dicruridae; genus Dicrurus; species Dicrurus megarhynchus. The sequence goes on from VXAD01008718.1 coordinate 280,811, forward strand.
TTCTCTACTGAATACTTGGTGAATATCTCGTGACTTAGAATACATTGCATTTAAAAGAAAGAAGTGTATCTTACTTTTTCAATTGCATTTGCATAGAACTGACTGCTTAAATTTTCAAAGATTGCATATGGGCCTGCAGCCTTTGCATCAGAATTGTTTACCTTTTTTCTTACAGCCTCATCTTCACCCCTTCCTTCCTCCCTGAGTAATAATGCCAATATTTTATAGTTCACATAATTTTTGGGGAGATTGTTGGTAATTTAGCTCATGTGTAGTTGATTTTAGTTTAAAAGTTGTCATTTATAAATTACATTGACTGCACTGATATTCCAGAATTAAAGTCTATGAATTATGTATTCAGACACCATTCGGTTAGATATTTCTTCCTTACCAGGCCATACACACCAGATTATTTCAGCTGTTGGCTCAAATGCAGATAATTCTGGGTTGTGAGGCTGTGTTGATAAGATATTCTTCCTGCATGGCTCCTCATGCTGCCTATCCAATGACTGGTAATCCTTCCTGGGCCATTTTCCCAACATATGGTCCACAGCAGCCTCCCTGTGCCCATATGGCACAGGTGTTCAGGCCATTTTGATGGATTCTTGTCAGACTTTATGCAGCTATGCAATAAGATTAGTTAAAGTCATTTCAATGTCAGAGTTCTTTATCCTTTTTTATTATTAGTATAAGCATATGAATGGGTGTAAAGCAAAAACAAAAACCAAAACAACTGAATGCTATACAAATCCCTGTAGTTTATTAGCTCTTGTTTCTGGCACATACTACAGTATACTTCACCTACAGGCACTTCATAAAATTCAGATATGGAAAAAAACCCCAAAAGTTCCATGTCATAGAAGTTAATAAGAGAGTTAGCTTTGATTTACGTCCACAAGAGAACAACACCTACAGAGATGAATTGTTTAACAAAACACATTCCAGAAATGGTACATGCAGAATATGTTGTACATATATATGCACAGAACATATTAATGCATTACTGAGTATTTCAGTTATTTTCCACAGTCTCATTCTGGATGTTCTAGTCTCACTTTTGACCTCTGCATTGCACCAAAGTAACTGGTACCATGCTACTTGTTCCTACTTACAGGCTAGAGAATGCATCATCTTTGGTACAGTTGACTGCTGCTCTTATAGCATCTTGTCATTATTTGATGTTTTCATGTTTGGTTTTCTATTTGCCCTGCCTCTCTATTCACTGGCTTAACACACTTTTCAGTGTTAGTATTAGCTGTATTAGCAGTATTCAGCAGTATTAGCTCTTTCTTTTTATATTGAATCAAGATTTGGAGTGGTTTTGGCAGTTTTGCTGTTATTACTATTACTATTATTATTATTATTATTAGTAGTAGTAGTAGTAGTAGTAGTATTTCTATGGTTACTGTTATTATTATTTTGTTTATTTATTTTTATTTTTTTTAGGTATTTTTCCTTGCATGGCAACAGCCATGAAACATCATTTCCCTCAATAATACACTCTAAGGTTTCAAAATAATTTCTGTTCCATTTCAAAACAAAAAAAAAAAAAAAAACAAACAAAGTAAGTATTTTAAAGGAATGTGTAATACCTGTGCATTCAATATATCAAATAGATTAATGGAGTTTATTTCCTGATTCAGAATCATAATTTCAAATATTTCATCCATATTCACCAGACTACTGGCTATTCCACTATAGGTGGTAGTCTTGAAGAAAAACCAGCACAAATCTGAAGAATACTGCTACTGAAAACATCCGTTGAAACATAAACATTTCAGCAAAACCCATCAGTTTCAATAGTTTTGATCTGCCACACTGTTTTTACATCATATAGCTGTTATGACTTTTGGAACCTAATTTTCAAGGTCTGCCTGTGGTATTCATGGTTTTTTCAGCTGACTCAAAAAAATTTTACTGATTATTTAAATATTATTAACCACTTTTTGGTTGTTCTTTGTGTTTGCTTTAGGGAAAAGTACGTCCTTTTCCGATAACAATCTCTTGACAAAATTAGAACATACCAAATCCAATGGGAGTGTTAGAACAGGATGTGTAGAACTAGAAAATGTTATTTTCATTTTCTCTGAAAAATTTTTATTAAACTGATATTCATGATAAACTCATGTCAGTTTATTTTGCAGCAACAATGTTATTAAACAGAAATAAATTCAAGGGGGTCATTACTAAAATATCTCTTCTTTGATCTGATGACAATATATAATCTCCTAGCAATCGCTTCCTTACTGAAAATTGAAACACATGATGAGGTAAAGAATAGTAGAATTATCTTTCTTCTGTGGAACACTTCACGCATATTATTCTGTTCTTATAATCAGTACTGAACACTTTTTAACATGTTCTAAACTTTTTCCAGATGAAAGGGTGAAATTCCTTCAGTGTTGATAATCTTAGATAAACCTTGTGTAAGGATTTTTTTTTTCAATCCTGATTGGTTAGTAAAGTATACACTTGTTCAAGTATCTAATTTCTATTTGTTATTTGAAAATTAGATATTATACATTTAAAACAGTTACTTTTTTTAATCTGATTTTAGTGGAAATTAGTAATGAGGAAAAAATGAAAATCACCACTCACAGAGATAGATTATGTATAACCCACTTCAGTTGTGTGATGCTGGTTTTCTACTCTAAAATGTGTTTTTTCTAGGATGTGTGAGGTGTTTTCCCTTCTGCTTACATGACTTTCAGTCAGTTTCGACAGTCCAGGTACATGAATCTGTTTCATATCATTTAAGAGATAGTTTTCCCTTTTTATAACCTTCTCTTCTTACAACTGTCTCTTGCTCGTTCTGATTATAGTATTTGCATATATACTATCGGGTCTGTTCAGCACAATAAAGAAGAAGTGGGTTTTTGTGTTAGTGAGCTATGTTGGCTAACAGATAGTAGCAGAGTCAAGACAGAGAAAACACCAGAATTACTAAGCCACAAACAGCCTAAGACAACCTCCCTCTGCAGATGTCTTAGATTGACTCAGCCCGCTACTGAAACCTAATCCTTAGTACGAAGGAACACAAGTTTAAAAGCAAGTGAACAGTGTAAAAGTAAAAGGTCATACATACAAAGAAACATTGACAAATTGGTAAGTTAGAAATTGAGCTCATCATTTCATAATGTATGTATTTCATAACACAGGATTCATAAGGCAAGATTTTGCAACATTTTAAAAGGATAGTTCACCCAAGTAACAGGACATGATTAAGTAGTCCTGAATAACTGTTTTGTGTGGCCTGCCATCTGATAGTCAATCACTTAAGAAATTTTGAATGCAATAAAATCTACATGGAAGAAAAAAGTCTGCCACTGATTTGTCAGCTGTGGTAGCTAATTTTTGTGGCGTGTACATGGCACTCTGCAGCAAAGCCAAAAATATCTGCCATTTACTGGTTACCTCTCTTCTTGCCTGAATCCAAGGTGAATCTTTCCATTCTGTATGCCCCTTTGAGCGTCTCTGGTAGTGATGTTACTTACTGTCTGTACAATCTACGGCACAGTCCTCTGTCACACTAACTATTGGCAAAGGCTGTGCTTTAATCTGCTGGTAACTAAAATATATCCACTTTGTGGATATTACTTATAAACAATACTAAAGTACGTTGTCAAATTCATGCAATCTGCTAATTTTTTTCATTCAAATATTTTTTCTTTATACATAGAGTTTAGAATGGAGTTTTTTGTTGTTTTGCAAAAACTTTAGTTTAAGCAACAATCAACATAGCGAAAAATATAAAAGAGAAAAAACTGGCTCTGCATTTAAAAGAATCTGAGGTGTTTATTGAATTCTGGAGAAAGAACTTGTTATTTTCCAGTTTACACAAAGGCATCTAAATTATTACTTCCTATGTATCCAAATTTTTTGTCTTAATCAACCAAACAGCAAATACATGTTTTTTCATCTTTCTCATTTCAGGACTGTGAAAGAAAAAGGGGGAGGCATGGAAAGTAGTGGAATTGAAGAAAATTCAACAACTTAAAACTAGATGTGATGTCTACAAAATGCAGAATTTCTTAAGATGCAAGTAAAAGTGTAAATATAGATTATACATTCTCTTCAAGTCACTATTCCTGATGCGGAACCTTTTTTAGCACATCATCTGGAAAAGATGCTGACATAAAGGCACTTGACGACTTTCTTTGTCACGTTCTTTCATGCCTTATATCAGTCAATTGCATGCTTCCAAGCGGCAGCAAAACTAAAACACTGAGATAAGCAGAGGCAAAGAAGGAAGAAAGCAAAAATATTGAATAATTCTGCAATATCACATAAATACCAGTTTGATGTTGTGATCTTCTCTTCAAAACTTGAAAACTAAAGAGAAACATAGCTTTAAAATCACTAAGGGTGGAGTTCAGATGTTTTCTGCCCTTTTAATATACGGGAAAAACTGACAATGTTTTCCATAAACAGATTACACCTGTTTGAACTAATGGCTATAAGAAGCAAAATGGGGTTTTAGTTTGTCTGGGTGTTAAGAAACATATATGTAAATAATGACTCCAGGCACTGGTCCTAAAACAGAGCATATGGAACAAAGTCTTCTCACTGTCAAAGATTTCTTATTTTATTAGTAAAGAGTATTTTACCTCAGCTTCTAGATAACTGCATGTTCCTCAGAATAGTAAGAGGAAATCAGCAAAGGGTGATCTTTATTCAGAAGGCTTTGGTAGAGGCCAGAAAAGAAGAATGTAGTTACTGTCAGTACTCTGTGTTTGGACACTGATTAACCTGTAAAGACATTCAAAGACAGGTAAAACTGGCACAACTCAATGCAACAAAGTGAAAACCAGTGAGGATAAACTTAGTGGAATACATTCTCTGCTGTTCCCCTCCTGACCAAAAGTTAAAAATCTACAAATCCAAGTCTGAAAATGCAAAGTACATGTCTCCATCCTCAGAGTATTTATTTCATACTCCATAAACTAAAATTCCATATAGTTAATTAAATAAGTTTTTGGGGTTTTTTTATACCTATGAATTACCTGTTGAATAAGATGGGTGTTTTCTCTTCCCCCTATTCCTCAAGGAAAATAAGGCAGACCCCCAAGACGTAGGAGAATCGCAGGACTGAAAATCGTATTTTGGTTTTCTGTCAACAAGTTGATTAAATTATATTGTCAGAGTACAAGCTGAGGTATTCTGATACTGAAAAATTGCTCTGGTGTTCATATGTTGAAAGTAAATAAATTCTTACAACAACTGTTTTTAAGCAAAAAGTTTTAAAAATTTAATTTTTAGTTCTTGCTTCAAGTGTAAAAGCAACACAGAATAAAACAAAAATTTGATAAACACTTCATATAGTTTATTATTAAAAATTTTGCTTTTTATTTAGTTAGATTATACTATAAATGAATTTTTTAAAAGGCTGTGTGTAGAATTGGGTATGGGTAATGGTATTCTTTAGATATGATAGATGATCAGATTTCCTCTAAAAATCTGGGATAAAGAAGGGAAATACCAACTGTATCTTGAATGTGTTCCCAACATGTACAATTATATATGTTGTACAGAAGTATAAATTGCACTTTCATGCTCAAATTCTGTATCACATTTAATCTAAAATTCCTGGTCTGAGACTTTTTGCTTGTTCTTTAAAAAAACATGTAAAGGTGTTTTCTGTTCTTAAGTATTTAAAAAAAAGGAAAACAAATAGTTATTTTCTGAGAATTCCTAGAATGGTGCAAAGCTTTCTGTTTTAATACAGAATATTGGGGCAAATAAAGCCTTTGCCCAAAAAAAAGCACTAACACAGTCTTCAAGAGAAAATATCTTTTTATTTATCTCAGTCATGAATATTTAAAAATCGCATATGGCAGGATTTTTCCTAAGCTCTTACCGTTTGGCTTAGTTGTTCCAGTGGAATTAATGGTAAGATGCCTGTTAATTTCAACGCAAGCAAATTTTAAGCCAAGATTTTTAGTGTCATTCTTGACAGACTTGTGCAGAAGATACAAGTGACTTTTAAAATGCTGCAGTAAAATAGTGGATTGTGATTTGGAACGAGTTGCATTCAATTTCATCAGAGTTGGCAGCAAAACAGCTGTCTTTCTGTTAGTGTAAACTAGCAGAATGTTAATGCCTTTGTGTAATGAGACAGACGAAACTATAATAGCCATAAGTGAAAACACAAGCTCACGTATTTAGGTAGAAGCTGAAATATGCAGTACAACAAGCTTTTGTAAGAAGCAGCACAAGAATCACTGAGATGAAGTCACTGTTTATATTAGAAAGAGATGACAATCTCTTATGGAACGAATGAAACTGGAAAGAGCAGATGATATACCAGATGCATGCGTTGCCACTCAGAGAAATCTGGAAAGGCTGGGAACATGGGCAGACAGCAACCTCACTAAACTCAACAAAAGAAAGGGACACGCCTTGCAGCTGAGGAGAAATAAACCCATTCTGGTGTCCCATCAGCTCATGTACATCTGTGCAGAGAAAGACCCTTTGGTCTTGGGGAACAGTAAGCACCTGAGTCAACAATGTACCCTTGCAGCAAAGAGGGACAACACCAACCTGGCACATTAGGAAACCATTGCAAACAGATCAGAAGAGGCAATCTTTCCCTAATATTCAACTCAAATGGGACACATGTGGGTGCAGTGTTCAGTGCTGGGCTGCCTCACACAAGAGAGACATGGATATACCTGCTGGTCAAACTAAAGGGAAAGAAGTGAAGGCACAGGCAGTGGAAGAAAGGACAGGTATACTGAGAAGAGTATAGGGACACAGTCTGGTTGTGTATGTATGGGGTGAGGAACATCAAGGTGAAGCTGGAGTTGAATTTGACAAGGGATGCAAAGAATAACAGATGTGTTAGCCAGAAAAGGAAGGTTAAAGGAAATGAAACCCCCTTATGCAAGTTAGACAAACTGGTAAAAACAGTCAGTGGGAAGGCTGAGGTACTCAACAAATTTTTTGCTTCATCCTACAGTGGCAACATCTTTTCCCTTCACCCCTGTGAAGTGAATGGACCTCAGAATGGAGAGGGGTGGAGCAAAGGTTCTCCCACTGTAGGACAAGATCAGTTTCATGGCTAGTTGAGGAACCTGAGCATACAAGTCTATAAAACCTGATTAGATGCATTTCAGAATGATGAGGGAATTGGCTGATGTAGTTGACAAGCCACACTCCATGATATTTGAAAAGTCATGGCAGTCCGGTGAAGACCCTGGTGACTGGAAAAAAAAGGGAAATATTTACCCATCTTTAAAAAGGGATAGAAAGGAGAACCCTGGGAACTACTCACCTGTCAGCCTGCCCTCTGTGCCTGGGAAGATCATGGAACAGATGTTCCTAGAAGCTATACTAAGGTACATGGAGGACAGGGAGGCGATTTGAGAACTATGGATGTCATTTTAGATTTCTGTAAAGTCTTTGAAATGGTCCCCCACAACATCCTTCTCTCTTAAATTGAAGAGATATGCGTTTGATGGATTGACTGTTCAGTGGATGAAAAATTGTTTGGAAAGTGACATCCAGAGCTCAATATCCAGATGGACATAACTGAAAAGGGGTGTCCCTCTAGGGTTCGAGACCAGTGCTTTTTAATGTTGTCATCAATGACATAGAAAGATTGAGTGAAACTCTCAGCAAATTCAAAGATGGTACCAGGCTGGGTGGTGCACTTGACACACCTGAGGGGCAAGACACCATCCACAGAGACCCAGCAAGAACAGGGCACATGGCAGTATCACAAGGCTCAACAAGACCAAGTGCAAGGTCCTGAACCTGGGTTGAGGCAATTCCAAGTACAAATTCAGTCTGGAGGATGGATAAGTTATGAGCAGTCCTCCCAGAAAGGACTTGGGGATGCTAGTGGATGAGAGGCTGGACACGAGCCAAAGATGTATGCTCAGAGGCCAGAAAGCCAATCATATGCATCAAAAAAAGCATGGCCAGCAGGTTGAAGGAGGTGATTCTCCCCTTCTCCTCCACTATCACAGGATCCCACCTGAAATGTTGTGTCCTGCACCTCCAATATAAGACGAGGACCTGTTGGAGCAAGCCCAGAGGAAAGCCACAAATATAATCTGAGGGCTGGAGCACTTCTTACAGAAGATGGGCTGAGCTAAGATTGTTCAGCCTGGAGAAGACACAATTCCAGTGTGACCTTATACCAGCCTCGCAGTACTTAAAGGTGACCTAAAAGAAAGCTGGAGGGCAACTTTTAACAAGGTCCTGTAGTGACAGGATAAAAGGCAATTTTGATTTAAATTAAATGTAAGAAAAAAGTATTTTACAATGAGGGTGATGAAGCACTGGCATTGGTTGCCCAAAGTGGTGGTACATGCCCCACCCCTAGAAATATTCAAGATCAGGTTGACCTTTGAGCAACATGATCAAGTCAAAGATGTCCCTGATCACTGTTGGATGACCTTTAAAACATCTCTTCCACCTCAAAATATTCTAGTATTCTTTCATACTGGAGAGAGTCCTCTGGGGAACAATGAAGATGATGAAGTGACCAGAACATCTGTCACAAGGCAGAGAGGCTGGGAGAGCTGTGAGTGTACATCATGGAGGAAAGGCTCAGGAGGCCCTTGGGTGTATACATGTTTAGGGGACTGCATTAAGAAGAAAGAACCAAATTTCTCAGTGGTGTCCAGAGACAAGACAAGAGGCAAGTGACACAAAATGAGATATGTGAAAATAATTCTAAACAGAAGAAAAAGGAATTTCATTGTGAGGGTTATCAAGCAATGGAACATCTTTCCTTAGGAGGCTGTAGTATGCTTGTCCTTGGAGACACTGAAACCTTCCTGGATGTGTCTAGACAATGTGAAGAGGTGATGATCAGTATCAGTCACTCAGTGATTCTGTGATAGGTCAATCAGAAAAACCACGACTATAAAATAACGAGAAGCAGAAAGAAAGAGTGAGGAATTACAAGGCACAGAATCATGGCTTCATAAATCTGACAAAAAAGGACTTCTAAACTTCTTAGTTTAAAAAATATAATTAGAGCCAGTAGTGAAGTGAATGCCACCTGTTTCTTGGTACCTCATTTGTTGGTGGAGCCGGAAGTCTTTATTCACACTTTATTGTTTTCACCTTATCTAGAGACATATGTATTCCACAATGAGCATACTGTTTTATTAGAAACAGAAAACTCACAAGCCTGAAGGAATTCCTCATACCAAAGAGTGACAAAAAATTTTTGTTTGTGTCAAAATCTTAAACAAAATGGAGAGTTTGGCCAGACTAAAACATGTTTGATTCATCTTCATTTGCCCAGCTGACTTTCAGACTACTGCAGCCATGTTTGCTGTGTTAGAGTTACAATAATCATTCTTAGAAACATGTGAAGTTATATATTTTCCTTTTTTTCTTATTTCAAAATTCTCATGTTTTGCTTTCTCATTCCTTGATTTGTATGAGCACCTGAGATACAGAAAAGTAGGGGAAGAAAGCAAAATGGAGAACATTATGGATAAGCAGATGATCTGTAAGTGTTTATTATAAAAGCATAGGATATCTAGAATTTTATACTATGCTGTCAGACAGGGTGAAGTGCTTTGTTTTGGAAATCTGGAGAATTTAAAACCTACGTTTATAAGATATAGTTGTAATTTTTCTTTATAATATTTACCAGTAGCTTACTCTTGATTAATTCTGAGAAACATTTGGCAATCATTGTATTGGAACAAAGGGCTGCTTTGTTTACCTTTAGCAAATGCTATATTGACATGTAGTTTCAATAGCTTGATAATAAGCTATTTGTTGTAAAGCTTGTTGTAAAGGTTTTGATGACATCTATCAGCCTGACATACATTTTTTAAAAAAACACCATGGAAATGACCTCCTCAATTCAGTAATACTATATCAATTTTTAAAATAGAGGTCATAGCTTTATTTACACTAGCTGATACTTCATTCTGTTCACTTTATGAAGAGGTGAGCAACCTATTCCTATCACATATTCAGCAATCTGTTAATAATAGATTGGTAGTTAAGAAATGTCTCAGCCCAACAGAGTAATCTCTAGTCCTCTCATGGTATTTCTTTTCTTTCAATGCTCTGTTTATATAAGATGTTTGAGTTGGTACCTTATATACCAAACAAAGACTAGCATGGGGGACTAATTTAAAAAAGTATAAAGTTTATGTAGAAAGACGATTTTTTTCAGACCACCAGCCACTGATGCCATCTTCAGGTGGTAGGAACATTTCTATTTTAACTTTTTTTTAGTTTTTTGACATAAAGTATTAATTAGTTGATGATTTTCTCTGTCCTCTAATCTTTTCACCTCCCCTAGGCAGGCAATTCTATTGGTTTTCTATAAAAGTGGGTAAAAAATATCCAGTTGCTCCCAACTGCTAAAATTTTTCCATTTACAGATGTGGTATATTAAGTCCATGAAATGCTTTTCCTACAAGCAGTTTGATTTTTTAAATTCTTATATAAATCCACAGACAATGATGCAGCCTTTAGTATAAATTATAATGAATATGGACTTTCTTTGTGATGCAAAATAATCACCATCATAGGGCTGCTAAAAGAAGATGTCAGCAGCTTCAAATCACTAGAGGTTTGTCCTTTGCTGTAAAGTAAGAACAGTGCTATGCTAGAGCTTTGAAGGAAGCTCTGCATAGGAAAGGGAAATGCTTGAAAATGTTACTAAACTGTTGTGCAAATCCACCAGGGAAATGGTCTTCTGGCACAAAAAATTTTCAGCAGATATCTCTCACAGCTTTTCTTCTATCTCATAGGCTGCTGATCAGTAAGGAGAGAAGACACCTGAACACAAGGTGATTTAGTTCTTGTGTTTGACATCATGCGTCTTTTATTCAACCAAATAAGTAGTGAAATACACAGAAGCAAACTGTTCTATATAACATTTCAATATATCGGACAACAGTCATGCCATTGTTGTTTTCATTTCATTAAGCTACTTCCAGAGAAAGAAGGAGCAAGAGAGCAAACAGCTCAGTCTTTCAACTTACAGCAGCAAAATGCAATTGTCAATGTGTTTCCCCCGCAAGAGAAGTAAAGTTCTACTTATTCTTTATTATTGAAAACTCACAGAGTGAGTTAAACCATTAATTACTTTGTCAGTGTTTCTTTCAATGGTATCTTACATTCAGTTGATCATAGTACACATATTTTAATCCTGCCCAACACTTCTCCCAAAACACACTTAGTAGAAGCAAAAAAACATAGTGAAAAGATAATACAAAACATAAATAAGTTGTGCGCAGTGGGACAGACAGGGCTTTCAGTCTCCTCACACATACATGTACCAATTTGTCTTTCATTCTTCTCATCTGCCTAATATCCTTTAATCCTTTAAGGCCTCATATCCCTATAGCCCACCAAATACTGACATTTTCAAGTTCATCTGTTTTATGTTACTTCAAAGCTCCTTGACATGATGGGGTTTGATTAATGGCTAGCAGTATTCTAAAATTATGTTGCAAAGGGGTACCCAAAGGTAATCACAGGAATCAAGAGTCTATACGGTCCTATTACAGTTGAGCTGTCAATACAGAAATCACCAATGAGTGCAGTGTTTAATTATGACTTGGGGAATTCATTTTATGTTGCACAGTGATTTTGACTTCTTAGTCTAGATGGGATTTTTCAGACCACATGCCTTGCAAAATGGACGTAATTCTCGCCAACTTGAAAGTTTATATGTGGTTTCATTGTTTTTTAAATTAGTTTACAATTTTGGTAACAAGAATATAAGCTGATAATATTGCTTAATAATTTATAAACATAGTGTCAGGATGAGATACCTAAAATTTGAAAACTGCAGCATGGTACATAAATCTTGTCTTGTCTCTTGAAATACAAATGCAGTTTACTCTGTCAAAAGGCAGTAATCTTACTATTTCGTTATGCATTCACATGATTAGAAAAGATCTTGGGTATTTAGGGTGTCATTGAGCTCACAACAATCAGGCAGGAGTACCTGAGAAAGTATGTCATAGAGTAAATCCTATAACACTTAAAATATGAAAAAAACCCTGGACAAATTTCATCTCCAGAAGGAGTTCTTCCCTTAGTTGTGAACCCTGTATCATCAGTGACTTTAGTCTGAGATATATGTGTGTACAGTGCAAGTACCTTTGGAAAGAGAATTAAGGGGAATGTATGCATAAGTCTTGAAGCCCTATTATTTGAAGACAAAAAATTATCATTGGTCATCAGATATAGATGCACTTCCGGAAAGTGCAACATGTTGCAAGCAAGCCATATAAAATAACCACACCGGAGGTAACTTTTCTGTAATATGGAATCATAGAAAAATATACTTCGGAAAATATTTCTGGTGGTCATCTGGTCCCGTGCTCAAAGAAAGCACAACTTGATCAAGTTCTTTAAAACTTTTTTCCCATTGATTTTTGTATAAAATCAAAGATGGCTGTTGCAAAGTTGTTATGACTAATCTCTTCAAATCTCCGACTACCCATAAAGTGCAAGTAATTTCATTTTCTACCTAGGTGAAACCTAACTTTTTTTGTATGTCCTCACTCCTTATTTCACTCTACAGCTTTGTCTTCATAGAATCATGGAATCATAGAACAGGTTGAGTTGAAAAGGACCTAAAAAAACATATGGTTCCAACCCTCCTGCCACAGGCAGGTAAACCTTTTACTAGACCACAGCCCCATTGAACCTGGCCTTGAACACCTCCAGGAGCTGGGATATCTGCTCCAATGCCTCTCCACCACTCACAGTAAAGAATTTCTTCTTAATATCTAATCTAAAACTAATCTCTTTCAGCTTAAAACCAATTCCCCCTCTCCTGTCATTGCATGTCCTTGTAAAGTTTCTCTCCACCTGTCTTGTAGGCTCGGTCCAAATACCAGAAGGCATAATTAGGTCACCCTGAAGCCTTCTCTTTTCCAGGCTGAAAATCACATTTCTCTTAGCCTTTCTTTCTATGAGAGGAGCTCTATCTCTCTAATCATGTTTGATGGCCCTCCTCTGGACTTGCTCCAACAAGTCCCTGTCCCTCCTGTGCTGGGGACCCCAGAGCTGGATGCAGCACTGCAGTGGGGTCTCAGCAGAGCAGAGCAGAGGGGCAGAATCCCCTCCCTCTCCCTGCTGGACCAGTATACAATTGACTTTCTGGACTGCAAGAGCACATTTCTGGGTCATGCCCAGCCTCTTATCCACCAGCACCCTCATAACCTTCTCATCAGCGCTGCTCTCAATCTGTTCATCTCCCAGTCTTTATCAAAACCATGAGTTGCCCTAACCCAAGTGCAGGACCTTGTACTTGGTCTTCATAAACTTCCTGAGATTCCCATGGCCCCACTTCCAAAGTTTGCCCAGGTCACTTTGAATGGAATCCCATCCTTCAGATGTGTCAACCACACCACTCAGCTTGGTGTCATCTGCAAATTTGCTGAGGGTGCACTTAAACCCTTTGTCTGTGTCATTAACAAATATGTTGAAAAGGATTTCTCTCAATGCAGACCACTATGGGATACTACCTGTTACTGATGTCCATTTAGAGAGTAAACCATTGACCACTACCCTCTGGATGTCACTTTCCTAACAATTTCTCATCTACCCATCAAATGTATATCTCTTCAATTTAAGAGAGAAGGATGTTGTGGGGGACCATTTCAAAGACTTTACAGAAGTTAAGATAAATGACATCCATTTTTCTCAAATCACCTCCCTGTCCTCCATGTACCTTAGCATAGCTTCTAGGAGCATCTGTTCCATGATCTTCCCAGGCACAGAGGGCAGGCTGACAGGTGAGTAGCTCCCAGGGTTCTCCTTTCTACCCCTTTTTAAAGATGGGTAAATGATTTCCTTTTTTTCCAGTCACCAGGGTCTTCACCAGATTGCCATGACTTTTCAAACATCATGGAGTGTGGCTTGTCAACTACATCAGACGTGGAATGCATCTCATTGGGTGTCACAGACTTACATATGTTCAGGTTCTCCAGGCGGCCATGAACCTGACTTATTCCCGGTGAAAAACACTTTGGTCCCACAGTACCCATTCCGCTGTTCATCTGCTTGGTCAGTATGGAAAGAGAGGTTATCTTCTCTATGCTTTCACATTAGATACCTGAGGATAGCAATCATGTTTCCTCTCACCCTTCCTTCTCTTAAAGGCTGAATACACCCAGATCTTGCAGTCCTCTCCTGGAATGTCCTGTGCTCCAGTCCTGATTGCTTCCGAGGCCTCTGTGGGACACACAGCATTATGACAGTGTTTCTGTCATGCAAGGGAGATCACAGCCACGGCAAGATCCCTTTCCAGACATGCTGAGTCCATCCCTGCTTGTGCAGCCTCAGACAGGAGGCTACATTTCTGCATGGAGTCTGCCAAGCTGCTGTCCTCCGAGCTAGTTCTGCAGAACTGCTCCCAGCCAGTCAGCCCCAGCCTGTTCTGCTGCAGCGCTTTGTCTGTCCCAGGGGCTGGGCTTGCTTCTCCAGCCTTTCTGGGCCCCTCTGCATATTAGCTCTGTCCTCCAGTGTATTGGCCACATATCCAGACTAAGTATCATCCACAGATTTGCTGAGGTTGCAGCTTATCCAAACATCTAGGTTGTAACTAAGACAAAGAAACAAATAATTAAATAGTAGTGAAATAATACTGATCCCAGATCAGCTCTGTGACAGAATCCCATTGTAACTGGCCTCCAGCTGGACTGTGCCACTGTTCATAGACCTTTGACCCTCATAGTCTTGCCAATTCTCAATTCACATTACACTCTATCTAACCTAATGATATCTCAGCACTTTACTTAAAAGTTACAATGTGATACTACATTGAATATATTAAATACTGTACGATGCTACATTTATTAAGCCTCTCATTTTCTGAGAGAACAATAAGTAAGCTAAAATTAAAAAAAGAATCATGACATGGACAGAATGCTCATGAAATATGTGCAGAAATATGACCTTCTAGTATCTTTATAAGGAGTCCCATGAAGGACATTTAATATCACTGGCATAGGAATTATAGATGTCTATGACTTGTTCTGTGTTTTTTTCTTTAAATTTTGAGGTGATTTCTCATTCTTCATGTACCGGAAGCTATTTCCATTTCTCTGAATTCATCATCTTTGTGCCTCATGCTTGACTTAGCTATTCCAGAAAGATATTTTTTGAAAGATAGGCACCAAAAAGAGAACTTTGTGTTGTCAAGATAGCATTACAATGCTGACAATGATTAAAGGTGTTTCCCTTTCTGACCTTGATCTTCCATTTGCTTCAGTTTTCTGTCTATAAGGTTTAGAAAAAAATTTCCTTCATCACAGACTAATGAGAAAGTAGATATAAATACTTATGAAGGGAATATGTAGCTATTAAAACAAAATCAAGTAATTTCAGAATTCCATTGGCAAAACAAGTTTTCTCTTAGAAATTGTGACTAACTTTTTATTCTCCTGCAGAAGTATTGTTGCTCACAGATTGTATTCATCTACATCATAACTCTGTACAAACTTTTGTGGAAGATGTATTCTGAAAAATATGTAAACAATTGGATTCATTAAAACAGCTTTGTGAGGGCAGCAACCAAACTTCCTGACCCTTGCAGTAAGAACCTCTTTGAAAATAACCTGTAAAGTATAGGGAGACATGAACCGAGAAAACTTTATGGCAAATTTAACTGGAAAGTAATTGTTTTCTACATGGATAGAATTGTTCAATAATCTGTTACAGAATTTCAAAGTAAATCTAACATAGTCACTAAGCTAGTTCTCAATGACCGGACTAAAACGCACTGCACATGGACAGCACTACAGCAATCTAACACTAAACCAATGTTCCCAGAAGATGTGAATATAATTACATGTTCTGCCTGAGCTACTAAGTGGAGAAACATTCTTTCTCAAACTTCTGTAAAGCATGTCAATTTCCAGTTTCCATATTTTCCATTTTCAATGTACAACCTCTTTGAGAACGCAGTGATTTGAAAACAACAATGTCTGCTAACAACAAGGTGTCCTGAAAATTGAGCAGATTGCAAATTCCCCTGTGGAAAAGAATTACTGGTGGAAAAAGACCATTCATTCCCTCTGAAGTTACAGCGAGGAACTTGAAAAGGAAACGTCTTAATGATGTTCTATATCTTGCTAGTTGTACATTTTATATAGGCATTGTACCATTTGCATAGACATTTGCTCTGAGCTAGAGAAAGTTTTATGCTTAATATGATCCATGCACTTCTGTCATGGAGATTAGGCCTCCATTTTTATGGGAGAGTGCTTCCTCCATTCTAAAGAGATCAGTTTCCTTTATAAAGGAAATTATTGTAATGCTCAAAAAAAAGTATTGTATCTATTTTGTAGAGTAACCTGAAAGATATGTTTAAGAGATGTTAAGTTTAAGGTACAGAGTGGTCAGTTGTTCAGGGGAAAGAGTTCTTAAAAAATTTTGCCAATTATAAATCAATATGGTCAGTTAACAAAACACATCCATCTGTCTATTTTCAGTGAAGCCAAACTTTTCATATAATTCTAGCCAACAAGAACATACTGTGTTGCACAGGGTTGGGGTAAATAGCTTTCTCCATTCAGTTTTAGCATTATTCAAATTTTGTATTACACACTATTTGTCTCCTTTGCTCCTGAAAATGACTTATTTTTCATTCTTTTCTCTTTTATTAGAGATAAAAAATACATGGTACATTAACCATATTCCCTTTATACCTACAGTGTCAGTTTTTAACTTGCTAGCTACCAATATCTAATCTGTCTTATCGACCTTTCACTGGAGATTGTCACAATTATAGCACAAATGTATACATTAAAGGGATGAGTGATGTTACTGCATTGTCTCTGATTAAGACAACAGAAGCTGACTTTACACTGTACAGAACAAGATGCTCAATCTGTCTTGATTCTGAGCAGGTCTCTTAACAGACTTGGCAGTACTAGTTAGATGGCTAACGTGTTTCCTTGCTAGAACATCTGCATATCCCCATTTTCCTTCAATTTTAAAATTTTGTTAAAGAAGTACAAGCAAACTTTTGGTCTTCAATATGTTAAATGCTTTTCTTCTATAATTAATGTTACTTCTGAGTGGTAATTAATCTGAGAAATAATCTTGCAGTACAGTTAGTTTATTGTGGTGTCTAAAAAACTCTGACAAGAAGAAAGGAAGAACCTGGATCAGAGTAAACATTCCTCATCTGTCTCTTAAATGCGAGGAGCACCTATTTCATCTGATGGAATGTAAAACGAGGCCAGTCTAACCCCATCTCTGGTAAACAGGCAATAATTTGATCCAATAAGCAATGTTCCTTCTGGCACTTAATTGTTGTTTGGTTCTGATACCTGAAGAGTAAAAATCCCATTCCTTATACTGTCTTCATAGATTCAACCTTATCTACATCTGTCCTGTTTTAACCTTATCCAGAAACCAAGACTGGTTTGCAGCCTCTTGTTCACTCATCCACCACTGAAACAGAATGGGACGGGTAAAAGGTAGAAAACCCATGGGTTGAGATAAGGACAGTTTAAAAGGGAAAGCCAAAGCTTCACATACAAGCCAAACAAAACAAGGAACTAATACAGTGCTTCCTACGGGCAGGCAGGTGTTCAGCCATCTCCAGGAGACCAGGGCCCCATCATGCCAAAGTTTTCATATATGTCTAGCCAACAAGAACAGCTTACGTTGCACAGGGCTGGGGCAAATAGCTTACAACTTAAAGTTTTAGCATTATTTAAATTTTGTATTGCACACTATTTGTCTCCTTTGCTCCTAAAAATTACTTGGGAAGACAAATGTCATCACTCCAAATGTTCCCCCCTTTCTCCTTCTTCTCCCCTCTCTTTATATACTTGGTGTGACATCATATGGTCTGGAAGATTTCTTTGGTTGGTTGTGGTCACTTATCCAGACTGTGTCTCCTTCCAGTTTCTCATGCACCTCCAGTTTCTTCACCAGTGTGGCTGTATGAAAAACAGAAAAGTCCTTTGCTCTGTGTCAGATCTGCTCAGAGAAAATAAAAACATCTCTGTTATCATTACTATGTTCAGCACAAACACAAAACATACACCCATACTGGCCAGTGTGAAGAAAATTAACTTTACTGCAGCCAAAAACCGCGCAGCACGAGAGAAAAAAATGAGATAATTGTGACTATAAAGTCACAACTCTATTGTCTGGGTGAAGAGTTTGTTTATTTCTCTCAGTGTATATTTGCGAAGTTTGAAACATGACTTTTAAAGCTGCAATTGCTTGTAGAAGTCTGTATTAGTTTCCCTCTCTCCTCACCTTTATTTCATTATCCCTCATTATTTGCCTTTAATTAATACTGATGTCAAAACCCACAATGCTCCTGGCAACATTCCGTATAGACAAGAAAGGAAAAGAGATAAAGACAAGATCTCTAAATAGTGAAAAACTTTCTTGGCTAATAGCATACTGTCTGCATGATACAGCGTTTTAGCAACCCACATAATCCATGGTGGCTTAAAGATAATGGGTTTAAACATTTGGACTACATGAAGAAATTGAACAGAATAGCTATTGTAGAATATATTGGCTTTTAATTGCTATGCCAATCAATATAAACATTTTAACTTCTTGTTCAGGTAGGTTTAAAGTTGTCTCTTATTATCTTACATTACAAGGTTACTTCTGTAAATTGATTAAAAGTATTAGAGGCTTTCATGAACAAGCAATAATTTTTTTCTTTTCTTGGCCTCTCAATGCAGCAGTAATTTTCTGCATGGAACAGTAACAGCTGAAAAATACAGAAATGCAAATTATTGCAGGAAGATATAGGTTTATGAAGGACCTTAATTTTTAGATACTTTTATTTGTCTTATGCTGATTCTCAGCTTGAGAATGGTGGCATCCAGTCACTGATTTTAGCCATTTTGCACTTTCTATCGTGTTCTGAACTTATGGATTCTCTTCCTATGTAACAGGCCCTAGGCCAAATGAGTTTTTTGGCTTTGATGAGTATTTTCTTTAATTTGGTTGTCCAATAAGATTTCGTGTTGGTCCCATGGCACCTTTGTCTGCACTTTCACTCAGCCCGGGATTTGTCTTCTGAGCTCCCTGCTTGGAGCTGCTCTTTTCTCACTTGGTCTGGCAAACTGCTCATCACCCTATAGACTCGTGGAAAGTAACAGCACTTTCAGAGTAAGCTCCATGGTATAATGTTTTTATTAATGAAAAAAACAGTAAAGAAAGAAACAATAAAATATAGACATAGCACTCTCTACTACTTGCTGGGTACCTCATATGGTTTGTATACAGGTTTCATGCTGAAAGCTTCCCTTCAGCCCTTATGTGTGCATTACTCTAGAATCATGCTATATATTCTTTTATGAGGTTTGGCACACCATAGAATACAACCATGCACTCTTTTGCAAGTCCTAATTAGTTCTATTTTTTCCCAGAGACTGGGAGCTGCTGTGATTATTGCTCAACAACAGTAGTAATGTACATGCACTATATTAAATTTTTTTCTTAAATTTATAGCCATTTAGTATAACATATTTACTTCATAGGAAGGATTATTTCTGTCTGACAGCTCATGCAGTAATTAAATCCATTTGCCACAAGCAAGCAGTTTATTTTCATGTTTCACTAAACAAGTTTAATAATAATTGCATGTACTGTGCAATTTAGGAAGACTTTTATTTCCCTTGTGTATCTTTTCAACATGATATTTGTTTGAAACAGTTTACTGTGCATTATTTAAGGGCCAGTAAGCACTAAAAATTCTTGAGTTATGTAAAACTAAAAAAAGGTAATTCCTCTGTCAGCAATACATTTATTTGAGGACTTTCGCAGTACAAAAATTTTATGAATTGACATATAGGAAACAGTTTGGCTCTAAAATGTTAATAGTTACTCACCTACTGGTACACAATGCTTTTTGTTTACTTTGTTTTTTCCATGTCATTGTGGAAACAATCAATAACATTAAACAATCTTCTTCCTAATGTTTTAATCACAATTAAAGTGCATTTTAATAAAAAAGCACACAAAACTCCTGGACGTCTATGGTATTAGAAGAATAGAATGCATAGGGAAACAAACAAGCAAACAAACAAATAAAAAAAGCCTCACACACGCCCCACACCCAAACCCCCCCACAATCTTCCTTTTGGTTAGCGATTTTGTAACTAAAAGACATGGATCTTTATGAGACTGTGTAATATTAAATTCAAAAGACTGACTGGACAATACTTCTGAATAGTCTTGCAAATGTTACTGTCTACAAATCCAGTAGAGTACTGGAACAGGCATTTCTGTTATACAAAAATTCTTAAAATATCTGATCTGCGTTACAAAGAAAATTCGAGATAACATGAATAGCATGTATATGCAACCTAAAATGATGGTCAGGCTGAATATTTGGGTCCTAATATTAGTCTATTAAAATTACCATCTCTGTTCATGATCACTTGATCATGAGCAAAAGACAGCACTGTCAGCTAAGAAACAAATAGCTAGGTCCAAATACTGGCATGAAGTTGGTTAAGAATATATAAATCTGTATGTTTGATGACACCTGAGGAGGATATTCTAAAAACAGCAACTGTTTCCACATTCAGAAAATGATTAAGCCTTCTCAGATGGTTTTTTCCTGGGAGAGTGCACTGGTCTCAATCAAGATATCTGTCAGTCCTTTGTGATTAAATATATAGTCTCATTTCTTATGTGAGTTTAACATTGTTACTGTACACTTGAGGACTGTGACACTTAACTTTTATTTTCCTGTTCGATGTCTGATTTTTCCATGAATGTATCTGGGTTTCACCTTTTGCAAGTAATAGCATACAGTGCAACAGATTACTGACAAAGCTAATAGATTTAAAAGAAACATATACCTGTGGGTAATTAAATTAGACTTGATGAAAGTTGTAGAGATTAATGCATGCAATCAAACTATGTGCCTTAATCACTTCCACTGTCAGCTATAATTTATGGCAGAGCATCTTTACAGCAATTCACTTTATCTAAACTTTAAAGGCATGTACATGCAGAAAGAAATGATACTGCAGTTTGGGTTGGTGTCTAGTGCCTTTTGACAGATCCAACAACAACAAAACTTAGAACAGCCCTTTTTACCACTACCAAGCAATACTGAAATTCTCTATTTAAGCATTCATCACCTAAATGTACACAAACAAACTTGACAAGGGTCCCGAATTAGTAGGACAACTAGGGAGATTGAATCACAGATGTCTGGCACGAAACCTGTTAGAAGTCAGTCATTCAATTCACAACACTTTCTGTGCAGAACTATTTACTTACTGACTTTTCTTTCTGCAGTTTTTGTTCAACTTAACTTTAAAATTAACATACATGATTGCTGTATATGAAATTCTGCCAGAAGAACAAAAAAAGAAGTCGAGGGGGGGCATGAAGATGACAGAAAAGGAAATTTCAGCCTCCTACAATTGAAACACCTTCATTTCAACAAAATGTTTTCATTGAGAAGGCATTTTAGACACCAAAAAAGAATGCACTTAATTTGTTGAAATAGGCAAGTAGGGTTCCAGCATTTTAGCAAATGGATTTATGCACAATCACTTCTTTGCTGCAATTGCAGTTGAAAGAGGTCAAATAATTTATCACAATTTTTGAATACACACATTTATGAGAATGAGGTAAATAATCTGCAGCATTTTTACACTGAAAGACCAAAGAAAAAAAGATGTATCTTCACAATTCTGTGACAAAAATATTCATCACTGCAAACAGATTGATGCGGAATAGAATTTGTATACTGAGACATTTGAAAACTGAGGCCTGGACATGCAGAAGTTTTGAGGCAACTGATTCACACAGTGGCCGAGACACTTGTTTCACAAATTGCGACAAAGTCATATACTTTAAAGAAGCAGATTTAAGTTGCAAGTTCTATTTTCATGTAGATGTTTACTGCAGGCGATGCTTAAATTCAGGATGAAAAAAGGATTTTAAATATACATTTTTCTCTTCTTGAAGTTATAGCCTTCACTAAATGCACTGGCTTTCTTAATGGGCATGACTTTTCCCCATTATCTATGAAGAAAGCCTATAGACATCTGTGAACTCTGCTTCTTTGTCTTAGTATTTCAGATTTAAAGTTGTTGTGTCCTGGATGTACCGATAGGTACAACAACCTCACCAAATCTGACCCCAGGTTTGTACTAAACTTTAACTAAAAACTTAAAGTGTCCTATCTCAGAATTTTTGCTCAAGACATTGTGGTGGGCTGACTTTGGCTGGAGGGCAAGTGTCCATTAAACTGTCGTATCATTCCCCATCCTCAGATGAACAGGGGAGAGAAAATAAAACAAAAATGTCACATTAAGGACAGGGCAATATAATTCACCAGTTAGTGTCACATCCAAAACATACTTGACTTGCAAAAATTAATTTAATTTATTGCCAGAGTAGGATAATTAGAGGTAAAACAAATTCCCCTGCTCCCTGGTCTCTTCCTCTCAAGCTCAACTTCATTCCCAATTTCACTATTTCTTTTCCTTCAGTGGCACAGGGAAAAGGCCATGGAGTTTGCAGTCAATTCATTGTCCCTAGTACTTCTTCTTCCTCAAGTTCTTCCCCTGCTCCTGTGTAGGTTCCACCTATGAGAGGCAGTCCTCCAGGAGTGCTTCAGTGTGTGTCTCTTTCTACACAATCCAGTCCTTCAGGAACAGACTGCTCCAGTGTGAATCCCCTGCAGAGTCACAAGTCCTGCCCGCCAACCTTCTCCAGTGTGGTCTTTCCATGGGGTAACAGCCTATTCTGCTGTTCTAGCATGGGGTTCCTCCACAGGCTGCAGGTGCACATCTGCTCCCACATGGACCTCCATGGGCTGCAGAGGGGCATCCTTCCTCACCATAGTCTTCAGAATTGGCTAGAAGGGAATATCACCTGGAGCACCTCTTCCCCCCTCCTTCTCCACTGACCTTGGTGTCTGCAGAGCTGTTACTCTCACGTATTCTCACACCTCACTTCCAGCTGCTGCTTCACAGCAAGTTTTTCCCCCTTCTTAAATCATATTATTGCAGCAGTGCTACCATCACCACTGATAGCTTATCCTTGGCCAGTTGTGGGTCCCTCTTGGAGCCAGCCAGCATTGTCTGACACTATGTGTCAAACAGAGTGGAAGGTTTTAGCACCTTCTCACAAAAGCCACCTCTGCAGTCCCTCACCACCAAAACCTTGCCATGTAAACTCAATACAGTCATCAATGAAGTCTGAAAGCAGGGAGATTTGATGTTCAGTAAAAGGCTAAATATGTATTTCTTCCTTAGTCTAAATATCAGTTTTTTGGGTAGGGTTACAGACTCAAATCAAAGCCCAAATGATCACTTCCTGGGAAAATTTCAGTATAACTTCAGCTCATTTGTAAATTATATTAATCCATTGACACACAGTACAGCATAATTTGACATTTAATGTTGCGCAGATATGCTTCCCCAGAAATCTGGACAGGTCTACTTAGTTTTGATGTAACAGATACGGTACTAGATTCACTACTTTTGGTTGAGGGGAAAGCTGATTCTTGGAGGTTCATTTGCTGAAGTAACATTAACTGTAAGCCATCCCTTACATCCCTTTCAACTCAGCCAAAAAAATTCTGTCCTTTGGGAATTCAGACATATTTAAAACTGGACTTCTCATCTGTTTCCTAATTTTTTTAATAATGGAACTCAGGAATCTTTTAGTGTCTTCTTATCACCATGCCCCTTTGAAAGATATGTTACATTTTTTTAAAATTTGATTAAGAACTTTGGGACAATTTTTAATGCTACAGTAGTTATTTTAACATGATTATAAGATATGAAATAACCAAAAAAATAAGTGTGTAGTTTGAAATAACATGTTCAAATATTACAGATCTTTGTGATCTCAACTAATAATGCTTTATTTCACATTGTTGCTGTTAGGATACATCTCAAGGCTGTAAAATAAAATGAGATCAATTTTCCCAGTACAAGCCTCCGTGTTTGACTAGCAATATGTTTAACCAAAGAAAAAGAAACTTTTCTCTTTGTCTATATGTCTTATAAGTTTATGCACATTCATGAGATAACATTTATGTTACCCCAAAAGATATTAAAGATTGCATTGTTCTGGTAATGAATTTTGTATATGAAAAGAAATTGTCTGATTAATCACAACATTGCAGATTTTATTTGGCAAAGCCCACTCTGACATGAATATGCAGTTGTGCACTTTGTGCTGAGTGTGGCTGCTCTTATCACTACTGGGACCATCTAGTATCTCAGAGCTGTCATAGCACAGAGGTTACTTGAGATAAATCACTTAACAGCAGCTGCAGGCCCTTCCAGAGTAACAGATTAGATACAGTACATGCAGGGTAATGCAGAGTGAAGCAGACTGACTGAATATTCTGGAATCTAAATCAGCAGCATCCTCCTCCCCAGTTAAGGCTCAGACCTGGCAAAGTGTCATAGAAACTGGTGAAGATCATTCTTCAGTAAGGTCAATGTAGTCTGGAATAAGAATATATTGAGCCAGCATAGCAAATACAATGGCATTGTGCACATTTTTTGCTGCTGTTTTCCTTTTCTGACAGGTTAATTTTTTATCCTGCTTTCACTGTTACACCAATACAGCTGAGGATCCTTTCCTGTGCACAGTATTGCTGTCTAGAAGGAAGTAATTGGCACAGGAAAAACCCAGACTGAATTGCGATTAAGCCTTTGATAGCTTAAGTCCAGAATACATGTATTTTTATGCAATTCATAATTATGTCATTGCTGGTTTGTGATGAATGAAAGAAAGCTTTATTCAAATAAGATTTACAGACATTGAAGCCAAGTTTCAGCTAATGATTTAACAAGAAAGAGTAGATCATAATACAAAAGGATTTGTTTAGAAACAGATACCACCGCCTAAAGACAGGGTTCCTGCATCACTCCCTTCTTGTCAACAAAATCAAGAGAATTTGTCAGTACCCCTACCTTGCAATTCCTTTGATTCTTTTATAAGTTCTAATAAGAATACAATGTGTTTGTGTGGAGGGGCAGTGAGAGAGCATCTGGGTGGTGTTTAGTTGCCAGCTGGGGTTAGATCATGACAACATGTCATTGAGACATTTGGATAGATATTAAATTTAGATTGATTTCTGTGAAATATATAGTTAAGTTCATAATTGTCAATGCATTCTCTGAAGTAGAAAGAAAATAGCTAATCATTTTGCCTTGGTCACCAGTCAACACTAAATAGCATCGGACGTTTTTGATTTAACTCCGGTAAAGCTTTTTGCACTGAAAGAACAAATTAAATCAGTTTGAAACACTTTTATATACCCTATTTTCAAAAGGAAGATTGGCATTTATTGCCATTTATTCTTTATTAAACTTATCCTAATATAGAAGAGAAGGCTGAACTTTTCAATTTGTAGTTAATATTCACTTTACTGTGGTTTTATTTTCCTGCATGGATCCTGGCTCAGTAAAAGACAAACCTAGAGAATTTTCATCCAAATATTCAAAAAATGTAAGAATGGTCACAGCTGGGTCTTGAAAAACAGTCAG
The DNA here is from genome assembly GCA_013399195.1 of Dicrurus megarhynchus. Lineage (NCBI taxonomy): Eukaryota > Metazoa > Chordata > Aves > Passeriformes > Dicruridae > Dicrurus > Dicrurus megarhynchus. The sequence goes on from VXAD01008718.1 coordinate 306,286, forward strand.
TTAATTTGAGAGAGTCTCCCGCTCAGGAGTTTTTAAATTATGACATTTCAAATGAATATAAATGTAGCTCTTAACTTACTCTATCTTAATGGTTATGTAGTCAGATGAAGAACATTCAGAAAGCTGATTGAATCAAGAGAGGAGAATAATGGTGTCCTGTAAAAAATGACAGCTGTTTGAAAATTCTCAAAAAAGATATCTCTGAACTTTTAGAACTAAAGGAAGCTGCTACAACAAGAAGCCAGCAAAAATATGTATTTTGGTTAAGAAGAATGACAGTATTATCATGATATACCAAATAGTATTTTTTTAAAAATAGTGACCTCAAGCTGAGCAGCTGACATACTACACAATTCCAAAGAGAAACCATCTGCATTAGAGAAATGTCAGATACTTTATAAAATTCACTACTAAACCCCAATGACTTTCTGTCATCATTAAGAAACTGAGACAGAAATAACGTTTAGTTAAGCTGGCATTGTCTAGATATCTGCTTTTGCACAAAGTCTGTTTGTCAGAAATACATATGCTCTGTCCTGTGACAGATAACTGTGTCTTTGATATGGCTGCTTAATCTCTTGGAGAGTCTTAGAAAAGGACCTTTATAGAACACACTGGAGTTTTTGGGTCTTGTGCTAGACAAATGTCAGCATCAGTTGATAGAAAAAAGGCAGGAGGAAGATCAATATTTCAGGTATTCACAAAATTTAGAAGCCTATAAGGAGTAGCATGATGGGCTCTAAAGCCAACAGTGACCAAATATTTAGATATATTCCCTACTTTAAATCGTGCATGGATGGGAGACTGGCTGTTGCAAATGTGAACTTGGACACTCATTCATGTGTTTCTGTGGGTGGAAGAGGAACATGCTTCTACCACCCAGAAAGTGTTAGTCCAGATAATAATGCAATCATTTCCATGTAATAATTCATAGTTATCTTCTTATGTTTTCTCTGTAGCAGAAGAAGTAGCAGAGAAGTGTACCCTTCCCTGTTATTTTCTGTAAGTAGATGACTTTTCCTCATTTTCCTTTTCCTCATTTTCTCTTCCTCCCAAAAGATAAATGATCTCTCATTTTCACATGCACTCCTGCTCCCAGCTCTCATTACAGTCCTGGCTGTGCCTTACATCTGGCAAGCTTAACATGCCACTGTCTGTCCTCAGAACCAAAGCGCACTGGAATACTCAATAAACCAAGAGAGTTATCTGACCTATATTACCCGACAGACCATGTGCGTGTCATTTTTGTAAAGCACCTTGCAGGCCTCTGCCAGCCAAGAGTCTTCACATATTCCATCCATCCTGAAATAAGCATCCCTTGTGTAGCAGCATGTACACCTTTATGCATATTTTACCATCTACTCTTGTTTTAACTGAACCTAAACGATGTTCTTCTGACACTTGCAGATTTTAAAATATCTTTGACTGTCAAGAGTCCCAGGGCTTTTAGACACATAGTCAATGCAATGCTCTAAAACACACACAAAAGACAATTGTGTGTGTGTAGTAAATGGATTATAAATTTCAGAGATTTTTCTCTAAGCACCTCATCACTACAAGAATTACAGACTGTTGTTTATTCTACATTATTCTAAAAATAATGACCCTCCCTGAAGCACTGTAAGTAGGTTTTATAGAATTTAAACTAAGTTTTCACTAAGTTTCAGGTGACCTTCGGCGGCTGAACAGCTGCTTTTGCATAGAGCACGGAGGCCACAAGCAATTGACGTTTTATACTAAACAGCATGGATTCCCAAAATCAGGCAAGCCACAGAGAAAGGACATTTTAACTAGTGAATTTCCATTCTATTCACCTTTGTTAATGTACTTTCTCTGCCTGTCTCTTAAAGAAAAGAAAAAAACCCCAAAATGTGAATATTGAAAGTTTTAATTGTCACTCATCTTCCTCTGCCCAAAGACTGTTTCTTTTGGATGCTGCACCTTCTAAAATCATACCAGACTTTAATTCCAGCTGTACTACTCCTGAAATTGGGAAAGAAGTTGAGAGTCCTCTGACTCCTCATGCCTGCCATTCACACAGTGGGTAGAGAGGGCAGGGGGATTTCTGCAGTATCATTATAATGCTTTTCAAAAAAGTGCTGAAAAAAGGCATTTTAAAAAAATATGTTTTTCAAATTTTACTTTAAAAAATTATGCCTTCAGTCTGAAGAAGACAGAGTGACAGAGAAGTAATTAAAATGTATTAGGAGTTACAGTAGTTAAGCAAATATTGTGTGATTTCCTTCAAAATGTTAGAGCAAGGAACAAGAAGCTTAAAACACCTTTTTACTTTCTACTATATTGTTTACTTTTTCTCATAATTCACTGCAGGAAACATTTGCTGCAAATGTTTCTTAGGTAAATTACTGGTTCAGGTAGCTTAAATCACAAACCATATAAAAATAAAACATTAAGAGATGCAACTAACACAGAAATTTATGATTACTAATTCTGAGGCCGAGGCTTGAAAGTGTATTTTCTCTATCATATTGCCTATTCTACCCTTGAAAACACATTTGAACCTCAGACAAGGAAAAAAACCCTAAAGAAAACAAAATGTTCTCTTCATTTCCTTTGTCTTACTGTTTACTTTTTTTACTTTACCTTTTTAACTTTCAGTTCTAGGACGGTCTTGTATGTTTACAGAAATATTTAGCATTATTATCTAGTTAGCTAACTATGTCACATGTCATAGTGCTGGAATCATTCATACTGAACAGACAATACTCCTCAGTATGTTTTTATGAGCTTTGCCAGTTAATTTTGAGTTATGATTGCTACTCATCGTATTTTCTATCCAAGATGCAGAGTACAATTGGAGAGACAAAAGAATTGTGTCATTGTGTATCTTTCTCTGCCTAGCCAAGTTCAGAAAAAATTGATAAAGTTCACATTCCTGTTGGAAGCTGGGATGTAGCTCTTAGCTGTTCATATGTGCAAGGACTCCTTCCTTTTCTGCTCTTTTCTGTTATTTTTCTAGTTAGAATTTAATAGCAGTACCCATATGGCACAATACTTTTTCTTTTTCCTTCCCTAAGCATAGAAAAAGAGCAGCCTACTACCTTTTCAATAATATATTTTCTAATATACTGAAGGAATTGTAAGTTCCTCTTTTTATACTTACTACTTATTTGATATGTACTTATAAATGCTAAACATAAAAGCAGGAACAATACTTCAGTGTTTGAAAGGAGTCTTTGTGTAATAGCACCAACAATCCCATCACATTAAAGTCTGTCTCAAATCTTTCCTTTCTCCTTGTATTGGTTTCACATGACCTGGTTTTGGTGGTGGGGAGCTACAGGGCTTCTTCTGTAAGAAGCTGCTAGAAGTTTCTTTCATGTTCAGCAGACCCAATCCCTGGTGGGTCGGTCCAAGGATGGATGTGCTGTTGGCCAAGTCTGAGCCAATTTGAAATAGTAGTAATGCCTCTATGACAACATATTTAAGAAAGATAAGCAAACAGTTGTTGCATTTTTGAAATTGTGACCTGAGAAGACCAGAGTGAGAACATGTGAGGAGAACAACTCTGCAGACACAAAGTTCAGTGCAAAAGGAGGGACAGGAGGTGCTCCAGGTTGTGCCAGAGCTGAGATTCCCCTGCAGCCCGTGGAGGAGCCCCACACTGGAACAGGTGGATGCCTGAGAGGAGGCTGTGACCCTGTGGGAGGCCTGTGGAGAGAGTGGCCCTGCTCCCATGTTGGAGCAACCTGTCCTGAAAGGATTGCACTCTGTGCAAGAGTGACCCATGCTGCAGCAGTTTGAGGAAGACTGTTGGCTGTGGGACTAGAATTTTTCTATCAGTGTTCTATCACAGTGTTCCCGGATTGGCACAATAGAAGTCTTGAAGAAGAATTGGATGTCTGTAGCTTTACTTATACAAAATTACTCTTTAAACATTTATTAGGCAGCCTGCTCTGCTGAGGGCTCACCGTTTTGACTTGACTTTACCCTGTTGGGTTAAAGCTGGGATAGAATAGAATAGAATAGAATAGAATAGAATAGAATAGAATAGAATAGAATAGAATAGAATAGAATAGTTCCAGAACTACAATTATAATCTACTTCAACTGCCTGATCACTGCAAGACTGATCAAAGTTAAAGCATGTTTTGAAGGGCATTGTCCAAACACCTCATGAACTCTGACAGGCCTTGGCCATTGACTACCTCTCCCTGAAACCTTTTCCAGTGTTTGATGACTCCCTTGGTAAAGCTGATTCCTAATGTCAAGTCTGATCCTCTCATATGTACTGTCCCTGGATAGAGGGATAAGATATCAGCATCTTTTTGTCTATTTTCCCTTCTCATGAATCTGTAGAGGGCAATGAGGTCACCTCTTAGGCTCCTTTTCTCCAAACTAGACAAGCTCCAGTGATTAGTCACTCCTCACAGAACATGCTTTCCAGTGATTTCACCAGCTTTGTTGCACTACTCCAGATGCATTCAAAGACTTGAACATTCTCAAATTGTGAGGCCCAGAACCACACACAGTATTCAATGTGAGGCTACACCAACACTGAATATAATCAATTCTTTTGATCAGCTGGTGATACTGTATTTGATGAACCCCAGGGCTGCTCTCCAGCCACTCCTCTCCCAATTTAAACTTGTGTTCAGTGTTACTCTGTCTCAAGTGCAGAATCTGACATTTATTCTTATTAAATTTCATGTCATTGATGATTAGCCGATGCTATGATCTACCCACCTTGCTCTGCAAAGACTCCTGTCCCTTAAGCACCTCCCTGGTAAATACCATTGATAAACTTGCTGATAGAGCATTCAGGTTTTGCATATAGATCATTTATAAAAATGTTGAACGGAAGTGTCCCCAAAGTTGAGACTTGAGAAACACCACTGGCTGGTTGGTCAGATGCAGCCAGTTCTTTATAGGTGGACAACTCTTTCAGAAGACTACTGTGACAGAGAGTATCAAAAATGTTACTTAAATCCAGAAAAAAAACATTCACTGTCCTGCCTTCATCCACCAGCAGGATGGTGATATCTTATTGTAGAAAGATATAAAATTAAATAGGATTTTCCCTTTGTGAACCCATGTTTACCACGCCTGATGCTTGTGGTGGCCTTCACGTGCCTTAAGTAGAACCCAGTATCATCTTTGAGAAATATACAGTTGAGGCACTTTGGGTCAGCTCCTCAGAAATGACTCTTCTAGACTCTTTGTCTAGACCTTTTACTTTAGAAATAGTTAGACAGAACCTGCAAATTAGAAAAGGTAAGAGTAAATTGCAAATCTGCCATAATAGCCATGTCTCCTGGAGAAACAAAATCTAAGCTGGTTAGGTAATTTATGGCACCAGATTTGGGAGCATGCTCAAGGCCTGAGGCATTAATAATGATTATATTGAACCATGTCTTTAATCATTTTATTGCTGTTTCCTAAAGGCTCTCAACAAATTTTCTATAGGAATAAATTTTGAAGCACTATTTATAACAATTTTTAACACTTTTTACAATTAAAATACTTGTGCTTAAAATTTAGCCAGTTACTAAGTGTATTTGAGACACTGCAATTTTCAAATGTTCACAGACAGGATACCACAGATCTTCTTAATTAAGAAGATGATTGGTTTATATTAATACAATTGTCTATTCAGACCATAATATTGTGCACAATGCTTAATTCTAAAAATGATGACAGGTTAAAATTCTAAAGAAATTCTTTCTTTTCTGAAGGCATCTAACAAACACAAATACATGTCTGTCATGACATTCCAATAAGGGTTCTTAATAAGTTTTTAACATCTTTAGAGCAGAATGAAACTAGAAGAGACATTAACTTGAGATGATAGTAAAGTCACCTCAGTGACCATATAATAATAAATAATAAATAATAATAAATATTAACTACAAATATTAGTAAGTTGTTGTATTTATGATTAGGAAATGTTTCTAACTGCCTTGAAAAGTAAGACTTTTAAGATGCTAGAAATCTATTGCAGGAAATCTAAAGTCTTCTGTGATGAGGAACATTTGCTTACATCAGTACTCTGTATATCTGACTTTCATAAGTCCTTCAGTTAGATGGTAAAGAGCTTGACTTCTGAAAGTGAGTCTGATACTTTGATTTATGAAAATGTTGTAGGAATAAAACAAAAAAAGAAGAAAAATGGGACATCTGGAGAAATGATACGCAGCAGTGTAAATGTAGGGGGACAAGCCAAATATCTTGAAATATACATCGTGCTCTGAGATAAAGTCTTCCTCTTTCTTCTTACAGATGAAAAAATAAGGTGCAGCACCACCTGATCCACATGCTTGGCATACCAGTATCAATGTTAATATAACTCAAGTTGAGTAAGATCAACTTTACAGAGGTAACATTGTTCTGTCTCTTGGATTTGAAGTAGCAGCACCCTGTGGATATTCATACTACATGTTGGGCTTTACTGTAAAAAAGAAAAAAAATTTTATGTAGAAATGGAAAGTAAAGTTTTGTGAGTAGACATTCAAGCAAGCAAGAATAAATTCTGTGTTATATCTTAGTGGAGAATAAACCTTAATCCAGCTATAAACCTTGGATTGCATTTCATACACAGCAAATTATGGATGGACAATGTCACCTAATTTGTTTTGTGCTTGAAAGATCAAAATAGTAAGGCACAATTCAAGAATGAAATACACAAACCTTGCTATCAAGGAAATACAGTTTTAGAAAAGTGAATATTCACCAAAGGGAGGACGAAAGTCTATCAGTAAAGGCAAAGAACTGACATCTCCTCCTCCTTCTGCCCAACCCTATTTGTCTCTTCCCACCCCCACCCCTCCCAAAATAAAGATTCCAAAATTCATTCATCATTGAAGACTAAAATAAGGATAGCAGTAGAAACATTGACAGCTTATAAACTCAGCCAAAAATGCAAATTGCAAAAGTATGAATTACCTAATCATTCACTAAAAGGAATGAATAGCAAAAAAATTACCCAGTAGTTCTAAATATTAAATTTTTCTGCATATCAGTAAACAGACAGGTTTTAAAATTTTGTTCGTTCATTAAACCAGCATAATTCTTTTATTTATAGGAAAGGGACAAAAATGAAATTTGAAACCTTAGTCAGGCACTCCTGAACTTCAAATACTTCAGGAATAAAGAAGGTAAGACATTTATCCCTGAGCTGAAATTATGTTCTGTCTATTTTGAGTCTGCTTGCATAAATGTGAGCCTTTCCATGAAGAAAAAGTTTTCATTTTATGTCAATGCTCTTGGAGAATGCCTATCTAAAGCAAATGCTGTTGGGTAACATATTTAAAGTAGTTGTATTTGCTGACATTTGGAGTGGGTCAGTGAGTAAGGATATTTACAACATGTCCTGGTGTCTTGAACTAGTACAGAATCACCAGAAAGCTGTGGCAAGTAGAGATACAAAAAATTGTCCAACAGAAACTAAATATATCAAGATGAGCAAGGTCATGAAGAGGGCATTAGAAACTGTTGTTATGCAAAAGTAGCTTATATCATGCATTTTTTCAGCTAAAATTCTGTGATGAAATTCATGATTCAAATCCAAACACTCCACAGTAAGTGCTGCAAACTACTTATTTGAAGTAATAGAGTGAATCGTGAGTATATTCAACCCATGTCACTCTGTAAAAGATCTGAAACATTGTCCAGGGTTTTGCCTAACACTAGAAAGTACTGCAGAAGTAGGAATATATCTTAAAAGACCCTTGTTGGATAAAGTGTTGCTCTTTACTTATTTGGACTGTAATATTGGGTTATACTAAATGCAAGATATTTACTGCTTCACTCAGGGGAAATCTGAAAAAAAACCACATTAAAGGGACTGCTATTTTCTAACCATTAGAATACTTAAATAGAATGTAATACTTTTTCAATGAGGCCAGTACCTAGTTATCAAATTCAGGAATGCAATTTTTTTTTTCATTGTTAATTTTTATTGACACATTTACTTGACTTTTAAGATTTATACGTTGCAACAATTCAGTATGTACAGGACACCACAGTGAAACAGGGTATACATCAAAAAGACTACAGTGAGAGTAAGTGAACTTTGGGAAGCATAAGGACTTGAAACCTATGGAATGTAAATGAATTGACAGAATTTAAATTAGTCTGATGTAACTTGAATCAGTGATTGAAATCTGATTGCTGGAGTGATCACTGACCAAAAATTTACTGCAACAGAGTTTTAAAAGTTGCCAACAGTATGCCAAAAATCATATTCAAAATTCTGAGCCTTGCAAAAGGAAAATAAGTTTTTTAAAAAAATGTACTGTCAGCAACATAAACAAAACACAAGCAAATCAGTGTGCTAAAGCTAAGAACACCAAACAAAGCTCCAGCAGAGCCATCAAATGTTCCCAAGGGTTTAAAAAACCAAAAAGAAACAGTGCTGTACTACTTTTTGTGAAGTGAGAAAAATCAGAAAAGGTAAAAACAGATAACAGCAGAACTTACTGTCCAGTGCTATTTAGTGTGGATTGCAAGGTATCTCCGTATCTCAATAGTGTTGCAGTTTTGAAATCCTGCATATCCAGACATTCATCCTACAATGAGACTCACTTTGGAAACTTGCATGTAAGAGCATTGAAGCTAAAATAGTGGTTAATCAGAGAAAATGTGTTATGATAGCTATATTTGGGAAAAAAAATCCTTAAGAAGAAACTATTGTGAGAAACTGATAAAACAAAAGTAGATCTGGTGAAGTCAGATTTATTATACAAAATATATTAAATATAGACCATAGACTACAGTACCTTGAAAACCAGGAAATTGATTCAAGTCAGCCTGTCCATTCCCTGTGGTATCTACTGTTCAATATCCACTTACAAGCGTTAAATTTAGCCTTATGTGGGGTGCCAGATAATTTATAGTACTCATAAGTAAATCATATATTTAATAAAAAAGTAAAAGTGTATTGGCATTTCAGAAATTTAATGAAGATGCAAACACCTTATTGGTAACTTTCACAATGTGAATGTATCTCAGAATGCTGCGGGTAAGTCAGCTGAAATGCATTTTTTATCTTCTTTGGGTGCAGCAGATTTCCAAGTAACAACACTGATATAGGAGAAACTGACATACAGCTACCAGGGAGATACTGGTGATAAACATAAGGGGGTTTTCCCTGTTTAGTTCCATCTCTTGTGCTATGTGAGTAGTACAGTGCCATGGGGGTAGTCAATATAATGGAAATTGTCCTCGTTCTTAAACTTGCCGTTGTTTCAGTAGCAAATGAGCAAACTATAAAGTTTAACAGAGCAAATTAGAGATCTGTTGCTACAGAATTATGAAAGAATAATTGTTAAATTCACTACTGATATGAATCAGGTGGTAATAATTTATAAAAACATTATTTCATAGAAGTATTTGAGTATTGACAGAAATATAAACTAAATTAATGAAGATCATTATGCAATTTTACACTCAAGAAATTCTAGAACATGAAAAGTAGAAATAGAACTATAGTTTCAAAATGCAGCCATTTGCATTTTGAAAATGACAGGAGTAGTACAAAGAAGAAGGAAGCTGCTATAAAACCTCTGAGATGGCTTCTTTGAGAATGTTCTTCGTAAACAGACCTAGAGTGAAGCACTTCAGAAAGCAAAAAGGACATGACTTTAGTCAGGGTGTTTACAACTTTCCAGTGTGACTACAATAGCATCTTCTCAAACAGCAACAAGAAAGTACGTACTTGGGAAAAGGAATGAGTGAAAGCTTATGCCTTTATTATATAATGCTTATTACACATATGCCTTTTTTTCTGACTCAGAGAGTAGTAACTGTTATCAGTGGAATACCCGCATGTTAATTCCTCAGAAACCATTCACAGTTTGTTGTCAAACAATTCTATGTTTTCTAGTAGATTTGACAGTTTCTCTGAGGGAGTTCTGGAGAGTCCACTTGAGAAGAAAATGGGCACCATATCTGAGCAAATGGGGACTCATCTGACTCAGAAGTTGATTTTCTCCAGAAAAAAAATGGGCAATCTTTACAATGAATTTCAAACCCATGAGTAATATTTATGATGACAACTCATAGGACTTAAATCACTTGCTTCTAATCTATAAGAAGAGATACCTTTGAGGTGAAGGATTTTTAGTCAATTTTGAAATATTTCTTAAGGCTACTAAGGAAAAGAACCAGTATGAAAAATTGCAATAGCTCTGGCTTCATTTTCCAAGACTCTTTCCCTGCAGACAGAATAATTTACTGTTGAGCAATGCTTTTAACTAGACAAGTGAAACAAAAATACACAGAGTTTGAAACAGCAACATTTGCTAATCAGTCATGGTGAAGTAGATAATACAAGCAGTAGCCTGATTTCTTACAGACTCAGAAAGAAGTGTATGTGTGTGTGTGTGTGAGAGAGTGTGTGTGTGTGTATGTTGATATGGACCTGAGCAAGCAGAATGTCTGTTTTTCCTTTTCTAAAATTTATGCCTGAGACAATCTAAAAGAGTGCAAATTTCCTTCAGGTGAAAGGGTAAATGTCTTTTCTTCACATGACATTTACTATTTGGTCTGCTGAAAATGTAGCCATACTACATAACTCATAACTCATTAAATTAATCCCTCACAAGACAATAATAAAGGAGTTGCTTGATTATTTATTATTTATCCTTGGTTTGCATTAAGCAGTGTGGTGGTTCAAAAAAAGAAAGGATTAGCACCAATCTGATCAATATTTCTGTAGAAAGTTTTTCAACAACTAGAATATATATATTTCTCTCTGTGTAAGTTATATATGGCGATATACGTATACATAGAAAAATAAACATCCGTTTATTTTTTAGATGAAAGGTTTTTATTGATGGGTTGTGAGTCATTACATCAGTGTCCATGTAACATAAAAATATGGCTCTTTCCCAGCTATCCCATTTCTTTTCCAGAGATTTTGAATGATTCATTTTGTATTAGTTCCCAGGGAATTTTATTCTATAGATGGGATGCTGGTTATTGTCATGATCACTTGAAAATCTCTTTATCAGTACAGTGCTAGGAATTTGTGTTAAGATCGTAGTTTAAGCAAAGTTATCTAATTGTGATTTGATTACAAGTGCAAACATTAAAGATTATATTTTCAGGCACTGCCTTTTCTAATATTTACAGGATTTTCTTATGAGCACTTTTTCAGAGATGGCTGCTACACTAAACATTTTTATGTTTTTATATTCTTACCTAAGTGCTCCAAATTAATGTAAGAGTTTACTTATCTCCTCGTACTTATAATTCTAAAGTATCATACCAATGCAAGCATTAAAATGTGTAGAATGGGAAGATTTACGTCACCAGGATGTTATTTAATTGATTAGCCTGATACCACCTTTTGTTTCTATAGTGACTACCCTTCTGCTTAAAATGTTTTAAAAGTAGTTAGTCAGTATACCCTTTATGAAAAACAGGATTACTAATTAAAAAATACTTAAGAAATCCGTTTTCCTCTTTTATGCAGAAAATTTATGGTGCTATTTTAAGTAGAAAAACTTGGTTTTTAATTAGAATCATACAGAAAATGACCTTTTGACCCAGTCTTCCTTAGCGTTTAAAAATTTAAGCATTGTTATATAGTATAAGGAAACAGCAAAATCAAAGCTTTATAGAGCTCACAAGTTCAGACTTTCTACTCAGTCATAACAGCAGCTGAATCAAAGAAGTGGAACTCTCCTGTTGAGGTTCTTTCAGAAAGTCACTAGAAATGTATTATAATTCGTATGAATCTTATTTGCACAGTCTAGTTGGCTCTTGCAGCTCTTGCAGGTCAACCTAATCTATTATTTCCATTCTTGCAACCTTCTCATCTGTGTGGGTGATTCAGATAGTGGCATACTTCCCTGTCAATCAGTAAACGAGCCAAGTGATAGTCACTGTGCGACCAGAGAGGCCATCTTTCAAACGAGACATATGAATAAGGTTGTGGTCTCTCAGTAATATGGAACACCTCACAGAACACTTTGCAAATCTTTTTGTGCCTTTTGCCCTAGGCTTAGGTTTCTAGGACTGCAATCAATACTTGATTTTGCTCCACAGAATATTCACAGAATATTTTGAATTGGAAGAGATTCATAAGGATCATCAAGTCCAGCTGTTAAGTGAATGGCCAATACAGGGATAAAACCCACAATCTTGGTGTTAGTAGCACCATGCTCTAACCAGTTTAACACTTTGTAAAACGTTCATGAATTAAAATGGCAAAAATATTTGTATTCACCATTCTACATGCATACTGCCTCGTCTCCACATTAGGAGTGGCACACACCTAAACAACTATTTTTCCCATGAAAATTATTTGCAAACAAAATTCTGTTCATCTTCACCATTGCATTAATGGTGTATGTTTTTTGACTTTTTGCTAAACCTGTTCTTTTTCTTTCTTCAGTGTTCAATAAAATTTTTAAACCATAGAAGAAGTGTGCTAGCTCTGAAATCTCAGTCAAAATTCAGTATTGGTAGTTATAATTTAACTATCCAATACCTGCACCTGTTTAGTTATCAAAGGGCTTCAAGAACCTTAAGTAAAGACCCTAAATTAAAGTTGAGACCTGATAGTAATGTCTTCTGGTTAACATCTTTCTGTAATGTGCTACACTTTTCTTTGGGATTGTATTGAGCTATTACAATATTCTTTTAAGGTAGGGAGATAAAGTAATCTCCATTATATTGACACAAATGAAACCTTCAAATCAGTTACACAGGAACCTCAAACTCTGGATAATTTTACCTAGTCTCAGACATAGCTCTCCTCTTAAACTTGAAATATTTCCCTTCAATTCCATCTGAGACTTGTTTGATTGCATGCCAAAGTCATTAGGTGATTGATTTATAACACTTCTTATATTATTAAAATAAAGCCTTATTTTACCACAGGAGCAGCACTGATGATAGGTGAAGTGACTTTTTCATTGTAAATTCCTTAGACACTAAAAAGCTAAAATATATGTTAATAATTCCCCTAATCATCTTCCTGTCACAGAGGTTTTATATCATTCTCGTATCCATTTTCCATTTCCATGTTTTCCTGTTCATGTTTCCAGACATTTTAAAGTACTTCAGCTAAATAGCTATTTCAATAGTGTGTCTTGCAATGCCATTTATTAAAAACAATTCTGTCATTTTCAAAACTCTCCCTCACTTTTATACAAGAAAGTCAAAGTCATGGTATTTCTTTTGAAGTTTAGTTTTCTTAATGTCCTTCTTAATATCAGAGCTTTGACTAGTGCTGTTCTTCACTATTCTTCACTCCGTTTCTTCAATCTGTATTTCAAGTTTTCAGATCTGTTCTTTTTTAAAAAAAAAAACCCTATTTTTTAGCAAGACATTGGACAAGTAAAATAGTCCATAAATTATTGGGCACAATGGCTAATTCCAGAGCAGAGGTATGACCTCTTTGTAGTGAATTGATAAATCTATTATTTCTTAATCTAACTTTTTCAGTAACAAATATTTTGTTTTTCTTGGGAATAGTGGTTCAATATATTTTTCAGACTTTTTATGACAAGCAGTGCTTGTGAACCTATGGAATTTTTCACTGTATATAACAATATCCTCCTCATTTGTTGACAACTATTGCATAAACATTTTTTATTATATTCCTTAAAACACGAATCAACTAATTTTTAAACAATGCGTTGCCTTTTTGTATCCATATTATCCTTATTAAAATGAGGTTTTCCCATACACTTGAAAATCCAGAATCTTTTTCATGGATGAACTGGGATATGCAGGGATGAATGGCAGAATGAGGACTTTTTTTCCCTACCTGTGTTTTCTACCCTAGTTTCATAATTATTTAAGCACAAAGATACTTCACCACCCAAAATCAGATCAGATCTGAAATTATAAATGAGAAAATTTGATTCTAAGGTTTAACAAATATTACTAATAATTTACACTTGGATATTTGTCTTTCCTTGAAATTATATTGTAGCACTTCTCTTGCTATGTAAGCATCTACCTCCTTATTGTTCTAATGTTAATCTCAAAGGATGCATCATCTGTCACTAAAGGTTCAATATAAAACTGCTCATTTTGTTTCCTTTCATTCACTATAGAAGCAGAGCACAAAACTGTCCCTCTGGTGTGTTCATCAAAATTGTGATCTCACTGATTAAAATGCAGACAAACTGTCATTTTTCTTTTATCCACAGTCCATCATAACTTTATTGTTTGAATCTCATTAACACTGTGTTACTTCTCTGTCTCTTCAGAATTAGTATTTTTCTTTTGCTTTTGGAATTTTTTTTGAATGTTTTTGTTTTGCTGTGTTTTTTCTCCCCTCTTACAGGAAACTAATTAAACAGAAACAACTGAAATTAATTTTCTGTGAAAGCATTTGAAGCACATCTTCTAGTATTTGCATAGCCTTGTACCATAATTCAATGCTAAAGGAAAAAATTTGATGTCGTTTAAAACTGCATGTCTTTTGTGCAAAAGTCATAATTTATTAAATATTTTTTAGATTTAGCTTATTCCCATCTGCTCCTTTCTTCTCTTACCTCTTCAGATTTTACTATTAAAATTAGAATTATTTTTAAAAGTTATTACCAAATTTCTGTAATGCTCTTGTCAATTTACCATCTTTTTAAAAAAAATATTCAACAGAATGCTCTTAATAATATTGGAATAGTTTTTCTTGTATGTCCTTTTTCTCACTACAAGAAAGACATCAAGGCACTGGAACATGTCCAGAAGAGGGCAACAGAGCTAGTGAAGGGTCTAGAGCAGAAGTCCTATAAGGAGCAACTCAGGGAGTTGGGGATATTTAGACTGAAGAAAAGGAGGCTGAGGTGAGACCTTATCACTCTGAAAGACTTCCTGAAAGGAAGCAGTGACAAGGTGGGTGTTGGTGACATGTAATAGGAAGAGAGGAAATGGCCTCAAATTGTTACAGGGAAGGTTTAGACTACATATTAGGAAAAAATTTCTTTGTGGAAAGGGTTGTCAAGCATTGGAACAGGTTGTTCAGGGAAGTGGTGAAGTGGAAGTGTTCAAAAACCCTATGGATATGGCACTTGAGGACATGGTTTAGTGGTGGACATGGTGGTCATGCTATGTTGATGGATGGACTTGATTATCTGAAGGGTCCTTCCCAATCCTAATGATTTTATGATTCTTCATCAGATTTTTAAAAATAAATATATCACATTTGACCAAGCTCCAAGTGCCACATTTTTCTACATACTGCCACCACATAATCTTAACAGAATTATACTTTTCTTATACTGGAAGTAAGATATCAAATCCATTATCTTTTTCCAAAAATTAATCCATCAGAAATGTTTTAGTACTATGTGGTTTTCCAACGATCATCTAAAGATTGTACTAGATGTACACACGTTCTCCATCTATGTATAAGTATGTGCATGTGCGTACATAAACATCACTTTTTCAGTAATACATTCTGGGTTTTTTATGAATGTCCCTCTTTCTCGGCAGAAAAGAATAGTGCAAAATTTGGGATCAAAATTGAATGAGATGTATCAAGTCTTCCTTCCCTTTTCTCTTGGAAATCAATATTCACAATACAACTCAGAAAAAAGAAGGAATTTTGCACAGCTCTCTTTAAGACCCTGAATTCGTCACTGAACATGGGAAAAAGTGTTGAACATTTTTGCACTCATTAGAATAAAATCCTGTCTTTACATGTTACCTCATCTTATCTCTTGGACAGTTTGGCATCCAATTACTGCTATGAATGCCAAAGAGCACATATTTTTCCAAATCAATAAATTTATTCACTTAACTAAGAGCCATAACAAAGGAGCACCTATCGATTAGCAAGCTGGACCTCATAGAATTTTCTATAGCTAGTATACAACTTGGCTTGCAATGGTCCCTGAAGATCTTGTTATCACTAGATAACAGGAGATAAGGATCATTAGAGTAATGAGTGATTTGACTATCTGTCTTCTCAGCAATTTGTGAAGTAATTTTGTTTCCTAAAGACTTCTTCAAAGAAAAAAACCAAAACTTGATCATTGATGTGTTATTTTGTATAATTAGTTTACAAGTATGCACACACATAGAAATTTTTTTTTTTTAAATAACACAGTCCTTAGTGTGTAAAACATCTTGAGCTGCAAGGCAAATATTGTATCTTGCAGCATTTGACCAGTAAATAAGGGAGTGTATTTTATGTTCATCAGACTTTGTATTCACTACTTATTCTAGAACATCCCTTCCTGTGCAGCTTGTCTACTATACAGGAAGATGCTGTGTAGTGTCAGAAAAGTGTGGTAAGCAAGAAAAAAAGGATTTTAAATACCTTTTCACCAAGACTGGCTAAAGATTTTTGGGAGAGTTATATTTTTTTTTCCTTCCTTTTTTTAAGTGTGACATTTATTAGAAATTTTGAAGGTCTTCTTTTTCTTAAAATTATTTTTCTTTTCATTAAAAATTATGCCTGGATTTCATAATATTGCTTCAAAATATACTTAATTAAAACACATTCAAATCTTCCTTTCAAATCCAAATGAAAAATGACCCCAACTATTTAACCCTTAAGTTGCATAAGCACTTTATTTTTGCAGGTAGTAAAAATGTTTCATCTTTTTTTTTTAATGGTTTAGTTTCTTTCCTACTGAAAGCGCTTATGTAGATTAAGAGACAAATTATCTGCAGAAGTCCACTAAATCCTTTGGAGTTATATTAGCAAGGAATTTAGCTTCAAATATTCACTTTCAGCACTTCTAAAATCCAGTAAAGTCTCTCAATTTTCATTTCATTACAAGAATATCTGTCATTTGGGCTTTAGCTGTAATGGCTTTCCTTTTTTCTACACATACATTTTTTCTGTGAATGTTCACAAGCTGATGACTAAGATCTGTGAGTAATACATGAAAATAATAGTGTAAACTTAACTTGGGTTCATTTTTCATAAATCCCTATTGGAAAACATGTAGCCTTTAAGCTGTTATATCTGTCACGTTATTGTGGAATAATTTCCTCTCCCCACATTCAGAAATAATAAAGAATAATTGGATAAAAAAATGGGTCAAGTGAAAATTCCAACTTTATATGACAAAAAAAAAAAGTATTGTGCCTTTTCTAAACTGGACATTCCCTGAATAAGAAAAAAATATTTACGTTTGTGATAAATGAGCGATCACATATACCATGATAAGGAGAGGAAGCAACACGGAAAAAATCTTACCAAAAGTCTGAAGCCCAGAGCAGTAAGACCCATAGGTATGAAACTATCTGATCTTCCCTGTCTCATGCTGTACTTAGGACTGCTCCTCCAAAGAGAAGGGGTGGATAGTCATTTGAATTTGGGTGCAGTGGAGGGGAACAGTTGTGATATCTTATTATTTCAGCAAATCAATGCACAGGATCATCTTGTACCTACTCTGGAATTCCTCAGTTGAATGGAAATACAGCTCAAGATTTCCTCTTAAGCTTAGTATGTAGTATTTAAACAAAGGCTTTTCATAACAACAATAGTAGTTAGCTGTATTTGACTGATACTGTGGATCTAACACTTTTACTGACTCCCTAGTATATTTGTAATGTTAAAAAAAGAGTGGGAAAATGACAAAATAATAACAGACTTCATAATAATAAGGCACAGAGGCTAGCTGCAAGGTATTCTTTCCTCACATGTGAGCAGTATATATCACTTGCAGCTTAAAAGAAACATGGACTAATAATTCTTCCAATCAAGAATACTTTAACAAGAAAAGCTGGCAAAAGCAATTTGATTTCCTTACTAAGATGACACTAGACTACTTTTTTGCTTATCACTGTGTAAGGTTTTACTTAGAAGTACCTTGGTGTATGAGAATTGAAAAAGACAAGCAAGAAAGTCCAGAGGTTTCCTTAGAAACTTCTAATACCTGAGCTTACTTCAGGTTAGATGTTAACTTCTTCAGCATAAAAGAATCTTAAAAATTAAATGGCTGGAAAATGAAATTGCAAATTAAATTCAGTGGGATGGATTTACCAAGGAATCTAAACATTTTCTGTAGGAGGTGATCTTTTCTCTTTTACTGTTGTCACTCAAAAAATCTTGGCAGTGTAATGAATTCTTCCTTGAAAATGTAAGTTTTGTTGAGCAGGAGTAATAATAAAAAAAAAAAAGGCAAGACAAATTGTGGGAATCATTAGGAAAAGATGGGAAACAACAGAGGTCTTCACTGTGACAGTTTTTAATATTTTTTTTTTTGTTAGCCTTTGAATAGAGTGCAACTCTTGTGTCTTCTTTCAAGAATTTCTTTGTAGAACAGAAAAATTTTCGGAGAAAAACTGAAGATGCTCAGAATTATGGAATGGCTTTGTATCAAGAACTGTTAAGTAATCTAGGATACTACAGCTGAAAGAAAGACTGCTAAGGACATTTGTGATAGAGAGTTACAAAACTGTAAACGGAGCAAACAGAAATAAAAATAATTGGCTCAGCTGTGCAGATGGTGACATGAGAGGCAGCTGTCATGTTTTAGAAGGTGTCATAAACCATCAACGATCCCCCAAGCACATTCAGATTCATTTCTGTGGTCTTCCACCAGAGGACTGCAGGTGATCCACAGTGTTACATGAGGCAGTGTAAGACTCTTCATGCCAGGGGTGGTACCTGTGGATTCCCATCTAGCCTGAGTGTATATTAACCCATTAAACTTTGTGTTTCATGGGCCTCATACACCCTGGATGAAGAAAGTCTGTAGCCATCATTTTGACCAATGGATGACTTCAAAATCGCGACAATCAAGTCTCATCTCTGGACCCACAGGCGGTGATATCTTTCTACCACTATCCTTTCTTTCTCTTTCTCTCATTGTTTCTTTTCCTAACTTCTTCTCAAAATATATTGTAAGACTGACTAAAAAATTCCAATCATGCCTTATTAAGTGCCGGGTTATGGCTGGATAAGTTAAAGATGCACGAGTTAAAGTTAGCTAAGTTAAAGTTTGTGAAGTGCCTCTACTTTGGGTGTTGTTTTAAAATTTGCCAAGTACCTTACCATAATATTCTAAAGTTAGCATGCTAAAGTTTGTTATTGAACCTTCTGAGAGTTTTGTTGTCTCTCCTGCACACCACCCAGAGTGCATCAAACATCCTTCCCCTAAACCCACCAACTGGACTGGGGCACAACACTAAGTCAAATGGCAAATTGTGTTTTCAACAAAATTTATTTCTTTGGCCTGTCCCCAACCTGCTTATTTCATCTTATTTCTCATCTTTAATGAATAAAAAATTGAAATAAATATATAAGCATAAATGAGATAATTAATGTCTTCCTTTTGCTCTTGTAAAGCATCTGCCAGCAAGGATCACAGGTTGTAGTCTGAAGCCTTAAACATTGTTGCAACAGATCAGTGTTTAAGAACATTGCAAATTTGTGCCTATAAGTTTTTCAGAAAGATTTAATGGAAGCATTTTACCACATAGGGCAGAGTCCTCTTGAAGTATATGACTAAACAATTTGGGGGAGTGGAGGAGTTTATTAGTCTTTTCTGAACGAATTCTCTATTTCAAATTCTTCACAGTCATAGGATATTTCCATATCGAGACACAGGTTCTAGAAAATGGGAATATTTTTCCTTACTTTTTTCATAACATAATTAATATTTTCCAGTGAAAGGCAGATTTTCCTTCTGACTAAATAGAAGGTTTTCTTTTAATGTTTCTGCAGGCTTGATTAAAATAAAATTAAATAAAAAAGATAATCAGCCTGCCAATACCCCCAGATTCCCTTCATTAGTCTAAAAAATATGAACTTCCAATATCCTTCTAAGGTACTAGGATGCAAAATGAGATCCCACATAAAGTAGACACATGATTGGAAATTTATTCTTCTTCAGTACTTCAGCTACATTAAGAATAGAAATGTATTGTGGCAAATCTTATGCAAACAGAAGGCATAAAAAATGTCCAGTAAGGGGATGTTAACATTCTAATTGCTAAGTATCCCTTCTCTTTTACTTCTTCCTCTGCTGGATATCTCAGTGGACTCATCACACTGGACCCACACTAAATCCACAATATTCCTCATGCTTATCTCAGGTAAGGATGGTTCTATTCATACTTATATAAGGGAGAGAAGGTATTCGCCAATCGGAAATTCAACACGCACTGTTTTTAACCTGTAGGAGATAGAAAAGAAACATAACATATTCTAATGAATACTCTGTTCATCACTTAAAAGTTTGTGTTACGACCCCAGTAGCAGAGTGTAACCTGATACACCCTTCAGGTAACTTCTGATAGCTTAAATATGAGATAAATAATTCCAAAATTGAATCTTGACAAAAAAAATTTAAATGCTCGTATGTCATTACTATACTTGATTTTTTAACCACATTACTATAATCTTCAGAAATTAAGTAATCAACTTTCAGTATTCAAAAATATTTTTGTTAATGGTTTCTTCTCTGGAATATATCTTTTCTATCTCTTTTGGGCAATATCCATTACTGTTAATTTTTCTTTAGGCTGTCTTAGGTTACAATGTAAGATGTAACCAAAAGTATGTATTCTATCACCAGCTGTTAAAACCAGGTGGGGCAGGGTTCTTTGTCTCTTCCATGACACATCCCTGATAACTCCCTCTGGAATGGTATCTTCTGTTAATGGGCCATCAAGTCTCACTCCATGACTCATAAAATTACACTATCCCAATTGTGAGATGCTCCGCCCAGGGGGAGGAACCAAGCATTCCTACCTGGATATAATCTGAGGTTTGGAACACCACAGTCAACCCTTACCTACTGGATTCCCAGAGGACAAGAGCTACATAACCAGCACTGGACCTTCAGAGGAAGACCACACCCTTCTACAGGGTCACTGCTTCAACAGAACCACATCCATCACTTCAGGAGGATTGCAGCCACCATTTAATCAGACTGCTACCACCACCCAGCCCGACAGGGTGTCAGGCTGTATCCTCACTCTGTCAGGATTAAGCCAGTGTTTCTGTATTATTGCCTTGTTATATATATTAGTAAAGAGCTGTTATTCCTATTTCTCATATCTTTGCCTGAAGGCACCTTAATTTCAAAATTATCATAAATTGGAGAGAAGAGGGTTACATCTTCCATTCCAAGGGAGGCTCCTGCCTCCTGCCATAAAAGACCTTCGTAGACTAAGAAAGGTCTACACCTGACGGTCTGATGAATCCATCAACTCAGGTTCAACCCACTACACTTCCTTAGCAGACACCTGTCTTTCAAACTAAGAAAAGGCCAAATAAATCCTTTCCTTAGACTAAGTGATTTGCTCCTATTTATATCCTGGCTTTTCATGTTCAGAACATAGTTGTTAAATCTGATATTTCTTTAATTTTCTTTGAAGTTTCTTCCACTGCAAATAGGTGACATACGTCAGGATCCCCGTCAGTCTCCTGCTAACTTCTTACACATTGAGGCAATTTTAATGAAATTAATACAAATTATTAAATCACACATAGACAGAATCTTGGAATTGCCATGGGATGGCAAGAAAGGAGAAAGCAAAAAGCATTCTCATTTATGGCATTTAACACAGAATTCTTACAAAAGTTTATAAATGAACATTTATCATCAGAAAATTTTTTTTTTTTTTTTAAATCACTAGCATTTATGTTCCTAAAGCTCTTTTGAAAATTAATGTCTTTGCCTAGATCACTTCTGAAATCTGGTTTTAATTCTGCTGCCAACAGTCTGCAGGAATGGGAGGAATGAACCCTAATCTCACAAAACCTGATCTCACAGTAAATGAAAAAGAGAGGAAGGGGATATAGTGATAGTGGTTAAATGTCCTTTCCTGACAAGGACCAATGTGTTCCTGAAATAAATACTTCAGCCTTTCTCCACAGACTGAGACTTGCTGTCTTGCTATCTTGACATGCTTTTTAGAAAAGGAAGGAGAGAAAAAAAAAAGTTCAAAGATCACTAAGACCCTGGAAGGATTTCATTTGTTGTTTGAGCATATTGAAAAAAAAATCTTTGGAAAATCATAATTCACATCCTCAACCCTGTTTTCTCCACAGTATCTTGTCCTGTCCTGTAAATCATAACAAAAAGAAACACGATGCTCTTCAAGGTACTAAACTGAATTGTTACAGAAATGGGTCACTGGAAAAGATGTTTCCCCCCTCACCATTCGTCGCACTTACCTGTATTTGTTGAGGAACACTTTCCCACTCTCTTGACACATAAGGCTCCATGTCTCTAGGTGGCTTTCCTTAGGTACATTTGGAAATCTCTCTGAAATTTCTTTCTGTCTTTTTCTTAGTCAACGTCCTTTTTCCCTTGTAACTTTTTCAGGACATTTTTCCTGGGTCTTTTCTCCAATAAGCATGCGGGTGGCTGGCAGGCATTTTTCGTCAATGTTTGTGATGTCTTTACCACTGTCTCCACATTTATCTCAGATTTTTGTTAAAGAAAGAAAATACAATGTTTAAGAAACTTAGCTAAGTGCAAGATCCATCATTACGGGATTTTTGTTATTTTAATCAGTTGCAAGTCAAAGAGCATTTACAACTGCTGTAATAGCTAAAAATATAAAAGGAAATCCATTATATATAAAAGGAATCCATTTTACATGGAACAAATGCACAATATGTAATTTTTTTATTCTTACTAGTTATAACACATAATCTATTAATATAAAGGTCAGACATGACATTCATAAAACTGTTATGAAGCTCACATACCTGTGAATTTTTCTACTGTCAACAATACCTAGTCAATAAACAATTTTTTTTCTACAGTATATCACTTGTATATATACACTTTTTTCTGCTTTGTAAGGGGATATTAACATTATTGCAGTTATGCATATGCTCTTTTGCTATAGACAATATCAGACCTGATTTAATATAGTCTTTTGCAGACACTTTGCCTTAGGCAACTTTCTTAAAATTTAATATATGTAGAAAAATTCGGGTTGTCTCTTGTGAAGCAGTCACAGACCACTACAAATTGGTATATTCTCACAGATTCTCTTTGTTCATAATGATAGCTCTATAAACATAAATTTAACCTTTTGGCCAGTGCTACTTTGGGTTTTTGTGATTTAATGGTTTGGTAAGTTTTGGGGCGTTTTTTTTGGTTTTTTTTCTTTTTCATGGTGTTTTTTTGTAGTGTTTTGGTTGGTGGTTTTGTTTGTTTGTTTGTTTGTTTTATTTCAGTACAGAGCTGTGAGCTGCAGTAAAACAAGCATACTTCATAGAATTAGCTCAAATACCTGATGGGGAAAGGGCAAAGGAGGAGGTGTAACCATATTCATGAATTAGTATTAAATGTCAGGAAAATATTAGAGTTGTAGTCTTACAGGCTTGGGCCAATAAGTAGGGCAGATAGAAAACTGCCAAAGTACCTCCTTTACTTGGCGAGGGGAACGCTGGATAGAATTATATTTATCGCCCATGCTTATCTTACACCCTTATTCCAATTAATTGATGCCTTCTGCATCTAGAAGAACAATCTTTTGTTAAGCTGTTGCTTTACTTTCCTCAAGGTTGGTATTGAGTCACATTTGTATTAATCTCTCTGTAGGTGTGATGGTTTTACAGCAGGGAAAAAAGCTAAGACTGCCTAAGCTCCTCCCCTCCACCATGACAACAGAGGGGAAACCAAAAAAAAACCACAACAAAAAAGGGGAAACTACAAGACATTTCAAACATTGGAGTCACAATTTTACCAAAATGAGGTAAACATAAAATAGCAGTAAACACGACATTAAAAAGGTAATTGTACAAAAGAGGGAAATGGTTTAACCTATATAAGCAAGGTGTTGTGTAGAGCCCCTGGAACAAAGAAGGAATTGCTGCTGCTTCCTGGGCAGCCCACATGTTCCACTTAGAATAAAATCAGGATGACTGCTATTCCCAGGCGGTTCCTCGTGGCCCAGGAGAAAAAAGACAAGCTGGTGGGGAGGTTCTCCTGGCTCAGCCTTCCCCACCCCAGGAAAAATGGGACAACAAAAGAGGACAAAACAAAACCTGCATGGCTAGTTTGTTTGAACTGGGGGTTTGTGCTGCCAAAATAGCAACTCCTGGGATGGTGGTGCGGGTTCAGGGGCTCTCTTTCTCCATGTTGCAACAAGAAAAAAGTGGACCTTGAGCAGGCTCTCCTCCCTCAACCTCTCTTTCTTCCTATCCCTGTCCCATTCCCTCTTCCTCTGGCAAGTGACAAAAAGCAAGTGACAAAAAGCAAGTGACAAAGGTGTTGTGAAATTTGCTCTGAAGTGGCTCTGGATTGAAAAATGTCATTTCCAGGGTTATGACTCAGAGACTTACCCATGGTGACCCCCTTGGGAGCCCACAGAGAGCAAAGAAGGTCCTCTGTGTTTCCATTCCTTGATTTGAAAGTGTCACAGCGCCATTCCTCTTCTGCGAACAGGGTAAAACCTAAAGGTTCTCTTTCCAAGGTCCGCGTAGCTGCCTGGAAACTGCCCTCCTCCTGGGCCCCTGCCTGCCCTGCACTGTGCTCATGGCTGTGATGTAAAATGGTTTTTCAATAAACACCGCTGAAAACTCCCCCACCTTGTCTCTGTACCAAGGACAACAGGCTAATGGGAAGAAAACACAGAAGATAATGTTGCAACTTTGAATAGAGGTGTTAGGGAAAGTAGGCCAAGAATCATAACGCATATGTGCACACACTTGTCTGTGTTAGAAAGGGACTATAAATATAAGAATATTTTATCCAGGGAGTTTTGAAATGTCCTTCCATTTAAAGGAAAGTGCTCTATCACAATATTATATATATTATATATATAAATTATACAAATATTACCAATATTTGTATAACCATGGTTTAATATGTTTATTTCTTTAAACTAGAAGCAAATTACTAAAAAATTCAAATACTGATGCTATATACTGCAGTTGTCCCAATTTGCATTTACATGATGTCTCTGTTGGAGATCTCAAATGCACTATAGCTTCAAATAAATTTGTATTAATAAAGAGTTGCAAAGGTTTCAACATAATGTATGTGTAACTGGCCACCTCACATTTTATGAAACTGAACCAGATACAGATTAGAGAGGATTTGTTAGGAAAAAAACATGATTAGTGGGTAGCTTATGCTGACCCTAAGGCTTGATGAGAATTACAATGCAGAATGGAAATCAGGATAATCCCGTAATAGTGACACAGCAATAATGGTAAACTATGGATACAAGCTGATGTTAGCTGAGAGTATTTGATACCTCAAATTTATACTTCTGAGAAGAAAGTATTTTTTTGCTAACAATGCCTACTTAAAAATTACTATCCAGTGTCTTATTAATGAAAAAAAGAAAGCCCAAGTTAATCTGACTACAGAAAAGGAAAAAATAATGTAAAAGAAAAAAACCAAATTGTCTAGTAGATTGAATCTTAATATTGGAAAGGGGGAGCAGATGGATATTTCCATTCTGAAAATATTAGTTAATTCAAAAACAGAGTAAGCAGAACTAGTTGTTAGACAATTAAAAGTAGAGGGATGCATTTTGGGGTACAGGGGGCACATCTGAAGGGCATAATTTGGGTTAGAACCACTTAGTATCCTTGGATAAATAGGTATTCATTGAATAGAAACACATCATACCCTATCTAGTGATGTGTGATGTAAGGAGGCTACAACAGGAAAAAAACTATGCAAAACTGTGGAAAGCGGTGTAAAATTTGAGTTCATCATACAGTGAAATAGAGAGTAGAAGAGAGATCTGTGGATGTTTTACTTTCCTTTTAAGGAAATAGATAGGTTAAGATCATTTAACCATGGACAGTGTAAAGCACTAGTAAAGTCTGACACAAGCTATAGCAGCACAGCATAAACATATTAAATTATCAATTAAAATTTGGGAAAGAATTTCAGGGATATAGTACCATGTTGACAGCACTTTCAATCAGCTTTCTTGAACATGCAACATGTCGATTTAATTGGATCGGGCAGTGGTTCAGCACTGAGCCAGTCTGCAGCCTCAGTTTACACTGTACAGGTCTATACAAGAGATGTCTCCAAAATACTAAAGCATGGAAGGGAATTTGTGTAGTGCCACCAGTGAAAAATGTGTTTATATGAGTGAATATACATACGTACTCAGTGCACAGATATAGAGACAAAGCATATATTGAGTGTAATGTATTGTAAACTTACCAATTTCTGCTGCAGGGTGAAGAATATAAATTCTTGTTGTGGGAATTCAGCTATTTGATTAATGCAAAGTTTTTAACATCTACAGAAATAATTAAACTTATTGATAAAAATAAATCTTTTGCCCAAAAGGAATTTTTAAAAACATGCATCAGCAAAAAACATAAATACTTTTTTCATTAAAATAGAACTGCTCTGGTTTAATAATAATTTTAATATCTCTTCCTTTTGCAATACATAATGGCAAAAGGTTTTGGCTTTCACTGATTATCCTTTCCCTCTAGGAAAGGGATGATTACATTAGATATGAGAACTAACTTAGCATTTCTTCTAGGACATCATTTAGATGCAGTAGTAGTGAGAAGACCTGCTTGTTAAAAAGTAGCTGGGCTTGGGGAAAAAATGTCTTCAATAAATATGGAGCTTGCCCATAAATACCCTCCAGAAACAGTATTGTCCAAGGCAGCAGACAAATCTTTAACAGATTTAATATTACTTCCTCCTGGTGAACCTATCTCTAGTGGCTCACAAGAAAGCAAACTGAGAGATCAGCCCTCCAGGGAGCCAGAAGGAATATTTTTGTGATTCACTGTAAATGACAAAATATCTCATTTGTAGAAGTCACTGTTGAAACAGAATTGTGAGGTTAACATATTTCAGCCCATGAATGCTGTTTACATTGCCAATAGAAAACTTAAAAACAAAAATTTGAAATTGCCTCTGTTTCAAATAACATTAAATGCTTTGGACAATGATCTAATGATCAAAAATTTAAAATTATTGATATTTTAAATGGATATACTGCCAGATACACTTATTGACTGAGACTACAAGATAGGAAGGCAGCAATCCCTTCCTGTGTCTGCAGTATTTTGTGTTAATGTTCTGCCTCGTATTTTCACTAAAGCCAAAAACTCACAGAAATTTTAATGGTTCTTAGCTGTATCAACTGATTTTTCTCTTATAGGCAATGTCATGAAGGATTCTGCATGATAAGGTAATGAAAGGATAAAAAAACTAGGCCATGAAAAGGATTGTTCAGACACTACTTTTTGAAAAATTTGATCTGCATCTTGAGTTTTTTATAGAAGATGGAGGTTTTATTTCAAAACTTCTGTACAGGAAATCTTATACATAGTACAACAGATTTACAACAGCAAGTACATCATGTGTAGAATCATCTTGAGGGATAATATAAGCCTACTGTGTCTGCTGAGTATTTTAATAAGGTTCAAACTATGTAAAATTATGTATGAGTTTGATAAAGAAACAAATCATACAGTGAATTTGTCAACAGGCAAAATTTAGATTCATGATGTTGTTATTCTTTGCACAGGATTCGTTAGAATTAAGAAATTCCTAAGCAATATAGGGACTTTTTTTACTCAGTACTGTCTGAACTTTCATAGATAACTGCAGCCTGAGAAATTTAATCCAGCATATATCATTACTGCTTAAGCATCATGCTAAAGAACATGCATCACTCCCGCTCTTTCTCTGCTTTATTTTGTGGAGTATATTGTCTAATCTAGCCTATACATTTCATCATAAACAATGAGCAAATGACACCTAAAATGAGAAAAATGAAATGGAGACACTTTCTTTACCAATCTGACTTCACGAACTACAAAGTATTTAAAAGAAAACAACATGGTAAAGCTGACATAAAAATCAGAGAAAAGTAGGTAGATATTTCTGGATTTAAGGAGAATGGTGAGTAGATGTTATGGCATCTATGCAGAGCTTTAACATCAGCTCCTTTGGTCAGTCTTCAATTGCCAAGCAGCATAACTTTCATGAGACTGCATCTGTGGTAAATAGACCAGATGGGTACAAATGGAAATAGAAAGCTTGGGGGAAAAAACCAAAAACACTAGTAACCCAGAGAAAAAATAAAATATTTTGATTCTCATACCTTGCTTTAATAACACTATCAAGCTCTGTTTTGAAATAGATTGGTTGTCCAAGCAGGTGCCCTAAAGGTGCCATCAGGCATTTGAATGCCAGCCAGTGTTTGAAAGCATATCAGTCTTACAGCCATTAATTGACATACTGCAGGAGTCCAACACTGTCTGCAGAAAAATTACAAAGACTGTATTCACCTCATGATTAGAACAGCAGAGGGAGCTGTCAATCTTTGCAGGAACAAAGACATAAGGATATTCAGCTTCAGAGACGGGCATGTATTATCCAATCAATTCTAGAGCATCACACAGGGCTTGAGTAGTTGTTTGTACACTGTCCATATATACAGATATATGTGGAGTTCCATGACTTCATAGCTTGACCAAGGCCAACAAACCAGCCCACACAGTTGAAAATCAGCCAGAATTTACACTAGCTATAGTCCTTACCCATTGAAATCTAGCTGCTTTTTGAATTTTTAATATAACTTAATTTATTATGCTTTTTTCCTTCTATTTCTTTGGCTATTGTTAACTTCCTAGAACTTCCCTTTGTCTTCTTCATGCTGACTTTCAAAGCTGTATATAACCTACTAATATATGAAACTCCTCTTGACTGCTTGGTATTCACTGGTGCGCCAATAGGCATGATAGTAAGGGCAAAATAAAAAAAATACACACTTGCAAAAATTGCATTAAAAGTAGAAAAAGATAATGTTCCAGTCATGAACTTGATATGAAGAAATGAGCAATGAATGTTTTCTTCAAATTCTCTTCCCAGCATTTAAATAGCTGTATTCCTTTCGCTTTTTCTCTTGAAGCAACCAAGGCTAGGAAGGCTTTTTATGTGTGCCATTGTGTGGTGCTTCAGTTACAGAGCATTTAAGCACAGAAAAAAAAAGATCATTAAATGTTAAAAGACAGATTTATTCAGTGTCAGCTCAACACTACTTGAGACATGGTACAAATCACCTCTGTCTGTCTTCACTTGACTGTTAAATTTGCCCAAGGCAATCTTTTTTTAAATCAAGCTTAGTGGTAAAGTACATGATATCAAAATTAGATAAGCTTTAAATCAAATAAAGTCCTCTCAGGTATAAACAATTCTGCATTAATTTGAGAATCAACTATGTTTTAATTTACTGCTAACACTTATTTGAGTAAAATATTAAAATTGCAATTGTAACACTTTTCTAATGAACATAAGCTTTTGGAAATAATAGCAGAAGTTTAAACTGTCGCCAGTGGGCAAAATGTTAACCTAATAATCCAAAAATAAGGATTAAAAAAACCATGAACACTTGCAAAATCTAAGCAGAAAATTACTCTTATCTTCTCTGTATCACAGTCTTTAACCTTCACTGTACTCCATGCTTGCATGTTTTTATTTACAGATAAGGTAGAATATGCATCCATTTTTGGCAGACGTGTATAGTCTGGCAGTATGAAGAGCTACTGGATTCCATTATCTTCATACTCCAAGGAATTCTACACCACTATTTTTATATTAAGGGGGTTTTTATGAATGCGTGGTGGAAACACCCTTTCCACAAAAAAAAAAGAAGGTTCATAAAAGAGGAACGTTTACTGTCTCTACAACTCATGCTACTTTCAGCATACTTTCAGCTACTTCTGCAAAAAATGTTGTCCTTAAACATTATGATTTTGATTATTTGCTACCACATGTTCTGGCTAACACAAAACAGTATTTTGAGCTACTCCCAAAATAAAGAATTTAAGGTCAAAAATGTTACAGCTACACAGAGACTTGTCTCTAATGCTGGGAGCCATAACACATTGACAAAGATCAATTAGAAATGCGCTGGCTATATGATTTTTTAAATTTCACAATGTCTGTGGCTATTCCAATATAATACTCTGCTTAGTCAACAGCTGGTTTTGCCAGCTTACATTTACTTACATAATGAAGTGAAATTTTGATGCTACAGAAGTTCCTTTGACCACAGTATCAGATGCTGTAAAGCAACATATACTGAGATGTATGTTAGTGCCAAGACACAGACGCTTTTGCAAGTCATTTGTCCAAAATGTTTGAGAAAATATTTTCTTTCCTATTTTTTAAATGCAATTTAAAAACAACATGCTAGGGAGTATGATCCTCTATAATGTGGGTCAAACTGGACTTCCTTTGCTTTGTCTGAAAAACCTGCGCAGTATTTGGACTGTCAAGTATTTTAACAACATGGATCTTCTTTGTTTTGTCACAGTGTTCTTCTGTGAATCTCTGGCTACTTCACTATGTTCCTGACCACTTTGTTTCTAGGAATTTATTTCCTGTATTTTTTCTTCTCTCTCTCCTTTTTCATTTTTTTTTCTTTTTTCAAAAATTTTATGGGGCATTCTAAGTCTTGAAGCAAAACGAAATTAGTTAAAACAGTTAGACCTGCTATTTGAATTGGTATATGAAGTTTGTAATATGATACCGTCTATATAATCTATCATTCTGCAGAAAAATAATTACATTTTTTGAACGGTCTTCAATTCATATTAGATATTCATAGGTTGAAAAAAACATCCTAAAAACTGGCAGTTCAGCATGTAAATCTCAATGTTATCCACATGTGAATTGCTGTAAAACGATGAATAAAGGTGATTGAAGCACTTGCTGTAGCAGCTGCATAAATCAGCTGCTCTGCCTTGATTCTTGTTGCTTTATACTTTTATCACAAAGAGAAGCAAGCTTTTAATGTTGTAGCAGAATCTGAAAACATTAGCTGTTCCTTTCTTTATTGAGTTTTTTGTACACTGTATGTTTGTGACTGTGAAATTCACATCCAAGGGTTACATACTGGTTTTATATATACGTATGTATGCATACATGGTAATAAACATTTAATAAATCATTTCATCCCTGTAAACATGACAACTTGTACAGACTGGATTAAATAATCTCCATTAATTGTTAACGAGGAATCAAACTAGATTCCAGTACTATGTACGTCATCTTCAAGTCCTTCAACCAAACACTTCAAGTATCAATATCCTTATTATCTTTTCCCTATAATATTTTCGTGATTTTGCTTTCTGACCTTTCATTTTTCTAACTTTTGTTAGAATTCATCTAAAACTTGACTTAAATTTTGTTCTGTCTTTTAATATTTGAAATATTAGGAGTCTTTTTTCCCATTTAAAAATAGTCCTGTCTTGAGAGTGCTCACATTTGTGGCAAGTTTTCTTATTCTTTGTTTTTTGCTTTTTCATAGTTTTGTTTTAGTTTAATTTTTTTTCAGTGTTGAATTTTCTGTGTTCATTTTCTTCAGCTGGGCTGAATTCTTCGGTTTTAATAAGGAATGTGTACCAGAAAGACCAAGCCAGTGATAAACATCAGGGTGATGTTTATCACAACAGGGTGAAAAGGCCTCTTGGACCTTTCCATCTCACTACTGCTCGTACTGCTACAGAGGTATCATAAAAGGATATAACTGCAGAATAGTTGATGTTGGAATATATAAATGGAGGCTTTCTAGTCCAGATTCCTTCTAAAGGAGGGTTGCTAGAGTTTGATTGCCTCTAGGAGGTGAAGCAGGGGAAAGGGGAAAGGAAAGAAAAAAGAAAAAAAAGAAATTGAAAAAAAGGAAAAGAAAAAATAAAGAGAAAGAAAAGGGGGGGGAAAAGGGAAAAAAAAGAAAACATGGAAAAAAGGAAAAAAAAATGGAAAAGAAAAGGAAAGGAAAGGAAAAGGTAATGAAAAAGTCATTGCATCAAATCTGAATTGTTTAGTTTCTCTTGACCCAGCACTGTGCACCTATGGTCAGAGTCTTGCCCTGTCTGCTCTCTTACCTGAAGAAAGCAATGCCCTCTTCACTGAAATCTTCTCTTCATAAGATTGAAATAATCCAGCTTCCACCACCTTTCCTTAGATGCCCTGTGCTCACAGTGGAGCCACTTCACTAGCGCCTGTGGGACTCGCTCCCATACATCAGTGTCTATCTCATTTGGGAGAGCCCCAGCCTGAGCAAAGTACTCAGGTTTGTCTCAGAGCTCCTAACCAGTAGGGCAAAATCCATTCCCAGACCTTATGGCAGCATCCTGCCTCACGTATTTGGTAGAAAGTGTAGGTGATCACTTCAGTGACCTTACCCCATCTCTATTCCATTACTTTAAATAAGCCTTGTGTTCAAGGAAAGATCATCTTGAAATAGGTATTGAAAACTAGTTCCTGATACTATCAACATACTTAAGACTGATGTAAGTAACTCTCGCTATAGCCCTGCTGAAATTCATAGGAAGCAGTTTTCTGTCTGTAAAGCCCTTTTATTAATGAAAAATCAAAGTGTAGGTTAGGACCATGTGGTGGATGTGTGTTCATGAAGAATGTGCTTTAAATGCACATACTATCTCCACCTGATCTGATACTACTATATGGAATAACACAGATATGCTGAGATACCTGATTAAAATCACAGAAGTAGTACAGCTGCATCAATGTAGTATTGCACCTGAGTAATTATCCTTGTTTCTTTTTAGTGCCAGTTTAAGAAAATACACAATTATTCAGGAAGCTTTCCCTAAGAGGTTTTTCCAAATTGTAACATTAATCTTTTCTTTTCCCTCCTTTTTTCTCCTGTTTTATAAACACGGGCTCTAACTTAGAACAGAAGGTGTAAAATCTAGTTTAGCTAGCTGTAAAATTCTCTAAAATAGTCGCTTTATTTTAGACAATGCATAAACAGCGCTACTTCTACATTAAAGATTCTCAAATTATCTATTTCTATGAGGAGCAAAGATGTGCAGAGCAGGATTTTAGAAGCATTCACTACAATTTTTAAAAATAAGTCCAACCAGGTTTTTGAAATAAATTTATGAGTTCTTGACAGTTACTGTAGCCTGTATATTTGATAACAAAGGTGGTAAACCCACCAAAACACTTAAGCTTCTTGTAGTCTTGGATGGACCACTCAGGACAAAAAATTAGCTGGATGGCCACACTGACTTGTGGTCAACAGTTCAATGTTCAAGTGGCGAGCAGTGAGGAGTGAGATTGCTCAGGGGTCAGTATTGGCACCAGCGCTTTTTATCTTTGTCATCGACAGGGACAATGGGATTCCATGAGCCCTGAGCAAGTTCACCGATGACACAAAACTGTGGTGAAGTCAATATGCTGAAGGGCAGGGCTGCCATCCAGAGGTACCATGACAGCCTTGAGAGTATGAGCCTGTGTGAACCTCAGGAAGTTCAACAACGCCAAGTGCAAGGTGCTGCACCTTGATCAGGGAAATCCCAAGCACAAGTACAGGCTGGGCAGAGAATGTACCAAGAGCATCCCTGGGGAGTAAGAGTTGACGAAGGTTCATGAATCAGTTGCAAAACATGATCCAGCATTGTGCACTTGCAGTGCAGAAAGCTGATTGCATCCAGAGCTGCATCAAAAGAGGTGTGACCAGCAGGTCGAGGGAGGTGATTCTCTACCTATACTCTGCTCATGTGAGATTCCACTCTGAGTACTGCATCCAGCTCTGGGGCACCCAACAATAGAAGAATGTGGACCTGTTGGAGTGAGACTAGAACAGAGCTATGAAGTTGATCACAGGGCTGGAACACCTCTCCTAGGAGACAGGCAGAAAGAGTTGGGGTCATTTAGCCCAGGGAAGAGATTTCAGGGACACATTTTAGAATCTTTCAGTACTTAAAAGGGGGCTTGAAGGAGGGCTGGAGAGAGACTTTCCACACAGTCACATAGTGATATCGCAAGGGGGAATGGACTTAAACTGAAGAAGAGTTTAGTAGTTATTAGAAAGAAATTCTTTACTGTGAGGGGTTGAGGCACAGGAAAAGGTTGCCCAGAGAAGTTGTGGACTCCCATCCCTGGAGGTGTTCAAGACCAGGTTGGAAGGGGCTCTGAATGACCTGATCTAATGGAAGGTGTCCCTGCTCATAGTGAGAGTTTTAGAATGAGATGGTCTTTGAGGTTCCTTCAAACCCAAGAAGTTCTAAGATTTTGTGATTCTATGACTTTTTCTCTTTGACAATTAATACAGGAAATTTAAGCTATTGGCCAAAGCTGTCTCATTTCTTAAGATTTTATATTTCAAGGAAGATTTGGTTTCTACCATTGCTAGTTCTCATATGCAGCAGTAACAAAACATGCCCAGAAACACACTCAGCTTTATGGTACATAGAGACCGGATATAGACTATTGGAGTTACTGCTTTAGATACAACCAGTACACTTTGACGACTGCAGGTTCAGAACATTGGAGTGCTGAAATTATGTGGCAGTATTCTCTTATTTTTTCCTGTGTTAAAGCTCTGAGTATTTCCTTAATGAACATCTAATGAAAGGCATCTAGCAAATATTTACTTATATGTTGATGTCCCCTAAATTAAACACCTTATATTAATTTTGAGAAAAAATTTCCATAATTTTATATTGATAAAAGCATAAAAGTATTAGCTCTTCAATCTGAAGAATAATCAAAATCTTGACAAGTGTAAGCTGATGTGGTGACACAAAATAAAAATAAAATACATATAAGACTCATTCACATTTATGTTAATGCTCTTATTCATGTATTTTAGTTCAGAGTATTAAAAAGATCTCTGTTAAGTTTAAGAGACCAAAGTTCTTCTCGGAACAATTTATGAGAGAATTGAGAATTTCATGACCTGTTCTGAGAACATTCTCAGAAACTGAAAATTATTTGGAAATATCTTACCTTTCTTCATCTTCTTTCAGAGTTTGCAGAGTTTCTTGTTAGAGTACATTGTGATTATATTTTTTTTTTCTCAGTAAGAAAGATGTTGCTATTAATAGTAGTAGTCGCACAGTGCACCTATAAAATATTAGAATTAATTTTCTTTAAAAAGAGGCTACTTCATTTTTAATTTTACAAGAACTATGAAGCTTTACTCTTTTAGAATGAGTGACTTTACAAGCTATTTGGAATTTCACAGATAGTCTGAGACCCACAGCTTTAAAATTATAATAGTTCCTACTGAAACGGTATAATTTGATCCTCAAGTAAATGGTCTGCCTCAAAATTAAATGTAAACATTTTACATGCAGATCCAATGCATTACAAGAAGTGTAAGTTCTTTGTAATCCCACATTAAAAGAAAAGTGTGGTCTTTCCTTTTTGAAGTTTTAAAATTAGTTCTACAAAGTTAAAATACAGTTTATGGAAACAGAAGTTGATCAGATGTATGCTTTTTGACTAGAAGGAGCACTAATATGCCCATTTGTTTCTCATGCTAGCAAGATGTCCCTTACTTTTATGCTGATTGAACATGGTTATAATGTTTTGGAGAGGTTGTAGTACTATTGAGACAACTATTTTGTGATAGAGAATACAATCTATAGGTATCTATCTATGTATGTCCCTTGGCAGTGGCTCATGGAGCTTGAAAAAATTCCTAGAAAGAAGAGCCTTTGGGTAATAACATAAAAGAGTTCCTCATATAAAGAATTTCATGTTTAGCTTTCTAATTCAGTGGGTGAGTCAGACATTTAAAGAAGAATGTTTCTGAAATGAAAGCAAGCTGTATAATCAGGCAGAGGTGACCTTTTACATCAACATATACGTTGATATCATAGAAAAATTATCTTCACTGGACATCTCTTTTTTTCACTATTATAAGGCTCTGCACATATATGTTACGACCATAGATAGAAGGTTTGCGGTGAGTGCATAACCAGACACCTTGTATTTCAAAGAAACTGTATGGGGAGCAATAAAAGAAAATGTCAGTCAGAAAGACAATCTGGACATTCAAAATGGTTCTTGCACATAAGCATTAAGGCTCTGCAAAACCTCACTTTTGGGAAGATTTCAGAAGCAACTTGTAATCCCGCTGTCTAATGTCGGCCATGTGGTTGAAGTTGACAATATTTTCTGTAACAATTTGCCATGGTTTAACCCCAGCTGGAAGCCAAGCACCATGCAGCTGTTCAGATACTCGCCCAGCAGCAGGATTGGAGAGAGAATCAGAAGGGAAAAGGAAGAAAACCTATGTGTTGATGTAAAAGTCATTTTAATAGGAAAAACAGAGGCTATGCACACAAGCAAAGCAAAACAAGGAATTAATTCATTGCTTCCCATGGGCAGGCAGGTGTTCAGCCATCTCCAGGAGAGCAGGGCCCCATCATGTGCTGTGGTGACTTGGAAAGGCAAACACCATCACTGCAAATATCACTCCACTTCCTCCTTCTTCCCTGCACTTTATATCCTGCACATCATGCCACATGGTCTGAAATATCCCTTTGGTCAGTTGGGGTCACCTGTCCTGGCTGTGCCTCCTCCCAAACCCCCAAGCACCCCCAACTTCCTCACCAGTGTAGCAGTACGAGTAGCAGAAAAGGCCGTGGCTCTGTGTAAGTCCTGCTCGGCAATAACATAAACATCTCTATATTATCAAATTTGTTTTCAGCACAAATCCAAAACACAGCCCCATATCAGCCACTGTGAGGAAAATTAACCCCACCCCAGCTGAAAACGGCATATAATTATGTCAAGAGAAAAGAAAAAAATCTATTCGATAGTGAAATCAAAATTTAAAAACATATTCCCGGCTACAACTTATGTCTAATTACTTTGCTAGAAGAATGAAATAGGAGTAAAATGAACATACATGTAATCTTTGCGTGATTAAAATATAAATTATTTTTGATAACAGATGCTGATTATGACTGGAGAACTGAATTTCATGGGTTTTGGGGGGTTTGTAACAAAGGACATTTGTTCTGCAATTCAGATGAACATATTTTTTTTGTAGAATGGTATGAGCTATAACTGTGGTTGAGATCCATGGACACAAGTATTTCCTAATTTACCCTGCTTTATACGCCAGGTGGGCCTTGTTTTCATAATTTTAAAAAAGTAAAGGACCCTTTCTAAGGGAATTAGTGAAAGAAATATTTGGAAAATAAAATCCTAGGAAAGAGTTTATAAGGAATCTCAAGCTGTTTTGTTATTTAAGAGATGAACAAAACTGAAACCTGTGAATATTATTCCATAATATTCATTAGTGGAATTCACTCTTGGGCTACTGTAAGACTGCAAAGAGCTGGTTCTCCCTGTGTAAATACGTCTGTAGACTTTCAGTAACATGGAAGAATATTTTTTTATCCTTTTAGAATATCTGTGACTGACTGGAGACTAATTATGCTGCTTTTGAAGGCTGAGGACTGCACATATTATGGGAAGTTGCTTGGACAGTTTCTGGCAGGGTCGTTAACACAAGTTTTCTAAGCCCTAGAGGTGATAATCACAGAACAATCTTTCCTTCCCAATGGCTTTAATCTATAAAGGGTTATGTGGTCTGGGATAAAATAATATGAAAAATCAACATCTTGCCCATAGCACACTGTTAAAGCTGTGATGAGCAGAAGCATTCCTGCTGGGTCTTCCTCAGAAAAGCTTACCTCATGAGAGACTTGCAGTTAGGAATCAGTTTTCCACCCAAATACCCTGCTCAGTTTTGCTGGCTTTAGAGAAACATTATGTTGAACTTGTCTCTTCTTTTTGCCTTCCTGTTCAGACTCTTGAAAATATACTGGATGAAGGTGGGTGCATTTATGACTGCATTTCTTCCTTTATTGTGTTCTTTATACATACAGGATGAAAGCCTAGAGAACAAAGTGTCTTCAGACAAACAGAACTCAGTCAACTTTGTAGATGTGTAAAGATTATTTTAAAACAGATAAAAATTACTGTTTGTTTTAAAGCTATAAAAGACCCTCTTAAAAATGTACGTATACAATATGCAGGAGCTCATGATCAGAAAATACACCCTAATTCTATTAATACACCCCAATTCTGCAACTAAGAAAAAAATTTGACTATTGAAATGCTTTCAACACTTACTCCTAAATGTTTTTAGATTGCCAAAATAATAACTTACACATCAAAAAAAAAGTAATCATTCATTTTTTCTACCTTACCTGCCAATTCAGACTTAGTTTTTTGACAATACTGTATTTGTTCTTCTCTTTTTTGTCATCACTGTAGGTTTTGTTAGTATAGTATATTTTACAGTATTCTGTCCTACTGAAGCCTTGTTTTACATTATCAAGACTTTGTAGTTGCTGTTTTTCTTGAGAAACCGTTCAACAATGAAAAAATAGTAAGTGCCGGTCAATATTGTCAGTGGTCTGCTTAGCCTTGCTTTCTGACTACAGGAAAGCCAGTTTTTTCTCACTCAGACAGAAAATCCCATTTTACTGATCAATCTTATTTTAAGTTTTGCAATCTCGTTTTACCAAACTTTAGAGGTTTTGAAATGTTGTGGGTTTTTTTAGAGAAATAAGTAACTGGTAAGAAGGAAGAAGATAAATATACTCAAATGGTCTCATGAATCAAAATTCCTTCAATAGTCAGAATATTCAATCCTTCTGGAAAGCTTATATGATTGAGTAGTTGGCATAAGGATTCTGAGAGTTGCAATCTTTTATCAGAGAAAGATTTTAAAATAACCAGCATACTGCAAATTTTATTCCTATTACATCTTTCCATTTGCTACACCTCATCTGTTCATTCACCCTTGAGAGCAGCAAAATCTTCTTGCATTTAAATAAGTACCATTCCTTTTAATTCACTGATTTTTCTTTTCACATGATCTGCCATTCATTTCTTTTGGTAATTGCTTGTTTTATAAAACATTATTAAAAAAAAGAACAAACCTCAAACTTTCCTTAAAATACTAATAATAACGCTATTAGAACCCTCACAATGCTTTATTTGAAGGACTGGATAATCTGCATTTTGCATTTTATGTCATCCAAAACACTAGTGAATAATTGCCTTGTAAAACAGCATGATAATACCATCGTAGCTTCAATAGAGATGCACAAGAGTTCTAACACCCCCTGCATTTTTATGTTCTGTATGTAAAAAGTCCATGTTACCTACAAGCGGATTGTGTAACTCCAGAAGTTTATTTCATCTTCAGCCATTCCTGAAGATGTTCTGTTTTGATTTTATGTTGTTTTGTTTTTAATACATGCTTTTGTTGTAAATATGTTTTCTAAAGTATTTTCCTTTCCTTTTGCAATAACAACAGGATATGTGATATCTGATACATAATTATGTTAACACTGATATCAGAGCATGCAAAAAATGCTGACATTAGGTGTATCTGATATATCCTGATGAGTCAAGTAATTTTAAAAGGTGTAATTTATTTTATAAATTCATTACACAGAGCAGAGTGACAGAGGCTTTCCAAGACATTATGGTATTATTCTCCTGTGACAAGAGCTCCAGTGTTAGAATTACCATTAGAATAGGAAGATACAAAGTAGAAATATTGAGAGTTTTTGGCTGACATCTGATCTTTTTGTTTAAGAAATCCCAGAAGTATTCAGTAAAGAAGGGAATTTTACCATTCTCTGTAGAGAATGCAAATTACTAGACTTGAGAATGGCATGTACTATCAGTCATACTAATAAATAGATATAGACCTAAAACAAAGGTTTAAAAATCAGCAGAAGCACTTTGGAAATCAATCCCATGCCTTTTCTCTTTCTTGTTTAATGAAAAATCCTAGTGAAAGTTATGAAAATTGTGTTACACAGATGCCCAGTTTAGGCTATCGTATCTGTAACATTCATGAATCGAAATGGGTCATGGAATTTCTGGATTGAGAGACAAAAACGCAATAAGTAATGCAAAAATGCATTTTCTTCTCCATTTTTTAGTAATTCAACTAGGATTAAATAGTTCCAGGCATAATAATCTGATTCAGAATTCAAGTTCCAGTTCCATCCCAGGACACTGGTCATAGAGTTTTCTTGCATTAGAATTTCTTATCTAAGTGCAGATATTTCTGCACATTTGAATGTCTCTGCATTTGATATAATCTACTACGAATGAAGGAGAATGGCAGCTAGATCACCATCTTTTCCAAATTTCTCCATTAGGAAGTACATTTGCAGCACCCTTAGGGTGACACAAGGAAGAATGTTCTTCTCATAAGTTCTTCCTACTTCAAACCTTATGTCTTTCAGCAGGTTTTGGCCAAATTTTTAATACTACTTAAATATAGTTTTTAATCACTATAGGCATCACAGTTGATTGTATCTATAGGTACTTAGGGGCTTTTAATTATGCAGATTATTCTGCTAACATATATGCACACTAATGAAATTTTACTAAATATACAGCAAATCATTATGCAGAACATTTTTCACAATATTTTTAGCATTCACATCCATACTGAGAACTTTATGTGTGACATTAATTATGTTACATTAATTATAATATAGTGAATTGTTTTTCTACAAGGAAAGTATTTTAAAAATAAGTTTTCCTGTAATGTTCAATGAGACTAACAGAAAGATGTTTGTGTGATAAATTGCATTCCTCCACTTTTAAATCACAGCTTTTCCACATGTTTCAATAAGCTCTTTCTTTTTGTATGGCTTGTGGTGTTTTAGTATGTTTCTGTATTCAGAAATGCTTATCGATCAGAGGTAACTGGAGCTAGATCAGGCTTTACAAACTTAAAACACACCTATTAAACAACCACACAATTCAAGTGAATATCTCAACATAATTATGACTTGAAGTGAGGTTTGATCTGACTGTTACTAGTTGTAGAGTGGAATATTTATAAAATAAATACTAAAGGAGGCTTTTAAACTTGTTTACGTGTTGCCTGAATCAGAATAAGGGAAGTGAAATACCAAACTAATTGCTAACATTCATGAGCTGAAACTTGCTTTTAATGCGTGGAAAGAGAAACAATCAGGGACTTAAAAATTGAGAAAACTGTAGGTTTTATTTAACTTTTCCTACTGGAGTTCAGGCTAAAATGACTGAGTAAAAAAAGGCACTTATTTAATGGAATTCAGGGGTTATTAGTTTGATTAGAGACAATTTAACATGCAAAAATATTTGCGGATTACATTATACCATTAATTTTTGCTACCATTCCTCAGCTACACTGATGAACACAGTTGAGCCAGTTGCACAGACACCTAAGTATTGAAGAGAATATTTTCTACTATAGTTTATTAAATAATAGAAAACCTTTTTTATTATATCTACAATCAATATATAAGGAAGACTACTGCTGAATACAGCCTCAGAAATACTGAATTCCATAATACTTTGGGGTTTAATACTTTTTCTTTTCTTTCTGGAATTAATTCTTGCAGTGAATTGTATGCATCACTTTGTGCAATCGTGCTTTCAGTTAAAATTTTCCAGTGTTAAGAAACTTACTAAATTTGAAATATATTTTATGTCTTCTTGTCAGACTCGGATAAGTTTTATTGTCATCTTGTTTTGGTTTTGTTTCCCCTTCTTCACCTTGTCTGCTTCTAATGGTTTAGCATCAGTCTGGCTAAACTGTCTCTCAGAATAACTGCGCCTTGTCTTGTCACTGATAGGGGCTGAAAGTCCCTGTGTATGTTGGGAGAGGAAGCCTTTACTCGAAGCTCAGTGGAAAAATGAGCGTGTCCTTCCAGCATTCTCAACCACTCCCCAAAAGAACCATAAAAAGTCCTGCAAAGTTTAATCATTCATAGGCATATGTTCTACAATGTGCTCTGAATGAGAATGAATCAGCAAGTGCAGCAGAACTGGATTAAAAAATGAACAGCCACACAAACAAAACACATAAGAGGCTCCAGATAAAAATTCCAGATCCATTCTGGGCAGAAAAAAAAACACCTAAGAAAGTATTGGCATCAGTTTCAGTGTGTGGACTGTTGAATATGTGATGACAGGCAGAAACTACATACATGCAATGATCAAAAGTTATGAAAAAAATGAGATACGTTACAAACTGAGAGTTTTCAATGACTGACACTGTCTACACTAAAGAAGCGAGTATGCATTACTGGAGATGAACCTGGACAATCAGGTGTACCCAGCACAGAGGTGTGGCTACGTGTAGCATTAAGAATGGCTTGCGGAATACTCATTAGTCAAGCTCCAATGCTCTGACAGGTTTTGCTAAACCAGTTGACAGGTGTGAATGCCATGGATATCCAACATGAACTGATCTATGTACTGGAGGAAGCCATAGACTACAAACCACAACTCTTGACATCCTTATTACAAGAAAAGGAATTTTCGAGGAAGATACAATTTGGGACCATAAAGTCAAAGTGCAGAAACTCAGGAACCTGCACTAGTAAGAGCTTATATTACTTTTAAGCACACGTAATGAAAGAAAGGTTGAAACGAGGTCTTTTTTCCGTGTGAAAAAAGAGGGTGAAGAATAACAATCTAAAACAGAGTTCTATGTCTTCTATTCCCCTGTGTATCAGGTGACAAGCTATTTAGAAAGTTTCTAGGCAAAATGAGATACTATAAAATATGAAAAATAATATTTCTACAGTGGCCTTACAATGTAAGGAATTTATTCCTCACTGCTAAGAAAGATGTTAGCATTCAGTGCAAAGTAGGTTATTGCTTGAAAGTGAATTGGAAGTCATGTCAACACATTTTATATGTGACATCATGAGAAGGATACACACTATACATGTCAGGAACTGAGACATGAGAAATATACCAACAGCATGCTAGTTACATGAGCTGGATGTCCAAGACAGAATGTGGATGGGGAAGGATAGGGTCAGAAAGCGCTTTACATCCCCAAAGATGTCAGTAAGGGCCTATTAAAAGTCTGTAAGAAATAGGTCTGGGCTATTTAATTTCATGTTGATCTTTTATGCAAGGAACTACATACTCATCATAAATTAATACCTTTTTTGGTAGATGACGTTTTGGTAAGATACTGCCTAAGAAGGCCTCCCTGAAACCCAGTAGTTTGTTTTACAAAATAAAGCAGTTCTGCTTTTTTGAAGGAGCACTATTGAACAGTTTCAATCACTCAGTGCCAAGTGACATCTTGAGGATCATAGTGCAGCCCATTGCAGGAGTCACACAACTGAAAAAATAGTGTGCTTCTTGACCATGGAGATAAATCTCCTAAAAGCTGACAGGGAAAATGCTAGTCAAGAGGCAAAAACAACTGAGACAATATCAAGCAAAAGATGTTTCTGTAACATAAGAGACAAAGGTTTCTGTATGCAGAAAGACAGGCACAGATCTAACTACCAAAAAGCTGTGTAATGCAGCAGCACAGGAGAGCAGTCCTATTTATAATGGAAGACCCATTGAATTTATTAATGATAGGCTAGGGATAACAACAAAAATGGAACAGAGAAGAGAAGCACAGCGACAAAGAGAGACTGAAAGAGTAAAAATACACTGGAGAAGGCAAGAACAACAAGGTCAGGACCAAGGCAGTTTAGACTACATTCCTTAACTGACCCCATACAGGTAAAATAGAGGAAATAAAGTCAGAAAAATACAGAAGCCATACATAGACAGTCCAAGAAAATTGTGTACAGAATAAATGAAAATTTCCTCATTCCAACAGCAAAATTACAAACAAAAATACAGATAAAAAGTTACAAAATTACAAACATTAAAAAATAAATAAAACTCACAAAATTACAAGCAACAAAAAATACAAGAACCAAAAAATACAACATAAAAACAGTTAAACCAGCTTTACAAAAAAGGTTTCCTTTTCCTTTTTTTTTTCTTTTCTTTTCTTTTTATTATTTTATTCTACTTGGTCTGCAGCTTTCAAGTCCCTAGCAATGGAAAGTTCCAGCAGGAATTCAGGCAGGAGTCCAGCTGAACTTTGACTTCAAATTCAAGAAAGAGTTTCAAAGGAACTACAGGGGGATAAACCTCAATCCCAGGGATGTGATGGAACAACTAATCATGGAAGACATTTTGAGGCACATGAAGGACACAGAAAACATTGAACACTAGTAAGCATGGATTTACCAAGGGTAAGTCATGCTTGACTAACCTGATAACATTCTGTTACAGCTGGCCTTGTAGACAAAGTGAAAGCAATGAATATTTTCTGCCTAGACTGCAGTGAGGTTTTCAACACTATGTCCCATAAGATTTTCTTAGACAACCTAATGATGTGTGGTCTGTGTGAGCAGTGGTATGAGTGAGTATGAGGTGAGTATGGTCCAGGTCTCTTTTCAGTAGTAACCATGAAAGGACAAGATGCAAGGGTCACAAACTGAAAGAGAGGAGGTATAAGGCAAAACCTTTTAACATTGAATGTGACCCAGCACTGGCATTGTTTTATCAGAGAGGCTGGGGA
Organism: Dicrurus megarhynchus; assembly: GCA_013399195.1. Taxonomy (NCBI): domain Eukaryota; kingdom Metazoa; phylum Chordata; class Aves; order Passeriformes; family Dicruridae; genus Dicrurus; species Dicrurus megarhynchus. The sequence goes on from VXAD01008718.1 coordinate 350,337, forward strand.
GTCCTTGGAAATACTCAAAAGCTGTCTGGACTTGGTCTTGGACAAACAGGATCTGGGTAACACTGTTTGAGCAGAAACATTGGACAGTACTCCAGAAGTCATTTCCAACATCTTCTAACCAGTTATTCATGCAAAGGTTTGAAGGAAATATTTGAGACCTGATGAATTTGCTGTTTCCATTAAGCCATTTCACTGGATAAACTTAGTACCAGACTAGAAAAGACCAGCAATAAGAGTCAGGCCTCCTTGCAAGGTTCCATACTTCAAAGTTCTATTCCCAAAATATTACCACTTGCTATCACAAATGAAAAAGAAATGAAGGAGACAACTCTAAAAGAATGAAAAAGTTACCAAAAAAATTTGAGAATGTTCATGGAAGTTGAAGAGAGAGGAACAGAATTCAGGGGAGAAGCCTTTGGGGATGGTCATATATAACAACTCAGTCTGAGTGCTAACGGCAGCATCTCTAGAAATACTTTAATAAGGAACTTTGTTTTGGAAACATAAAGATACTTCTTTTTATTAGGAAAGTGACAAGATACATTAAAACAAGCTGGGCTGTAGACAGGTGTGACACTGTGGGGAGTCATTAAATGAAGCAAACCCAGTATATGACACCTGGCAGCCCTGAGAATGCCTGCTGTCTTTTCACGACAGAAGAGAAGGAGGTAGAGAAAACCCAAGCCTGTTTCATTGCTTAACATTTGGTCTTTAGGGTGAGATAATAAAGCAGACAGTGAACTTTTAAGCAATTTTGCCACTACAACTATTATTAATAACAATAATTAATTAAATTTTGTATCAGTATTTATTAATCTCTGGAGGACAATAATTGTTTGGAAGTTTGTTAGTAGGTCTGTCTGTAGACTGTCAGTAGACTATATGACTGTATGAAATGGTTTGCCAAATAGTAACCACTGTATGGGAAAGAAATTGTAGTCTTTTTTGGATTAAATTAACACTTCCCTTTTGCACAATTCGACTTAACTTCAGGAGATGAATCACAGACTAAGCTTTCTATTTTCTTTTTCCACTTAAAAATTTTTTTAAATATAGATATATGATATAGATAGATATATCTATCATATTTAAACGATATATTTTTTCTTGGTATTCATAAAGCTGAAACTGCTTTGCCTAGTTTGTTTTCATGGTTGGTTTGTTTTTTGTTTTGAAAGGACAAGAAAAAATAGCCTTAACTTGGAACAGGGGAGGTTCAGCTTAGATACTAGAAAATATCTAATAGTGTTTAGACATTGGAGTAAGTTACCAACTGGTGAAGCAGCTGTCTCTGGAAATATTCAAGAGCTATCTGGATGTGGCACTTGGGGGTGTACTTTAGGGGTGATTATGGTGGTGCTGGGCTGCCATTTGGACTAGATGATCTTGAATGACTCTTCCAACCAACAGTCTTCTGCGGTATTTTGAAATCGCTGAAGTTCATTTTGTCATACTCCTTACACAAAGCTCAGGTTATAAAATCTCATCACTCCAACATAAGCCATTTGAATAAAATATATTTATAACTGTTACTTTTTCGAAGTAAGCAGGTAGTGTAGCCAAATGTAATTTTTAGAAGCAGGCAAAATACATACATTAAAATATTACCAATAGTACATAAAATATATGCTTTCTTTAGTATATTAGTAATAATCCTTTTATTATTAACAATGCTACCATGGTGTCATGACTTCCCCTCTTTCCCAGTCTGCTCTCCTCATTCCCACAGTTAGTAGGTCGGGTTTGAGAAAGAGGTTCAAAGGGAGACATAGCCAAGACAACTGATCCACATTTGCCACATGGAAAGAGACTAAACCTCAGGTGGAGGAGGAGGGGGATGTCCCTCGTTAGGGCATGGGGGATATCCATGGTCATTGTAATTTTCTTGTGAAATAATTATTACACATGCTGACATCATGCTTCCCTGGAAGTGGCTAAGCCTACCCCTGCAATGGGAAGAAGTGACTGAATTCCTCTTTCTGCCTTGCTTGCACGTGCAGGTTTTGTTTTAGCTATTAAATTTTCACCATCTCAATCCCTAAGTGTACTCACCTTCCATTCCCTCCCTTTTCCTCAGGAGACACGGTTTATCAAATATATATTGGGTTTGCATGAAATTTTTTCTTTGTAGGAAGGTCACATGGTGGCTTCTATGAGATGATGGCAGAAGCCTTCCTTATGTCTGACAATGCCAATGCCTGCCAGCTCCAAGATGGACCCACCTCTGGTCAAGGCTGAGCCCACTGGCAATAGTGGTAGCACATCTGAGATAGTATATCTAAGAAGGGAGGAAAAAGTTACTGACCAGGACTTAATTGCAGCCAGAGAAGTGAGGATATGTGGGAGAAACAGCTCTGTAGGCACCAACGTCAGTGCAGAAGGGGAGGAAGTGTTCCAGGCACAGAAGCAGAGAATTCTCTGCAGCCTGTGGTTGAGACCAAAGTGTAGCAGGCTGCTCCTCTACAGGCCATGCAGGCTCATGCTGGAACAGAGATCCGCCTGTAGCCCACAAAGTCTCTATGCCAGAGCAGGTGGATGTACCTGAAGGAGGCTGTGACCCCATTGGAAGCCTGTGTTAAGAGCAGGCTCTGGGCAGGACCTGTGACCCCATGGAGAGAGAAGCCCATGCTGGAGCAAGTTTTCTGACAGGAATTGTGACCCAGTTGGTGACCCACTCTGGAACAGGCTGTTCCTGAAGGACTGCATCCCATGAAAGGGAAGGGGCTGTTCCTGAAGGACTGCACACCATGCTGAAGAAGTTCCTGCAGCCTATGGGAAGGACGCACATTCTGGAAGTTCATGGAGGACTGTCTTCTGCAGGAAAGACCCTACACTGGAGAATGGGAAGGCTGGGAGGAGGAACGAGCGGCAGAGACAACGTGTGATGAACTGACCACAACCCCCATTCCCCATCCTTCTGCATTGCTGGTGGAGAGGAAGCGGAGAATTTCAGAGCGAATTTGAGTCCAAGAAGAAGGATGGGATGCATGGAAGATATTATAACATTTAATTTCTCATTATCCTACTCTGATTTGATTGTTAATAAATTCAATTAATTTCCCTAGGTTGGGTCTATTATGCCTATGGCAGCAAATGGGGACTGACTCTTCCCCGACCTTAGCTCAGCCTATGAGCTTTTTGTCATAATTTCTCTCCCCTGTTCAACCAAGGAGGGGAGTGCTAGAGCTGATTTGGTGACCACCTCATGCCCAGCCAGTCAATCCACCACATAGAAACTACGTGACTGTAGGCTGGGTCAACACACCATAGGGGATTTCATGCTCTTGCTGCTTGTCTACTAGACAGTTCATGCTGTTTCTGCCTCCCTCTGCATTTGCTAATCCCTGCTCAGTGATGTTTAAATTTGTGATATAGATACACCAAGCAGTTAAGAGTCTTTAACATACATATTCTAAACCAGTTTTAAGAATACAGTGCCATTTACCAATGGCATAAAGTTAGCACAGGTGGTAATGGTCTGTGATGAGATCTCCCCTTAATCTGGTCATGACAATGAGGCTTAAAGCTCTTCAGCAAGAGAAGTTGGAACTACTAGGCTGGTTTTCTTTCCCGTCTCTCTTCTGTATGCATGATGGATTTTTGCTACGTGGATCCCATCTTCTACTCACACTATTGGTTAGCTTCCTCTTCATTTTGTCAGTCATCCTTCTTTGAATCCAGGAGGAAGTTCTGCCTGAAAGCAGGTCCTTGTCCCTTATCTGCTGCAATTTCTAACAATATTTTGTTACTTGAATGTACACTTGTACCCATCTTTCTTTGCTCCTAGAGTGGTCACCTTGCTTACACATTTAAGTAACATGTTTTTAAATTGTGCCTGGTTATTTCAGGACAGTGTAACAAAAGAATATAACACTGTTTTCAGACACATAGGTCATGAACACAACATGAACAGTAAGTTCGAGAAAAAGTAACAATTAGTATGTATTATCTACGTCCTAATTAGAGTACATTTGATTTATAGATATCACAGGCTTCTGCTTTGGCTGCAGTGATTTTGGTCACGTATGGGAATCACAGAATCATAGAATGGTTTGGGTTGGAAGGTACCTTAAAGATCATTTAGTTCTAATCCCCATGCCATGGGCAGGGACACCTTCCACTAGACGAGGTTGCTCAAAAGCCTATCCAGCCCAGCCTTGAGACTTCCAGGGATGGTACTTCTATGAATTTTCTGGGCAACCTGCATCAGTGTTTCACCACTCCCACTTTAAAGAATTCTCTGGGCGACATGTTCCAGTGTTTCACCCCTCCTATAGTACAGAATTTCCTACTACCTAATCAAAACCTACACACTCTCAGTTTAAAGCCATTGCCCCTTTTCCTATCACTACACGTTCTCATCCAAAGTCCCTCTCAGTTCACTCGTAGATGTCTTCATGTACTGGAAGGTGTTGTAAGGTTTTCCCAAAGCCTTCTCTTTATCAAGCTGAATCACCCCAATTGTCTCAGCCTGTCTTCACAGCAGAAGTGCTCCATGTCTCTGATCAGCTCCTTGGGCTTTCTCTGGACTCCCTCTAAGAGGTCTGTGTTTCTCTTATGCTGGGGGCCCCAGAGCTGGATTTAGTAATCCAGGTGGGGTCTCACAAACACAGAGTAGAGGAGGAAGATCACCTCTCTCAACTTGCTGGTCGCTCTGCTTTTGGTGCAGCCCAGATTGTAGTTGGCTTTCTGGGCTGTGAGTGCACATTGCTGGGTCATGTTGAGCCTCTCAGCAACCAATCCCCAAGTCTTTTCCCTCTCACTCAATTCTCTGCCCAGTCTGTATTGTCTGTACTTGTGCTTTGGATTGCCCCAACTCATCTGCAGCAACTTGCAATTGGCTTTGTTGAACTTCATGAGGTTCACACAGGCCCATCTCTCAAGCATATCAAGGCCCCTGTAGACGGCAGCCCTGCTCTCCAGTGTGTTGACTGCACTACACAGCTCGGTGTCATCAGAAAACTTGCTGAGGGTGCATTCAATCCCACTGTCCATGTCACTGAAAAAAAGGTTAATCAAAGATGTTAAAGATTTAATGGGACGTATCTTAAATATATATCAGTACTTTCAAGTTTGTGAATAGACTTCTAGGCAGAGTACAGAGAACAAAAGTGTTCACCTTAATTGTCTTCTGTGAGCTCAGACACATTATTAAACAGTCAAGGAGAACTTTTTGGTAGCTGGACATTGTTCACTAAAGCTCTAGGAAACTCATTTCTTTAGGTTATGCTATTCACAAAAATACTTTGTTGATCTTCTTTCATTTTGGTTGTTGGGGTTTTTATTGTTTGGTTGGAGTTTTTTCCTTTCTTATCTACTGCTGCAAATGAACACAGGATTTCTTTGGGATTTTTATACTGATATTTTGTTCTCTTTTCAGAAAACTCAAATTACATTTAAAATTATAGGTTTACAGTGTGACAGTTCACACAGCTTTTTTATTCCTGAACTTTGATGTAGATTTTTCAAGTACTAACAAAATTTTTCCATCTGTATGTCTTATTGCCTCTCTTTGCCCCTTTTTGCACCTAAATACTGAAATACGAGTCCTGCACATGAGTTCTTGTGCATTTTTCAGAAAACATTTTTATTACTAATTAAATATTTTTTTCTAATCTCTTCATATTCACCATTTTCTGTTAGCAATGCCTCACTTATTACAGAACTTCATCTCTTGACTATTTGGCTTCATCTGTACTGCTTAGAAGAACTTTTTATACTTCAGTATTCTAAAATAAAAACAAACAACTCTGGAGGCATGAAAGCTGACAAAAAGAGGTAAAATACATCCTTTGGTTTTCCAGATTAAAAAAACAAAGAACATGATTTGAGAGGGACAGTCACCAACAGTGAGCAACAAATAAGAGTCTACCAAGGAAGCTAGAGGTTACCAGATTTCATGAGACAGAAGAAATTCATCTGAGAGTGCTGAAAGAACAGTAATGTGATTGCACGACCAGAAAGTTTTACAGATGTCTTACAAAATGTCATGATGATTGAGAGAGGTATCTGACAAATGGAAGAAAATGATACATTATCTACCCTTGGTTTATCTAGGTAGCTAAAGTGCAGCCAGTCTTACTTTTTTACTGAAACAGATCATAGGAAATAATGGATTTAAAAACACATGCAAGATTTGATGCTAATTAGGAAGAGTAGCACTGCAATCACACTTAATCAGCATGCATGCCTGCTATGATTAAATGTCCAGCTTCATTAACAAGAATATGTAATATACCTTTATTAATGCTACTGACACAATTCCCCACAGCATTCAGTTTTGGAAGCACAGGGGGTATGGGCTGGATTTTTAGCTACACTGAAAATTGTCTGGACCCTTAATCTAAAAGGCAATTAATCAGTGGCTTGAAAGTCATTATCAAACTAAGTGCCTTGGCACTGGGGCTGATATTGTGCATTAACTTCATCTGCTGCATGGATGATAAGACCGAATGTGCCCTCAGCAACTTTATCTATGATACTAGTTCAGGAACAGCATTTGGCATGTCCAATGTTAGTACTTCAATTCAAAGAGATCTGAAACCGCTTGAGGACCAAGCCAGAGTGAAAATCCAGAAAATTTCTGGAGAAATGTTGCAAGAGGGAGAAAAGAAATATCCAGATTAGGCTTACACTTGAGCGTAGGCTGGGAAATGTCTGCCCAAGTCCTGCTGAAAAAGACCAGTGGATCCTGTGGATGCTGAATTCTGTGCAAGTCACCAGTGTGCTTTTGTGGTTAGTAAAGCAGAAGACACTCTAAGGGGAGTGTGGCCAACAGATTTAAGGAAATTACAGTCCTCTATGCAGAAGGGTCTAACATGGAACATTTCTCCCAGTTTTGCATACCACTCACAACTAAAGGAGGACACTAATATCTGGGGCATGCAATGTAGAAGCTACTAAGGTCAAAGGAGTTTTAGAATAAAATGCACTAGTTTAACCTGTTGAAGAAGACAGCAAAGGATCTCCAAAGAACTGAGAGGATGATGTTAAGGTAATGGAACAGAACTGTTCTAGATAGTGGTAAACCACAGAAAAGGTACTGTGGCCACAAGTTTTTTCCTGCAATGTTTAGTCTGGACATTATGGGGGAAAAAATGTCATGAGAATGATAATGCAGCACTGGAAGGGAGTACTGAGAAAGCTGTGCAATCCCAGCCCTTGGAGGCCTTCAGGAGAAAGACCTCTACAATATTAAATTTTAAGTTGGTGAAAATCTGTATTTACTTTCAGTCAATTTCTAAAAACTTGATTTAAAGCTGGCTTAAAATATGCAGTTTTACTTCATCTTAAAAATTTCTGTAAAACCATTGAAATATCTCTCACCAAGTTCCAAGTATACGTGATGAACATCACCCTACATGGTTAATAGGAAACAAACAGAATAGTACTATTTATAGGCTGATATTGTTCATCCAATATATTGGAACTCCTGTTACAAAAAGAAAAGGCCCAGATGGAAGGAATATTTCTCAAGCAGATTATAAAAAATTGCAGTACATTCTTCTTGATATTTTAAGTATTTTAGAAATAAGGTTTTTACATTAAGAAATAGTCTTATTTTTTCAAAATACAGTATTTGATAGTGCAGCAGCATATTTTGTAAAAGAAAAATTTAAAACTTTAAACCTTACCAGCCCTGGTACTGTTTAATTTAGTCATGCTCATCTTCCACACATTCTACAAATAAGACTTTTACTGTGACCTTCCTAAGACTGACAAGTGAGTTTACAAATATGTACGCCGTATGTTGAAATAATGTTACCGCTCCAAAGTTGAGAGCTGGGACAAGCACAAAATTTTTTCACTGAAAGCTTTTTTGACTACCTTTTCAAAATCGTCCATTCAATAACAAATACTCCATGTAGCAAACTTATAGCACTAGAAGTCACAGATGATGGCATTACCCCTTCAATATATTAAGTAAAAAATTCATCTGCTTGCCTGTTTTGTTTTGAGGTTTCTCTTGATTTGTATAACTGGAGTTGCAAATAGATAAGTACTTTCTGCTGTTAAAGACACATCCAAAGTACAATACTTGTCACATGTAAATAGTGAAATAATAATTGGCAATACTATGTAAAGATATTGGTATTGGCAACAAGGTATGAAAGTGTCTTTAAATGGAACATTGGCTTGTATTGCCCCAATGTAACAGTGAATTTACACAGAACTACCATCAGTCTTGTCACGTTTAATTCAGTCCAAGACCAAATAAAGTGAAATGTATTTTGCTGTTGAAATCTAAATTATAAATGACACCAGAATTAGGGTGCCTCTTTCAGTGCTTTATCCTTCTAGTATACATAAACTGGAAGACTGGTACTTCGGATTGGTTTGTTGCAGGTTTGAGATTTTTTTTAATTATTTGAAGTTTACAGAAATGCTCATTAATGTTCATAGTCTTTAATTTCTCATGGAATGTGGGGCTTGTAGCTTAGCAATTTAAATTCACATATTGTAGTCCTACTGTCCCAGGTCTGGACAGCTTTACCTTGTTTCTATAAACAGTATATACTGACATATTTTCATTATCAGATCAAAGGAGTAAGGCATTACACAAAGTGGCAAAGGAAATATCAGAATTGGCTGGAGTATACAAATTTTAATCAATTATAATTCTGTTTTTTGGAAATCAGTAGGGGAAATGACAAAAAGGAGACAGAATACTGAGATTAATACAGTTTATGAAATGTGACTTTAAGTAGGTTCATATATACCCAGTTGACTGGAACGAGGAAAACAGATTTTGTAATTAGAATTCCTTTTGAAAATGTCTACTCAAAATTTAGATCACTTTTCAAAACCAATCTTTAAATCATAATTTGCTGTATATTGAGAGAAACTATATGTTTAAATTGTTATTTCTTGTTAAAATATGTAGGATTCATATCTAAGAACTTCCACTTAAAAAAGGAAGGAAGGAAGGAAGGAAGGAAGAAACGAACGAAAGAGATGGGGAGAAAGAGACAAAGAGACAAAGAAAGAAAGAAAGAAAAGAAAGAAAAAAATAATCCAGACTTACTAAATTATTAGTCTAGTTTTTATTTCCTAACATTGCTGAAAAAGTCCTTTTGAACTGATTGAGTCTGTGGATTTCTTTATTTTGGGTAATGCGATAACAAAGTCAATTGGGGGCAGCTAATTTGGTTAATGCTCATTACTATTGTCATAGGCTGTGACACATCACACGAACTCTTTATTAGTAAGCAGCAGGAAACAAATTTTTGAGATTAGTCAGTGTCAATAGAAGTTAATCCGTTTCTATATATTCACAAGCTGAACATTCTCTTCCTTTAGAACATAATCTCAAAGAAATCACTTATGTTGGATCACACTAAGGAAAGCAAGGACACTTTTAATGGCTTTCTTGATTCCATTGGTTATAATGCTCTACAGATTAAATGAGATTGTTATATTGATCCCTAGGACGAATACTCACATGACCCAGAGAAGAGATTTTTTCACCTCTCCTAGAGATTAAACAGTGAAACCTGATGTGAGTTGGGAAAAAAAAATTGAAAAAAACCCACAACTTTGCAGTTGCCTACATTTATTGTTTCATGGCTATCAAAGTAATTCCATAGTGAATAGCTTTATAAAAATTATAAAACTGATGCACTGTTCTTTACGACAGAATGGTATTTTTATCATTATGGATTAAATTTTACCATCACACCGAAAGACTGCACCCATCTAAAGGAGACAGTTCAAAATATGTTTTATTTCCTATGTATGTGTTAGCCAAGACTGAGTCCTGTGGCCTAAATAGAAGGATGAGTCCAGTAGAAAGAGGAAAAAACAACCAAAAAAAGCACTAGAGCTGGAAAAACATTAGCAGTGCCTGTACTTGTCTAAGTAATGAGCAGGGATTGCATAAGCAATTTTTATTTAATTGACTGTTTAAAAAAAATAAAAAATAAGAAAAAAAGAAAAAAAATCCCCTCTGAAAATATATGTCATATCAATTTCCAGATATTTTTTATAGATCAAATCAACTTTTTCTAATTGAGTACCATTAGCAACACTTCAATCCACAGATTTTTGCCTGTAGTGCTCCCACACACAGAGATAAGACTAAAATGCTCCTTATCCTCCTGAGCAGGAGGAGGAAGAGAATGGGTAGTGCAGGAATAGGCTGACATGCATGTGGTAAGGTCTGTGGTGGCACCCACCTCTATGTAAAGACAAGGTAGCTGCTAATGAATGTAATTTGTGTGTAGAAGGAAAAACACAGTTCACATTCACTAATTAACTATGCAATGGATTTCTGCCTGCAACTTAGCAAGTTTCAAAGAGCAAGTACACAAAAATAAGCAAATTATGGTTTCAAGTTTTATTAAAGATTTATGTTGTCATTGTGCATGTGACTAACTATTCAGAACAACCTTGAAAGATTTGTAAACCACAAACAAGGTGGAACGAACCTCAAGAAGGAGAGAAAAGTTCTCTCTGAGGAAAAAACTGGGCACATTTCAAAAAAACCTTGATTATACAAAACAGGACAGAGCATAAATTAAAGACCCCCAGGGGCAGCTTCAACTTGCAGCCAAAATCAAGTTTTGCTGCTTTACTCTGTTGGCTAGTTTCTAATTGCACACTGCAATGAAAATCGTTTATAACTAGAAAGGTCCCATAACAATGTGGCAAAGGCACAGGGACTGAAACAGAATATTAGAGAAATTTACCCTGTGGGCAATCACTAGTTACTGAGGAAGATAATAACTGCTCAGCTACTCTGAAATAATTTAGTCATAAAAGAATGTTCATTAAAATAACGTTAAAGAGTGTTTTCAATGTGGTGTGCAGGGACTTAGCTGCGTGATTCTTTTTAATATTAATGGGAATTGCGTGGCTAAACCCACACACATTGTGATGAAAATCTGCACTTATAGTTTTAACAAAAATCCATAAAAGGAAACAAATTCAGGTGAAGGCTTCATTCTGTTTTGCCATGTTATTGGTAATAATACAGTATGTATGATTAGTGCATAACAACTGTAATAAAAATGTGGCTGCATCTAAGCTCTTAATGAAAGAAGTTAAGGAGAGAAGGAAAGGCTTACCTCTGTAGCAAAGCACTGATTAAACAGAGAGGACAAATATTGATGGTAATATATAATTCTTCAGTGTGAATTGTTCATGTAACAGGCTGCAGCACAAATGTGTTGGTAAGCTACAAAATAGTTTTACTGCAGGTTTCAAATGAGAATAAGTTTAAAAAATTAACAAAAAAGAGAAATTTTGATGTTTAGTGGCAAAAGCCCTTCTGATCAGACAAAAAGAGAAACACCTTCCTTTAAAGAGAATTTACATGTAACTCTTGGAGCCTGTATGTCTAAAAAAACATAGGGCCCATGGTAAAGCCAGTTTGCTCTTATTCTTCTCAGCTATGCTACCCTTGACTGGCATAAATATGACTAATTGGGCTGATGTGAAATAGACTTTGATCAAAAAGCTAGAAAACAATTTGATATTTTAAAAAAATGGTCTGCAGTGACAACAAAGAGCCATATCTGAACTTACTCAGACCAATAATATGCAGACTGGCAAACAAGGAGATGACAAAAGAGCAGGTCCTATTAAGACACATTTTTAGTCCATTTTTACTGGCAAACTGGTGCTTTCATCCTTATAGTGAATATCAGAGATATTTGTTCTCCACTTTTATTACATCTTGTATTTTGTGTTTTGTTTTGTGAGCAGAGGTTTGGGAGTTTGTTGAGTGAATGTGAGCAAGACTGTGTTGAGAATTAAAAATTTCAGTAAATGCCAATTTTTGTAACAAGAATGCCCTAAGACGGTATTTGAGTCCAGTTTTATCATATGAAGAATAACTTAGATTGGAGCCATTGAAATTTTGAAACATGAAAATAATAAAGCAAAGGATTTTCTATTGTAATCACACTTGTAAGAACCGCTCTTACCAGGAGGCAGCAACGTGAAGAGGAAGCTCAGCATATAAAGCTTTTATTATACCTTTTTTTTTGAAAGATTGTTATGAGAGCTTAGCATTACTTTTAAGTGATTGACACAATAAGCATTCCATTTTAATTGGCACTTCTGTGATTTATCACTATATCATGTTGGGAACACCCCATTAGGCCGTTTGTAAGTGAATAGCAGGCTACTGTACATCTGACAATACTTGAGAACTTCTATTGAAGGCACCTATTAAGAGGAGACACCTACTAAGAGAGTTCATGTCCCATTCTTTCTAACTACTGAATTGTACTGAATTTTACTGAATTGTATCCTTCCTTCCTGAGCAGAAATATAATTCTTGCCATCCTAGGTATCATGCTGCCATGTTTTCCTGTTTTGTGATGGCATGAACAATATGATTTCAGTTTCTAAACTGAGAAGACAAGGAAGTTTAGTCCCACTGAAAGTAATTTTATTGATCATCACATCTTGTTACTTCCTCTCTAATCAGAACAGTGTTCTCAGTCCTCACCAGTACCATAATGCTTGAGGTAAGCAAGAAACCATACCAAAACTTGGATTTAGATCAAGGGTGGAGCTTCCTTGTTCTGAGGTTTGGAAATGTATTCAGCTGCTGCCAGTGACCCTGCCATGGCTCTTCTACTGAATGAATTTCCATCTAAAAGCTGTTCAGTCAGACTCTGAGGCTGCAACAACCAAATACTGCCTTGAGACATTGGTTCAAACCTGTAGCTCCCTCTGTCTCTTAGTGCTCTGTTTTCCATCCAGCATTCAAGTGTTAGACTGATGATACTCAGCAGCGTCTGAATGACTCCATTTTAGAGAGCTGCATTGTTCAAAACATTTCTAATCTGCATCAGATAGCACTATTTCAGGACCTTGATTCTAATTTTAGAAATGCAATCTTGACACATTGTGATACATGTAGACTTACCTTAGTATTTCGATCTGGCCCAAATGATTTCTTTTCAACTCCTACATTGCATATTGCATTTTTGTGCATTGGCATCTGTTACTCTATGTACCATCTGTCTTTATCGACACTTAGGTACACAGATGTGCTGTCACTGTGCAAAATGTTAGAGATCAGTTTAACCTTCCCTTTTCCTAAAAATTGTCACAATAACAATTATTCCTTGTCAACAGATAACATTTGCTCTTATTTGTTTCAAGTCGGCTTTTGTAGGCTTTTCTTGTTCTAAAAGCTGTGGTTTTAGTGAAAAAAAAAACCAAAAAGAACTCATGATGGTAATGCTATCATCTGAGTTCAAGGTTATTTTCTATATACTTATATTTGTTTTAGTGCCAGTAGGCTATTCTGTACAGAATCAGAGTTTTTAAAAAACCCCAAAAACGGCCTAATGGAGACTTGCCAGAAAAAGGTAATATAATAGTATCTTAAAATGGATGCAAGTTACTGCAGTGCTTCCCAAATTTATTTCTCATCTTTGTGTATAGACTTACGTATGCATACATGCCATATTTAGAACAATGAAATTGAAAGAAAGTTTATCATAAAAAACTGGCCAAAAATTATGTCGGAGAAATAGGAAAAATTGTTATATGTTAGCTCTGTGTGTACAAAACTTAGTAGTGGGATACCCATGATACCATGGAATAGGGATACAATATGCAATCTCTGTCACACTCAGTTTTCAAATTTAAGTTGCTTTAAAGAAAAGCCAGTATGAAACTCCTTAAAGAAAAGGTATGAATTCACATTTATTTTAAATTATTGTAAATAATTAAATCCTGTTTACATTCTTTGAGAGTCTGACCTCTGATATTCCTATTATACAAGTGAAGAAGATTGAGATGGACACTTACCTGATATAAATCATAATATGTTATAATTTTATATACAAATATAAATAGGTTTCCTTGTTAGAACATATGAGTAATTTTTCACAGAGAATATTTCATTCAGATTTATGACATTGTAAAGGTCTTTTCAGGTAAGTAATCAACAGTAACAAAAGTATGATACTTCACCCACCTGTAAAAATGGCTGTATTGTTCAATGTCACAGTATTTCAGAGACAGAAGCATAGAGAGCTGTTGGAAAACAAGAAATTCCTCGAAGGAATTTCACCAAGGAATATCACACTTTCTCTTCCCCTCTTAGTAAGGTAAAACTGTATCAGCTGTGGACACTTTGGAGAAAAAAATTCCTACAGATTAAACCACAGTTTATAATATTGATATTTTTTACCTGAATTTGAAGAGTTAAGAGAAAACCATAAGGATATTTCTCATCTGAACTTGAACTTGAACACTAGATCTGACTTCTAATTTAAAGCTACAATATGGCTCACAACAATGTGTTGTTTTTTCAGGCTGCACGCACTTAAAACGTGTGCATGCCTGAACAAACACAGAGTTTCTCTAAAAAAAAACTATGACAGAATGCTTTCCAAAAAGTAACAGAAATCTTGAACTAAAATATTTGCATTCATTCTTCTCTATACATCTTTAACATTTCTATACATTGTCTCCCCACTACCTTTAATGTGGAGACCAAAGAAATAGGAAATAGGCCCATTCTAGTGACGTAAATCTGCTTTGCTGAGAAACACTGCTGGACAAAACCTGATGGAAGTGGACTTGCCACATCTGTGTCCCTAACTGTACTGCAAAATGCAAGAAAGCATGTTCCAGGAGAAAAGGACATACAGAAAGATAAAAACGAAGCTGTAGTAAAACAGGTATCCATCACTCTAAATTAATCACAGGTGCCTAAGTCCAGTCCTATCCAATCTTGAAGGAAGATATTTTTTAAATAGAGGAATTATCTTATGTTTAAATTGTTCTAAAATATATTTAAATATATTTGAGCTTTTTGATAATGGATCTTCTGCAATGTTTTGCAGAGCTTTTGTCTTGTATAACAGAAAAGAGAAAGCAGAGTCTAGAAAGCTTGGAGAAATTACAAAACATAACAGCCAGTGTCTTACCTAAGCTTCTCCCTTTTTGCCTTTTTTAAAAAATTGGCTTTGGTTTATATTTTGGTTGTATCTTATGTACATATATATTAAATTGCAAAGTTATTCTTTTAGAAGATTTGACTGAATATTGCCTCAATCCATGAAGCTCCTATGGCAGTCCCAAAAAAGCATTTTTTTAAACCAATGCATTCATCTTCTCACCTGGTCTCACTTTCAGCTCAGTCTAATTTCCCTTCCATTCTCCCAGCAATTTGATTCTACAATGGGCTGTGCTGTCCCATTTCCCAAATTTCTGATTTTTTCCCTTTTCTGTGCCAGTCACAGTACTGCTCCTGCGTTTGCTCAATCTTGTCCTTATACACACAGCCCCCTTAGGCCTCCTACTGATGAGAAATTAATAGCAAGACATAAAATCACTGCTTCCATTTTTTTTATTTTTTTTTTTCCTTTCCTGTAGGAAACCTTTCTTTTCCTCACACCCATATTTCTCAGGAAATTAATACCAGCTTGACAGAAGAACAGTCTACAAAGAGACTCAGGGGAAGTAAAACTAAAAATCTCAGTAAAACTCCATACTGTATAAAATTATAATATCTAACCCACTACACAGGCAACCTCTCACACTTAAACCTATGAATCCCTAATAAGAAACTGAATATCCTGATCTTAATCTTGCTTATCTTTGTTAATACTATGTACATATGTAGATACATAGCACATAAATTTCTCAAATGTCATTTCCTTTGTACAATTTTCAGTCTCTTGCTCAGTTGGAAGTCTTAAGTATTTCTGAGATACATCATTTGAATCTGAGGGACCATGTATCTCATCACAGGTGTTCTGTAGATTGATAAGAGAGACAGAAAACAATATTCCTGGGGGCAGACAGAGGAGAAAATAAGAACCTGGGGGAAGGTTTCTGAATAAGTAGTATCAGCATGAACAGAAATAGATGTAAAGTGAAGATTGGGAAAGAGTGAAAGAGAAAGTACCACAGAACAAATAAGGCATTCCACTGCACATGTATAATAAGAAATCAGAGGGAAATTATTACTAATGCACAGAAAGAAGAGAAAAAATTTAGTCCATGGAAAAGCACAGGTCTAAAATAACAGAGCTCTGAATTATCTGATAGGTGAAGAATATCTTTGCTGATAAAAAAGACATTGATATCTCTAGCAGATAGAATTTTATCTTATTTCCCTAAATTTTGAAGGTTTACTTAATAGTCATATGGTAACATTGTTACAGGAAGTCTATATACTTAGTGGGAAAGGCAACTGCTTATGGAAACCACCTTTCATCATTTGGGAAGCAGATGAAATTTAATTTGGTGAGGATCTTTTAAAGCTACCTATTCCTACTATTCTCCATTATAGCTCAAGCTCATTTTGTAGCATTTACACGCATTTTGTATTTTCTACTTTCTTATTCCCTTTTTTTTCCCCTGAAAAATAGTTTCGGTGCTCAGCCACTGAAAACAAAGAAAGAACCCCAATTGTCACTTGTATTATTTGCATTATATGCCAATCTACAGATACCTAGCACTGTAGATGATAAGATATGTAGACTCAAAAGCATAAAATCATAATTAAAATGAGGGGGGCTGGAGAAATCCAAACCAAGAAAAACTTGATCAAGGAAACAAATAAGAGAAAAAATAAAGTGTAGATACAAACAAAAAGCCTCCAAGCATTCCAGAGAATGCTCCAATGTGTTCCAACAAAAATATTCCAGTGATGCATATTTCCATTTTTAGTTAGGACAGAAGACTCGCAGCTGTATTTGCCAATGACCTGAAGAGTCACTGCCATGGACAATATGTAAGTGGAAGAAAATTTTAAATTTATAATTATTAGGTAAATTTATGCATTGATATGGGAAAATACTTTACTGAGTAGAGCTGTTGTGTAAGTTCCCTACAGCATACTGCAGAATGCACAACCAATTTAATAAAAGCTATCTTAAGCTTATTTCATGTCATTTCACTGGTAGTTTTTTGTATCTAAGATGTAGGAAGTGAAACTTATTGCTTAATTTAGAATTGCGGGAATAGTTAAAATTAATAAAATTAATTTAGAATAAAAGCCACTGTGAGTACATCTGACTATTAAATGTACTCAAGAACATGTGCAACTTTACATAAGATCATACAGATAATCAGTACAGTGTTGTATTTGGAGCAAATTACAGCACAGGATTTCAGGACAGAAATTTTATCAAATTCTACTATAGCCACTACTGGACTTCTAGTAGAACTGATTGGCCTGCTGCTATGCCACTGCATTCCACAAGGAAGTTATTCCTCTACATCTTCTGCTACATATGTAGCACATATGTATATAACACAGAACCACAGCACCCATTAGGTTGGACAAGTCCTCTGAGATCATCAAGTCCAACCTATGACTGAATACCACCTTGTCAACAAGACCATGGCACTGAGTGCCACATCCAGACTTTTCTTAAACACCTCCATCACCTTCCTGGGCAGTCTATTCCAATGTCTAATCACCTTTTCTGTAAGAAATTACTCCTTATATCCAACCTAAACCTCCCCTGACACAGCTTAAGACTATGTCCTCTTGTCCTGTCTCTATTTTCCTGGGAGAAGAGACTGACCCCCATCTGGCTACAGCCTCCTTCCAGGAAGTTGTAGACAGTGATGGAGTCACTCCTGAGTCTCCTCTTCTCCAGGCTAAACAACCCAAGGTCCCTCAGCTGTTTCTCGTAGAAGTTAATGTCCAGACCCTCTTCCAGCTTTGTTGCCTTTCTCTGGACCCAGAAAATAGAATATCATAAATCCCAAGGGTCACATTCCTGACCACATATGCCAACATGAAAAGCAACGTTGTAATGTTTTGATCAAGATGAAATTAAAATGCTAATGAAAAGGGTTAGGTTTTGTTGCTGGTTTAGTTTCATTTTTTTTGCTTGTTCATGTTTCTTGTGAGGTATCTATATGAGACCTTAACTTTGAAACCTAACCTTACTACAAAGCATCAGTTTCTGCACAGTTGCTACTACTAAAATATTTGCAAACAAGTGGAGAGAAGCCTGTAGAGTAGTGGAAGGAGAACACAGTGGCAATTATATTGTTATAGTCAAGGCTTATATTCTTTAGAAACTGGACTGGCTTTTTGTTGCAGAACTGATTCTTGGCATTTGCAAGTTCTTTGAGTGAGACCTTGCTATTCACATCCTCTGGAGTGGAATGTTTTTTTTTTTTTAAGGACACTTTAGGGTATAGTTAAAGGAAAATGCATAGCTATAATATAACTGAATATAACTGAAAAACAACTGGAACAAATTTACAATATATAATTTGTTTGACATACCTTTGTGTGCATACCTCCACCGTCAGTTATATTTGATCTTTTTTCCAGGCAGAAGACTGAATTTCTATTGTGTATGACTTGTATGTTGCACAGAAAATTGATAGAAAATACAGTTCAGCAGTGGAAGCAAATCAACAGTGATCTGATGCTGTCTATGCCAATAAATGTTCCAGATGGAATATTTTATATACGACTCTAAATAAAATTGTGTGATAAGGGAATGAACACAGATGATTATGGCTTTTTTCACGGTCTATTAGTACTTCAGGTCTTATTTATTTCTCAATACAACACAGAAATTATTAAAAGATGGGAGTTGAAACATCAAACTTCAAAACTTTACCATATCAATTTCCCCCGCTTAATGGTACCATTAAGGTTACCTGTTAGAGAAAAGAAGGGAAGTTCAGGGAAGGTGTGGGAAGGTGTGGGAAGGGAAGGTGTAGGAAGGGAAGGTGCGGAAAGGGAAGGGAAGGCAAGGCAAGGCGAGGCGAGGCAAGGGGNTTGTTATGGCTACAACTGGAAAAATATTTAGAGATGGGTGCCTTGAAACTTGGCCAATCACCCTAAGGGGTGGATGATCGAAAGAACCAATTACCTTATGCCATATAGTACACTTTTTGCGAACTAACATATAAAAAATGCTCCATGAAGCTAATAAATCGCTTCGGCCTTCTCTCTACCCTGATCTTGGAGTCTGTGTCGTCCCTCCGTTCTGCGGTGATAACAGCGACAGCAAACAAATTAAAAAAACCCCAATCCTAAAGAAATCAGGTACATTAATATGTCACCATGCCATTTCATAAAGGTTTATCTATATGCCCTTGTCTTTTTGGAAACTCAAAATGCACTTACTCTGGTGGACAAACTATAGCCTCTTTAAAGCGTTCCATTTTTATTTTCTCCTTATCCAGCTTCAGTGCTACTCTAATGTCTGTAAAGGACTGTTACAGAGTGACTTGTTTTGCCATTGCCTGGCGCCATTGATGTGATCTGCAGCTGAAGACCCAATGCAATAATGGGCCATGATCAACTGTCAATAATGGGCCATAACCATCCATGGGAGCAGGAATGAACACACCCTTGCCATTACAAATTAACAGCCTGCATGTGCAGAACTGAGAATATCCCAGGAATGTCATGAACCTCGATGCACACGCCATTCTCATGGCCCCCACACTGCAGTGACACTGCCAAGTCAGTGCCAAAAAGCAACACTCAGCCAAGATAGAAATGAGAGGGCAGCAAGTCCCAGCAGAGCTCTACCCATCAACAGAGGAAAGAAGGATCTTCATGGGATGCTGCAGATTCTTGGTGGTGACTACCTTTCTCACTTTTTGTAATTCTTCACTTTTCCCTACTTTTCTATCTTTTCTCCTCCCTCTCCTCTTTTAAAGCTAATAAACATGAATTATCATTTTGATTACAAACGTTTCACCTTGTTTGTGTCTTAATGCGGCTCTGGGTATATTCAAACCATCCCTCCACTCCATGTTCACGGTTTAGGATACATTCCTGGATTGGGACAATGCCATATAATCTAAATATCCCCTAAAGCTGCAATCTAGAAAATAAGTCAGCACCTAGTTCATGTTATGGATTCTTTGTTTCTCTTTTTCTGAATGCTGAGTAAATTCTGATTCTAGCTACAAGAGAATGCTATGGCATTTTGATCAAAACAAGCAGATGTATTCAAGTTCCTCACCTGTAGTGGCATAGCAGCTATTATTGAATTAAAGTTCAGAAATTATGGGATCTAACAGTGTAATGAAACAAAGTTGAGTTCTGCTGGCTAACAGCTAGAATGGAAGCAAATTCCACAATTTGGGGATAAATAACAAATACTATCCTGATAATTTATCTATTAGAAAAACCCCCAAACAAACCAGAAAAACTCTCTCCCTCAAAAGCACATGAAGCTGGGAGATGATGACAGACCTGGTGGGGGGTAATTTTTTGGTTGGATTTGGGGGATTTTCTCCCTATGTTTTTCCTGATTTTGTTTCTTTTTTCATGCCATTTAAAATACCAAAACAATGTGAGGTCCTTCATTTGCAAAGTAATTCAATTATTGGACAGTGGAAATATCAGCCTAAAAACATTATATTTTAATTTTGCTACCATAATTGGCTCCATGAGTGAAGGCAGTGTAGTTGAGGTTCTTGTTAAAGCAGATCCCTTGGGGCAGATTCATTGTGAAATGACACTGAATGACAAGTTTTTAATATCTATCTATCTATCTATCTATCCATCCATCCATCCATCCATCCATCCCTCCATTACGTATTTATCGATACATTACATATATCTATATCTATATCTCTATATCTCTATATCTCTATATATCTATATATCTATATCTATATCTATATCTATATCTATATCTATATCTATTTATGGCAGGTTTATTTTAGAACAGTTTGGTTGCAATGGAAAGGAGGTATGAAGCCTTTCTGGTTATTTTCTACAGAAATATAAGACTATAAAAGTATAAAGATATTACATAAGAAAATATATAAGGAAAAGAAAGAAAGGATAAGAGATGATAGTGTGGAGGAAAGATATCACCACCCACGGATTGAGCAATGAGATTTGATTGTTGCAATTTCGATGTCCATTGGTCGAAGTGATGGTTGAAGTCTCCCCATCAGGACTGGGTGAAGCCTGTGAAGCATAAAGTTCAATGGGTTAATACGTGTTCAGGTTCAGACGCGAATGCCCAGGTACCGCCGCTGGCAGGGGAATGGTTTTGCACTGTCTGATGCAATACTGTGCAACACTGTGGATTATGTACAGTCCTGTGTTGGAGAGCCTCAGAAATAAGTCTGGGGGCCCTTTGGGGTCTTTGATGGCTTACGACCCATTCTATATATGACAGCTGTTTCTCATGTCCCATAGTTGAACCACTTATGCATTATCAGAAAGGATGAATACCTTCAGGCCTAATACCTCCCTTCAGTGAGGGGAGTTACACCTGAGCGACTTGTGTTAGGGAGTAAATTGACATGATAAAAAGAATTATCTCATCTTGCAGAATATGCTTGTTTTCAGCCTTTCCCCTTAACTGGCTCAAAATCCAGCTTGTCGTTAAGCAAAGGTCAGTTTGTTGTGTTCCTGCTCCGGTGGTGGTGCACACTCCCTCTGCACCTGGGCTGTTCTGGTACAGGTCTCAGGTTTTATCATCACAACCCCAAAACCTCTCCTCCTCCCCTTCAGTTTTAGGGGTGCAAACCTGTTGCAGCAAAGCACCCTGCTGCTTTGCAAATTGCTGATGGTTGGTGTCATTAACCTGTAACTTAACCATCTCATTTAACCTTTCATTTAATCATTTTGGTGTCTCATAAATAAGGCAAAAAATACTCATGAGAAACATTTAGCATGACCATCACTATATTCAAGATCACCACTAAGTAAATCCCAGTCAAAACAATATTTGATATACTCAAATTTACACAAAACTCTGGGAGCTTTACACTGCCACTATTTTTCAGAAAAGCTATATTGGCACCATTGCAGAACTAAATAAATGAACCATCTCCATATTTTCCTCCTCTTTCTACTATAAAACAAAATCAAACCAAGCCATCACCACATAAATCCACAAAAAAAACCCAAAACCAAAATTTCTCTAAGTGATAAGTGAGTACATGAGTATTTACATTCCTCCTTCCTAATTCAGGAAACAGTGATGGCATCACAGAAGGTCAGGTGCAGTAGCAAATATTTTATAAGGGGAGAAAGAATATAGGGATCTATGATATTTTATAGATTAACTTGAAAATTTTTTAAACAATTGAGCATAGGAACAATTTTTCAGAAACCATTTGCCAGGAATCATAAACTGTTTTGACTGGGAAATTAATGCATGCTTTCTTTATAAATATCAATATTCTATCACAATTCAGACACAATAGCACTGGTCATATCCACCAATCATTAGTGAAGTTTCCCTTTTCAGATTCATAGTAAGGCAGTAATAAGCCACTGCTAGCGGAGGGAAATAAAACAACCAAAAAACAAAACAAAGCAAAACCCACAAACTGAAACTGAACAAGCAAGAGAACAACTCCAAAAAAGAAAAATCCAAGGAACCAAGAAATCATTCTCCTGCTACTTTCCATCTTTCTCTAGGCGTTATATTCTGAACACCAGTATAACCTAGCAGGTATTACAATAGTCCTCTTCTAAACATTTTCTTGTTTGCTATGATAGAGTATTACTAAAATACAGCTAAATCCATGGACAAGGAAAATTTCCTTGTCAGGTTTTCTAGCAAAACCACAGAAATTTATCACCAAAAAATTTTTTTTCAAAATGTTATGTGCAGTAAGGAGTATGAGCCTTTCTTCTCAGTAACAACATTATAAAGAAAATTTGTAAATAGTTTTACAAATAGTCAGGTGAGATTGACCATGGGTACTGCATTGAAAAGCTTAAACAGGTTTTTTAATTTCCATATGGTGATCCACTATTTTGAAGCATTAAAGAAAAGAGTGATAGTAATAAAATTCCTTCCCTTTTATTAAACAAGAAAGGGCCTTGGGAGGAAAGGAGATGGGAAAAGAGGAAGGGAGATTAAACCCCGAAATTTTAATAAGAGAAAAAATACCTATAAAGGACTACAGAGGGAAAACTAAGGGGATAGAAAAAGTAGAAAAATTGATAACTGGGGAAGCAAGATGAAATATTTTTAAGCTCTTGGAAAAGCACAGTATGAAGTCTCTCTATATTTTGGATAGTGCAACTTCATGTTGTATTTTTCAAAATTGTATTGTTTTTCTAACATTCTCAACTTCATTAACCATTCTATTTGAAATGGAAGAGAAGTCAGGGAATGAACTTTTCCTCCTTCCCCATCACAAACATATATAACAACTCTTAAGCATCAAAATGGGATTCTCTTGTTTTCCTTTTTTTCTTTTTCCTTCAGGAAAAACTCAAAAAATACTGGATGTTCACAGACAGATAATCTACCAATCTAAGTTACCTAAAACACCCTATGTTATCTAGGACAACTCTCTTGGTAACATCCTCAACCAATTTGTACAGGAAGCTCTGGTGCTGGAACACAAGAATCACTTTTCAGCTCTCAAAACTTCAAATGTCTTCCGGTACACACTGTGTAGTAAACTGTTATCTTGTGCTTTGGCAGGTGGTCATTTCCTCTGCGGGTGGTTACGCCACAGCTGAGCCTTTCCTTCGTTCAAATTACATTTTTCCAACTACTATTTTATTAAGTAACATCAATAAAACAATAATAAATGTTAGTAAACAAATGTTTCTTAAAGATCAAGAGCAACAGTTATTAGCACAAGACATACGCCCTCTCCACTCACACACAAGCTCTCGCTCTTAAGGATATCTACAACCCCTGCATGGCTATCCAGCAGAAGTCAAACCTCCAACACACATTCCCCAATGTATTACAGGCC
Organism: Dicrurus megarhynchus; assembly: GCA_013399195.1. NCBI lineage: Eukaryota > Metazoa > Chordata > Aves > Passeriformes > Dicruridae > Dicrurus > Dicrurus megarhynchus. The sequence continues at coordinate 373,998 of VXAD01008718.1, forward strand.
CAGATCAACTGTAAGGACAAGGTGGTAGAGGCACTGCCTAAATGTGTGCACTATATTTTGCATATGGTCTCCGGGCTGCAGTGAAGCCAAGGATGTGGCTCTGCTGTCACATCACAGCCAAGCCTGTTGGCAAGTGACGCCAACAAACCCTGGGGTCTTTGGTGCATCTTCCCTATCCATCAATGCCAAAGATTTACCACATAAAGTTTATGACGCCTGATGTCCTTTTTATGGCTGTCCAACCAAGCATTATTTGTCTGATGCCATCCAATCATTCACCATGTCACTCACTTTTCCTGGCTGTTTAATTGGTTTTCTGTTTTTATGCTCAAAATCCTGTTGTGAGCAACATACTCTATATATATAGCCAAAAAAAAGTTATTAGTAAGACTGAAATGTAAATTCGAGAGTTATTATTATGCCAGATCTAGGTAAAATAAGAGAGAAAAATGAAAAAAAAAAGAAAGGTATACTACTATATAGGAAAATATCTACAACAACAACAACAACAATTATTTATTATTATTATTATTATTATTATTATTATTATTACACCTCCTACTAACTCTCAGTTTGCTAGTGTCACACTCACTTTTCAACTGCTCTTCTGTGATGCTCGGGTTCATGGAATCACACTGGTGTTGTGAGACGGGGAAGAGCTGAGCGACAAGAAGTCATTGACCAGAGTTCTTCAACAAGAGAGATGATGTTGCTATGAATAGTTTCTCCTTCCCCAATTTAGGATATGGTTGAAGTCACCTTAATATGGTTGCTAATACATTTTAAGATCTTGTTTTTCTTGTCTGATCTTTAAGTTCTTGTTATATTCAATTTTACTGTATATGGTATATGTATATGCCTTTTGCATATGGTAGACATATTTATTTTTCCTCTTTGTTTCCACATGAACTTGATTTTTTTCCAGTCCTGCTCTGAAATTATTTAATGGCAAAATAGAAGACTGTAACAGTAAAATCTCTATTGCCAGTCCTGGACCCTTTGCTCAACAGCCTATGCTTGTTCTCTTCCATCCTGTATTTCAAATTCTCAGAGCCACAGCCCCTGAAATGTGGTCTACATGCAGCTAAGTTTGACCTGTTTTGTCGTAATTATTGGCTCAAGAAATATAGAGGATCAGATATATATCTGTTTGCCAGTGCAGTAGATGGGCTTAATGATCATTTACCCTTATATATTAATATAACAGGTGTTAAAAAAATTCTTGTATAAATTTTCAGGTGTATCAAATTCCATAGCTCTTGAATTGCCTTATGATATTAGAATCCTTATGTAATCTAATGCTACACAGAAAACCTAGAGACGCTTATAATAGGGGAAAGTAATTTGTTTTTAAAGGGAGAAAACTATACCGGGTTAAAATTTTAAAAATTCCTTATAGATGTTTTATTATTTTTTAATTACTTTCATGGGAGGTAACAAAAGTCTGCAATTTTTTTACTAGACTACCCAAGCCTACAGCAGTGTTAACTTATGGCTACATACTGATTTTTTTTGCAATGCCTGCAAAAAAAGCATAAAACATTCTTGGTCCCTTTCAATCACTTTCATTCCTCTTGAGCATATTTACCGTGCCAGCCTTACCAAAATATGCATCACAGCCAGCATCCTAATTGTTTACCACTTGATGATGAAGTTGGCATTCTATTTTCTTTTCTTTTTACTCATATTAAATTGTTTCTATGCAGCTCCTTACAGTGAGATAAAATTTTAAATTTACAGAGAATTTATGTTAGTTTCAGTTATTTTGTGCAAAGATAAAATTCTAAAGATGTAGATGTTTTCTATGTACAGTCAGTGACATCCAAGATATTGGGCAATCCAGTCAGAATATTCATTTTCTGCTTATTTTCTCAACAGAATTTCTGAGATGGCTGAAAACTGAAAGCAAGACAGGTGCTGCTCACATTTTTTAGACTAAGCAGTGTAGATGCCATCATTTGGCCATACGACAGTGATATTTTTTGCCAGCATCTCAAATGATTCTCTGCCTAAATAATTAATAAGTTTACTATTTCTTGGGTGCAGGATATGGACACTAAACATTTAATAACAAATGCATTTGCAGGCTATTAAATTAAAGAATATAAAATCTTTGTGTTTTACTTAGGCTAAAGGAGCATGTGTTTTTGCAAAATCACAGAGGTAAAAGTACTATAACCTTCAAAAGCAATAAAGATGTAAAACCTCAAGGACCAATACTATAAAAATCCTATGCTATTTGATAAGATAAATAGGATACTAGTAAAAGCTATATCCTTCTATAAATTTTAGTCTAGTGATTTTAGTACACAACTTTTAGTAGCGAATATTATTCCTCCTTTTATGCATTTATGATGAAGTTTTTCCATTCCACAAGTTTTGCTGTGCTTAACAAATTAAAAACTCATAGGTGCTGATACAAACTGTGCCTGTAAAAAAAAATCTATATGCCAGCTATTATGGACATTTACATAGTGCTTGAACTATCAAGTATTAACCTCAGTGCCATTGTCATGTGAATTTCCATTAAGTCAAAAAAACTCCTAAAAATGAAAAACCAAAAAAAAATTAAGCAAAGGAAATAACATGAGGAAGAGCCAAGGTAAGGCATGCTGGCAATATTTAAACCAGATGAGGAATTGGCTTACTGCAGGATCCTTATCTGACACAACAATTCCAGGAAGCTGTCCAAAATAGATACATGTTTTACTGAGTCCTGAATAGGACTTCTCACTCATTTTGGTCAATTCATTTGAGTGTTTGTGTCAACAGAATTGCAAAAGTGCATTGCCACTCATCCATGCAGTGAGAGCACATATTCACCAAAATAAAAACACACAATCTAACAGACACAGACCCCTTTCAATAGAATAACATATCCATTAATTTTCAAACAAATCCATGTTGCTGATGCAATAATGTTATTTTAGAACTATCAGCTGTAGATAAAATGGAGACATAAAGAAGTATCCTGCATAATCCGTTATGATTCAAATAGTAATTTTTACGTAACAGTAATGTTCAACCATCACCCTGACTCTTAAAATGCTTCTTAAAACTTTAGTGACTAATATAAGAAGTGTGTTTGGCTAATGCAGTAGTTGGCAGATACATGCCTGAATTCAAGAGTATGTACTTCAATATTGGCAGCTGTTCAACAATTTGGAATCAGCATTATAAACAGGTGCATACAGTGTAGTTATGGTTACTGAGTCAATTTTTAATTTTTACAAGCTACCATGCATGTAGGTTGCTTCACTTTTTTCCAAATGCAATAGTCATGTTCTGTCCTTCCTGTATGAATTTTTGCATGCATAAATTAATCACTTGAAATTGTCTGTAAGAGTGCAAGTGTTGTCTTAGGTTTGCTGGAAATCCTTCAGAGGAGAGAAGTGAAGGAACCAAATACTATAAAAAACCACTAATTGATTTGGAAAGAGAAATGAGTATAATAGTTCTAAGCAAATCAAATCACTAAATGTCCTCCAACTAGTATAAAGAGGAGTAACGGTGTCATGGCTAAATAGCGAGAGTGGAAATCTGGTATTCTGTGTCTTGCATATTTTCTTGCTTAAAGGCAAAATACTGGACCTAGTAGTGTAGCAGTGGTGGTTGTCTTAAAGAGAATCATAGAATCATCAAGATTCAAAGAGACCTTCAAGATGACCTAGTCCAACTATCCACCCAGCACTGCCACCGTAACCACTAAACTACATCACTGTGTGTCAGATCCAGGTGTCTACCTACGGGGATGGTGACTCCACCACCTCCCTGGGCAACCTATTCCAATGCCTGATCCCTCTAACACTGAAAAATTTTCTTCTAATATCTAATCTGAATGTTCCATCTCAGGTTAAGACCATTTCCTCTTGTCCTTTTGTTGTAGGCATGATAAAAAAGATTGGCCTCCACCTCACTTAAACCTCCTCTCAGGTAGTTGTTGAGAGACATGAGGTCTCTCCTGAGTCTCCTCTTCTTGAGACTAAACACACCCTGCTTCCTCACCCATTCCTTATAAGCACATGATGTGAGAGGCCCAAAACTGAACACAGTGTGCTCAAGGTCTTACCAATGCTGAGTAGAGGAGGATGATCATTCCCCTATTTCTGCTGGCTACACTATTCCTGATGCTGGCTGCTATGCCATTGACCACCTTGGCACCCTGTTGGCTCCTGTTCAGCTGGCTGTTGAGCAGCACTCCCATGTCCGTTTCTGCCGAACAGTTCTCAAGCCGTTTTTATCCAACCCTGTAGCATTGCCTGGGGTTGTTGCAACTCAAGTGCCAGACCTGGCTCTTCACCTTACTGAATTTCATGCAGTTGTTCTTAGTCCATTGCTCTAGTCTGTCCAGATCTCTCTGTAGAACCTTCTTACCCTCAAGCAGATCAACACTCCCAGCCAACTTGGCGTCATCTGCAAATTTACTGAGGGTGCAGTACTAATCCCCACATGAATAAAGATGTTAAGCAGGACTAGCCCCAAAACTGAGCTCTGGGGAGCACTGCTAGCAACCAGACACCAACTGGATTTAGCTCCCTTTACAACCCCTCTCTGGGCCTAACTATCCAGACATAGACTATTTTTTACCTATCACACAAGCAAACCTCAAGCAACCAGTCTATTTAAAAGGATGCTTTAGGAGACTTCAGTTTACTGAAATCTATACAGACAACAGTCACAATCCTTACCTCGTCTACTAAGCTCACCTAACTTTGCTGTAGAAGAAGATCAAGTAGGCCAAGCAGGACCTTTGTACACCAGTGTTGGCTGGGCCTCATGCCCTGGTTGTCCTGAACATGCCATGTTATGGCATTCAGAATGGTATCTTCAATAACCTTGCTTGGAACCAAAGTAATGCTGACAGTCCTGTAGTTCCTCAGATCATCCTTCTGACCCTTCTTGCAAATGAATGTTACATTTGTTAATTTCCAGTCCTCTGGAGCTTCTCCAGTTAACCAGCACTGCTGGTATTCACCACATGATTGAGAGTGGTTTGGCAAGTTTTTAAATGGTTGCCTTATTACTGGGGTGGCTCCCATGAGGGTCCACAGACCTTCTGAGTGTCTATATGGCATAGCAGGTCACTAACAATGTCTTCCTTGATTACGAAGGCTTCACCCAGCTCTCCATTCCTTACTTCCACCTCTGGGGGCGGGGTATGTTGAGGACAACTGGTTTTGGTGTTAAAGACTGAGACAAAGGAGGCATTAAATACCTCTGCCTTTTCCTCATCCCTGACACTACACTACCTTTAACATTCAACAAACAATGGAGACTCTCCTTGACTACACTTTTGCTGTCAATGTATTTATAGAAGACCTTTTTTTGTTGTCTTTAAGCACAGTGGACAAATTAAGTTTCAGTTGGGCTTTCGCCCTTCCAATCTTCTCTTGACATGATCTCACAACATCCTTATAGTCCTCCCAAGTTATCTGCCCTTCCAGAGATTATAGATTGTCTTTTTCTCCCTAAGATTCAGCCTAAGTTCTCTGTTTACCCAGGCTGGTCCTTGTCCCTGATGACTTGTTTTTCTACACATGGGGACAGCCTGCTCCTGAATATTTAAAAATTCCTTTTTAAAGCACATCCTGGACTCCTTTGCCCTCCAGGACTGGTTCCAAAGGGACTTTGTCAATCAATCTCCTAAACAGGCCAGAGTCTGCCCATCTGAAGTCCAAGCTGGAAGTTCTGCTCGTTGTCCTCCTTACTTCACCCAGTATAGAAAACACCAACATTTCATGGTCATCCTGCCCAAGACAGCCACCAACCACCACATCACCTACAAGACCTTCTCTGTTCACAAACAACAGGTCTAACAGGGCACTTCATCTTGAAGGGACATTTACCAGTTGTATTAGGAAGTCATCTCCCACACACTCCAGGAACCTCCTAGACTGCCTCCTCTGTGTTATGTTGTATTTCCAGCAGACATCTGGCAAGTTGAAGTCACCCACAAGTACAAGGGCTGCTGTCTGTGAGACTTCTGCCAGCCACTTGTAGAACACCTCATCTGCCTGTTCATCCTGGTTGGTGGTCTACAACAGATTCCCACTATGACGTCTGCCCTGCTAAACTTTCCCAATCTTTAGTAAATGTCATCTTCATCATCATCCTCAATTTAATAAAACCAAAACACTCCCCAACTTAGAGTACTACCTTCCCATCCATTGCTTTGCCTGTCTCTCCTAAAGAGCTTATAGCTATACATTGTAACACTGCAGTGGTGAGAACCATCCCACCGCGTTTCTGTGATAGCAACTACATCACAAATTTCCTGCTGTACAATGGCTTCCAGCTCTTCCTGCTTGTTGCCTAGACTGCATGCATTGGTGTAGACGGACTTCAGCTGGGCTAACACAGGCATGCCTAGGCTCACCTCTAATGAGCCTCATCTTATTTTTTTCCCCATTTCAACCTACTTTAAAGACTGCTCAATCAGTCCTGCTAACTCCTGGGCCATAATCCTTTTCCCACTCTGAGTCAGGTGTACCCCATCTAACATAAGTAGGCCTGGAGCCACATATGCTGACCCATGGTCAAAAACCCCTATGGCACCTATAGCACCAGCCTCTCAACCATCTAGTGATCAGTCAAATATTCCTATTCCTTTCAGTATTTTCCCCTGACGCTGAAGGAATTTTGAGGAGAATGTGCACCTATTCCTTTAACCAAATATCCCAGTGCCCTGAAGCCCCTTTTGATTACCCTGGGAATTCTACCTTCAATCTTGTCTCTACCCACCCAGAACACTAACAGAGAGTAGTAGTCAGAAGGCTGCACTAAATCAGGAAGCTTTCCCTTATATGGGCCCCGGAGACGAAGAACACTTCCCTGTGGGTTGGGTTTGTTCCACATATCGGACCCTCCCAGGGAGACTTCTACAATAATTACCCTTTGTTTTTTGCTTTTCAGAGCTTGTTGTAAAACGTTTCGTTGCCTGAACCTGCTTAGGCAACCTCTTAGATGGTCCTTTGTCTAGATTGTTATTTTTCTGGCCCCCAGTTTCCAGAATTTCATACCTGTTCTGGGGCAAGCCAGGAGTGAATTCATCTGCCATCCCAAGAAGGGACCTATCTCCATTCTGCCCCATCTCCTAGGTTCCCTCCTGCCTCCAGTGGAGAGAAGATACGATCCTCCACTTCATGAGATGCATTTGGCCAGTACATTTGCCTCAGAGCAAGTAAGGAACAGCTCCGCCAGGCAATCTCTTCTTCAGATCCTCTAACGCTCCTTAACCTTTCCACCTGCTCTTTGGGTTGTGTCACCAAACTCAGCAGATTCTCTACCTGCTCTCACCTCACACAAGTGTTATCTCTATTGTGCTCTGATGCCAGTGCCAGGGTCTGGCACTCACTGCAGCCTGATACCTGGACCCCTGCATGTTTCCACAACAGCTCTGTTTTCATTGCCACGTCCTTTCTGGTACATACAGATGGCTTACTACCCTGCAGAATAGGAGCCATTTTTGAACTCTTCTCTTGAGCTGATGGGAGGGAGACCACACTGTGCTGCTTGCCCTGCCAGTGCAAAGTGCCATGCCCCCCCGGAATGACACTCCCACTCTGCTCGCTGTGCTCCCTGAAGCCATTTAAATCTCCTGCCGTGCTCCCGGTGCTGACCACTACTCGCCTGATTGTCTGCTGTGAAATTCCAGGTCCTGACAGGGCTCTAGGCTGCTGCTTGACTGCCCCTGAACTCAGAAACAGCCCTGTAGGGCTCAATCTAAAACTCAACCCTGGACTTACCTCAGTTACTGCTGCTGCTGCTGGTGCTTCTGTATATATTGTAGGAGAGAAAAAACCCCACAGTGCTTCTTCACTAAAATATCTGACTGTTTTTGAAGACTTTACTAGAACTGTGGAAACAGAACCAGCAGATTTTCTGTTATACAAGGGTAAATCCAGGAAGTCTCTAATATGTGGAGTAGTTTTGTATTAAATATGCAAATTGCACTACATCAATCCACATAATTTGGAAATGTCACAAAAGACATTTTCTAGAACACAGATACAATTAAAGAGGATATGTCTTCTAGAATTTATAAAGAAAATACAGTAATGTAAAACATACAGACCTTTCAGTATATTTTTCTTATTAAGTGTAACTCTTCTGGTGAACTATGTTTAATATAATTTCACAGTATTGTGAAAAGCATATTAATGTAAATGTTTATTCCTGCCTCCTTAAGGATAATTGAATATCATCCTCTTTTTTTTTAAATTTTTTTTTTTAATGTGAGGGCATAAGCAATTAAGATATTGTCTAAGGATACAGGAAATCTGATTAACAGATCAAAAAGACCATCTGTGGAGACTGAATTTAACGCCAGGGGGTGATTCTCCTTTCTACAATGCTTATGTAAATCAATTTAATCCAGAAGGCTGAATGAATTACTCTGAAAGATGGCTTTCCTTATTTGTAAATATATATTTTCAAAAAGTATGCTGTTGAATATTATTCAAGGCTGTGATTCAGAACATTACCATATATATAATATCATACAGGTAGCGAATGAGTCAGGCTTCCAAACACAAGGGAGAACCATGTCAGATCTACTACAAAAGTAAATTTTCTTTCTGAAAGATCTTGTAATTTGATCTGTCAGTAACACTTCCGATAACAGCCTCCTGCTTTCAATTTTTCTTTTTTTTCAGTTTAGTGATCTTTTCTCAGCTTGAATCTGACTGCTGTAGATCTTGATGGAGATGCCTCTTTAAAGCTGCTAGCTAGCACTAATTGCAAGTTTCATATTAGTACATTGTTCTATGGAGTCACCAACAATATTTCAACTTGATAAACTAATACTCCTTTCTTGAGTCATTATAATGTATTCATACTAAAAAACAGTAAGACTTGTTAATCAGTTATTCCATTATGCATTAGATTTATGTATATCATGAAAATATTTTCTTTACATGACTAAATTACTTTAGTAATAGTTCAAATGCTTTTCTGATTTACAAACTGTAGAGTTTTCCTCAACATTCCTAGTGAATGGATAGCTTTCCTAGGAAATATATGGTGTCCAGCTCCAGGTTGATGCTCTTATAGGATGTTTTTACTCCTCTGTTATTCATATTAAGTCTGTGGTTAAGACTTGCAAAGCTACAAACTGAGGACACCTATATCCCGACATAAGGAAAATTAAAAATAGGGTCTTTGTTATCTGTTGAGCTCAAGTACATTTTTTTAACTTATGCTCTTACCATCTGAGTTAATAGAGCCTCCAACAAAAACAGATCTTTTAGATCTTGTACTGAGGCCTACGTAACATAGGATGTGAAAAAAAGAGGTAATTCTGAAAACATCTATAGGACTACAATTCTTTTGAATCACCTGCCTGTCATTTGATACTCTTTCATAATTTATTCATGCAATTTTAGTCACTACCCAGTAAATGACACATGCTTTGAAATTCTCACGTGTTTAACCTACAAAAAGCTAGAAACGTGACTAGCCATAGTTTTCACAAGGAGCTCTGTTGTATTCTACTGAAGCTACTCAAATGTGTAAAGATTAACAGAAGTAGAGATTGAAGCAGAATTTCTTTTGGGATTTCATAAGTTCATTTAATATTAAAAGGACAAAGGAAGCATTGTAAGTTCAAAAGTGTGTGAAGTTCTGCTGTTTGCTGCATCTTTTGTATCAACAATGGAATTACTTTAGTATTTAGCTTTTACTCATTTTATTTGTTTAGTAGTTTTGATGGAATAGCCAGGCATTGAAAGGCTTACACTGGAATGTGTACCGCAATTCAGTGTTTTCAGTAGGAATGTTTGTTACAGTCCCCATAATTTTATTTGAAGGAAGCAACTGAAAGCAAGAAAGAGTTTGTGCTCCAAAGAGTTTGCAGTCAAAATACAAGATACAAGAAATGGTAGCAAGAGAGAGAGAGACAGAAGATGCAATATGACACAATTACATGGGCTTAGCCCCTACCGTAGTTTTCTTACTAACTACTATACCCACTCACCCATTTTCTTTATTTTCTTTATTTTCTTGTTAAGTCACTTAAAAACAGACAAGAAAATATTATACTCATCTGCTACAGTACCCTGTGTTCAACACAGTGCCATCTCAGTCATCATCAAAATATATGTCAATATATTTAGAAATAAAGAGACAGCATCACTACACATGCAGAGTATTCATATATAAATGTGACGTGCATTATTCAGCATGAACCACTAGATCCTCGATAGGAAAGATATTACAAACATAGTAAGTAAGTTTCACCTATTTGCAAAACTGGTAAATGTTTCAAAATTAAAATCCTGTCTACTCTTGTGCAGAAATTATTATCAACATATCTGAAAAGCTTATCCAGTAATGTGTCAGATGCTAAGTGATTTTGCGCTGTATCTCCTCTGTATGTATGTTGCACTGCTGAGAAGACTGCTTATTTTTACATCTGTTAACTTGAAGTCAACTGACATGGTAACTTTTCAGTGTAATTTGATGATTTCAGAAAAAAATATGCAGTATCTCTAATTTGGGGTAGAGGGAGATATTACCAAATGGGTTTTTTTCTCTGATTTAATTCACTGCATCATAGTTCCTAGTTGCTGTTCATGATGATGGTGATGATGATGATTAGAGTACCACATCTCAAAAATGCCAAGAAAAAGAAAGACTCATTATGGTAAATTGTTTCATTCATTACGTTAAAGAGGGAGTAGTCTATGTTAGGAACCTTCATTGTCAATGACAGAGGCAATGAATCGTAGAATTTAGTCTTGAAAATACAAATGCATTATATCCAGAAAATAGTTATAATCCAAAATATGACCAAATAGACTGTAAAAAATAGCCTCTCTCTTTTTCTTAAAAAAATCACAATTTCTTGAGTATCTAGATATATTTGTACTGTAATGGCACATCTCGCACTACTCATTAGACGTGGTGGATACTCCATAAATGCACTTCATATGTTGGAAAGATTTCTAGAAATTCACTTTGTTCTTGTTACATAATAAAACTCTAAAGTGCATTTTTTAGTAAGCTTGTTATTGTCTTCTTCTAGAAAGACTAAATTACTTATAAAAATGAGACTAGGAATTTTACACCATTGAGGCATTCTCAAAATATTAGCCTTGTACTACAGTGTTTATATGTGTATAAGTGGACTATTAATTCTTTTATATCTCAATATCACAAATTGAATCAGTATTCTGGTAAGTAGGAGAAATACCCTTGTACTGGATATGGTTGCCATCCTTGGCTTTAACTGTATTAATCACACCATAAGAGAAATTCTATGTGAAATTTTATGGGAAAGAGCTATAACAAATTGTATTAGAGCAGCCTGCAGATCATAGCTTGAATCCAAGAAATTAATGAAAAAGGGTTAGCATTCCATTAGAATACATGTGCGCTCAAACGAAAACTGGTCTCACCTCTTCAGAATGTAATTTAAAACAAAGTTAATATGGGCAGCATTTTCCCCCCTCCAAAATAATTGCATAGCTATTCCCACTCCTTGTGAGCATTTTAATTACTATATTCTAATGATTAAAATTAGGATTAACACAAGTTGTACAAGATCTTGAAGATGTTTTCTTGAAGCCTATATTAACTATACAATATGGATATGAACTCCTCTTTTCATAGGAATCTGTAGTATTGACAGGCTACGGACATGAATACCAAGTGAAAGGTATCTCTCTGAGAAGATATAGTGTAGGAGAAACAAACAGGTAGTGGTGACTATAAAAATGGATTTTACACTTTAAAAAGATTCATTTTCATTCAGTTCATTTACGTAGTTATTATGCAGTTTCATTTATGTATTTCTTCTTCCAGCTTAGATTTTTAAGAAGTCTTGCGGAAATTGAATGGAAGGATGTCATAACAGCAAAAAACTTATCTAAATGAATGTGGGGAGATGTTTATCCTTACATGTGCAGGTGACAGATTCATGTTCATATGGGCAGATGCAATTGTCTTACAGAAACAATGACCACTGGCATGTAGCAGCTGCAAAGAAAACATGTATCGCCTTTGCATATTTTAAGAGTATTACATCTAGATTTTGTAGCTATATTCACATATCACTGATGATGTAAAGATTTATGGGGTTTATAACTGAAATTATCTAGTTTCTTTTCCTATCTGCAGGTAGGTGAAGTTGTTGTTTGTGGCTTTTTAGTTTTTTGGGAGTTCTGCCCTCAGATTTATTCCTCACTTTTCTCAAATTTATATATGTATATTTTTATGTATTATATATTTATATAATATTTCTATTATTATATTTATATATGTATTCAATCATTAACACTCCTTGAAAAGCTGACTGTGAGCACTAAGATCTGCTGAGTACAGATTTTTTCTTGAAGGAGTAACCCTGTTCACCAGTACAGGTTGAGGGCCAACCTTCTGGAAAGCAGCTCTGTGGAGAAGGATCTGGTTGTCCTGGTGGACAGCAACCTGCTCCTGCAGAGGGTCTAGTAGAGGGCAAGAAAGATGATTAGGGACTGGAGCACCTCTCTTATGAGGAAAGGCTAACAGAGATGGGCCTGTTCAGCCTCCAGAAGAGACACCTTAGAGGGGACCTCATCAAGTGCAAAAGTACTTGAAGGGATGGTTTCAAGAGGATGGACTCAGGCTCTTCTCAGTGGTGCCAGGGAATAGGACAAGAGGCAACAGGAAGAAACTGATGCACACCTGAAGAGGAAGAAGAACTTAACTGACCAAGCACTGGAACAGATTGCCCTAGCAAGATTGTGGAGTGTCTGTCACTGGTGATGTTCAAGAACAGTCTGGATACAATCCTGTGCAATGCTCTCTGAGATTACCCTGCTTGAGCAGGGAGGTTGTGCTAGATGACCCACTGCTGTCCCTTACAACCCAACCCATTCTATGATTCCATGATTCTGTTTTTAATCCGTATCCACATGAACATCTACTCTCCCCTGTTCCAGTTTATCCTGCTTTGCACTTACCCTGTCTTAAAACCATACGGGAAAATTCTGTCAGACTGAACTTTACATCTGTAGAATCCTTATGATTGTAAGGAAGGTAATTTTATCATAAATCATAGAGGTTAAGCTATTATATTTGAGCACAATATGTGCAATGAAAAATTATTTTGACAGTAGTTGATATTAAAAGGATCATTTGCTTTTTTGGTCCTTTAGCCTGCATCTAGTCTATATGCAGATACTGAGATATAAATTCCTCCCCAGAAAAAAAAAAATTGATATGACTCAATTTATCACTTTACTCAGGTTACTGAGAATTCTATTTATGTCATTTTAAATTTCACCTTTACATCCTAGGATACTAGGGTTAAACAAAAAGAGAAAATTACAAGTGTTTTTTCTTGATTCTCTTCAGTTTCTTCCAGTCACTAAAATTCAGTCTTCCTCTATTCATTAAAATTACATCTATAACACATGCCCTTGTTATTCACATCTTCTAATATTATTCACAACACCCACCCAATTACCCATACTTAGCAAATCTAAATGAAATCAATATCTATCAAATGGAATCATGCTCTTCCTGCACTTTATTTCTCAGTCTTAATCAAATTACTTTTATTCCTCCTGTAAGAGCAACATTATTATGCACTTTCAGTACCATTATTAACAATAGTTCTGAACCTACAGAAATTTCTTCCTACATGTGCATTCTAAAAATGTTCTTACTAAGTTCAGATTATTCAAGTGTCACCTAAATCCACTTCTTCATACTAAAGCAGATAGCTGATGTCCCATGGATGTACACTGGTGAACCTCTATCTATAGACCTATCTATCCTGTTTCTACCCTTTTTGCAGAAATTCATTTTGTGTGGATGAGCACTCCTACTGTGCTTGCAAGAATCACGAGGAAAAAATCCTTTTATGCTCTCTGCTGTGTAATTATGCCAGGTGATTTCAAAAGAAAGAGGGTGAAAGAATCAGTGCCCTAATCCTGTATAACACAGCAGGATCTCTGCCAGTTTGTGCTGTGTTTTATGCTCAGTAGCATACCTTCTAGTCTAGCCAACCTGCATCAGCAAGATGGTTTTATTGCCAGAGAAGTGTCGGGAACCACTTGCTTTGCTTTCGCTCACCACACCATCCAAATGGACACATCTGTTAAGAGCAGGATTTCCCCCAATAACTGTTATAATTAATCTTATGCTTCATTTATCTGCCTAAAATTCCTGTTTACCAATTTGACATTTTTTAATAACTGTACGACACAAAAATATTCAGAAATATTGTCTTCCTCTTATTTTTATTAGCCTCTCTTAACTGATAGTTCACTTCCTACAAAACAGAAAATAGGAACATACTGTTTCAAAGTAGGTTATGGTTATATTGAAACAGCTGATCACCAAAAAACTCTCAAAAGACCTTGCTGTGGAAAGGGAACAAAAATGTGCATAAATGTGAAAAGAGAAGGGGAACTTATATATTCACTTCTGATACATTTGCACACACAGCCCTCATTTAAATTAGATAAATTTCCTTCTTACTCCTGCCTACAAAGCAATATATAAAGGTGAGTACTTCATTTATAGAAAGCTAATTTTTACTAGCTTTGTTTTATTTTGTGGGATTTTTTTTTTCAAATGTGATACACAGAATGGGTAGAACGATAAAGTATATGGAATAGACTTGACTGTTAAGGTTTTTAATTCAGCAAAGCAATTGAGGCTATGTTTACTCTTTACTTTCACAGCAGAAAAAATCATATGGACAGTAAGAATGAAGTTTTCTAAAGCAAAGAATACCTTACTACTGTTTTCGTACATGTATAACTGACAAACAAATCGGGCTCAGGAGACTGAGGTTATGCTCTCTAATGGCTTTATTTTAGGGCATACTAATGACTTATCTGTTCATTACTGAACAGCTATCTCAAGAAACTTGGGTTCCTGACTATATCCATTTGTAGCCGCAAGAATATTATTTTGCTTGGCTCTAGGATCTCGAGAAAATTCAGGCCAACAGGGAGGTCTCTTGGGGAGGTCTGCAGTCTCAGAGCAGGCTCAGCCATAATGTCAGACCAGGCTGCTCAGGGCTTTGCAGAGTTTGGATGCTGAACCACCCACTTTCAGAGATGACTAGCCTTCCTTGGCCTTTGCCCCATGGATAGGCTACCTTTGTGGGGAAAAGACTTCTCCTTACCTCCAGCCTAAACTTCTTTTGTTTCAGCTTGTGTTACTGCATCTTGCCTTCCCTTCACACACCGCTGTGAAGAACCCACCTTGCCTGCTCCACACCCAACCACCAGTGCTGGGGATGCTGTTTGATCTCTCAAACAGTCTCTTATCATGGCTGAGCTAGCCACAGCCTCACAGCTCCACTGAACAGTCCAGGGCACCCAGACCCACTTTTTCAGTAGCTTCTACTCAACATGGTCATATTTTGCTGTCATTCTCCATCTATTGAAGGCCTGAAATTGGAAGTTTGTGGTTTCTCCAAATGGAATTGAATGTGGTAAGGGATGTCAATGACAAGGCTTAGGTAAGTAGGTCACACAGATGACAAAATTATTAGGGAGATTTTCCAAGACTAGGTAAAATTACGTTCTTCCAATGAATAAGGTTAGGAACCCATTTATCCATGGGTAAATGGACATGGAAGAAGCTGAGTTGCAAAATGCCTTCTTTGCTTCATTTTCCAGTCTAGCAAGACCGGTCTTCAAGAATGACAAGCTCACGCACATTTGCATACATTCTTCATGCTTACACACATTTACTTTCAAAGTACATAAGCATATATGACATTATAAAACTGAAAAGTGCCAGTGCTCTGAATGCTTGATGTTGTTGTAAAAATATTTCATGTATTGTAAATTGACAATGCTTACGTAAATCAAACTATGTTTCTCTATCTTGCATATACAACACAAGAAAACAAACACCTAAATTACTTTTTCTTCTCCAGAAAGTATCTAGTTGAGATTTGGATAAGAAAACATTTTTAAACCCTTTTCTCTCCACATGAAAATATTAGCTACCAGAGCAGAGGGGTATGAAGGCTTGGTGAAGGGAGGGTTCCAGAGACTTTTATAACATTATGTTTATTTTTAGATGTCAAAAAATATTCTACAGATGCAACAGGAGGGACTGCACGTAGAAATGGTGTTTCTGTGGCAGTTCTAGGCCTGTCAAGAACACTTGCCCAACAGCCTTAGTGATGTGGCTTACCACTAGAAGAAATAGGAGTTTCACTTGTTGCTGAACAAGTAAATGATGCTGTCTAAAAGATGCAGATGTGTCTGTAGGTGTGTCAGGGAGAGAACTGCATCCATAACAGAAGTTTCCCAATGGAGTCTCAAGGGAAGTAGAAGAACAAAGTCACAGTTTATAGCAATTAACAACGTATGCGTACTACTACGTGCCTCTCTTTAATTGCTTGATAGAGATATTTTCTCCTGCTAGTATGGAAGGAAGTTACATGTAAAAATAAGAAGTTCATTAACATACAACATCTTAACTAAACAGGGCTTTAAAATCATAGACAAAATTTGCCATCTATTTGCTGTTGAAACTGGTTGAAAAATACAGATAAAATGTGATTAAACTATTACAGCTGTTGAGAAGTACTGTACAGAACAGTAGAAATGAAGCTAAAATTTACTGCCTATAGGCAAAAAACCATAAATACTTCACCATCAAAATAATTACTTAACATACTCTTGTAAAAGATCAGTTTCAATGGATACTGGAATTGTCCACTTCTTTATTTTTATTGCCAATGAAGTATTAGTTTGTATATGTTATGTTCTGCTAGAAGAAGAAATTTAAAAATTTAACAACAAAGGAAATATGATCTGATGATCTGATTTTCTAAATTGTTTTATATTAAAGGTATTAAAATTATTCCTCTAATTAGAATCCTGAAAATTTACTTGAACACACAAGTAAGGAGCTTTGTTTTTACTTTGACTAGAGCTGTTGGGAGTTCTTTTAAATGTCAAGAATTTGGGTGTTTTTATCTCCTATATATTGCATTAGAACTGAATTATTTTTATATATCCATACATATATATATATAATATATATATTTAATTTTAATATATGCCATTTCCTTGATTTTTCCTGTATTAGAACAATGATGCAAGATTTAGCAGATGCAAGAATAAATGACTGTTAGACATAACTTCTGATTAGTATTGCAGTTTTCACCAGGAGCATTTGCTCATCCTTGCGATATTATGCTGGCTAAAATATACCACCATCAAAAGACCCCAAACCCTACCCTCTTGATCTGAGACAATTACTGTAGCATACTAAGTATTAAAACTATTTGGATGAATGTAGCACTTGCTTTTAGAGTTAGGTTCCTTTTTTAATTTTTTTTTCCCCATAGCAAGAGGTCTGCCACTGTAAGGGAATGCAAGATCTAATTGAAAAACAAAACCTGTATTTGTTTGAGTTAAATGAAGTCTGTTTCTGTCCCTCTCCCCCTCTTTCTCTGGGCCAGTTAAAATGCAAACACACAAATAACAAGCACTTTCACCCGCGCAACATAGATAAAGAAAAATGCCACTTGCATTCTTAAGTTTTGTGGTTCTTGAAAGGTTGCCAATTGTTGTCCCTTATTCTCTTACAGATAAAACTAAAGGGCATGTTCTATTTGTTGATGTTACTTTAATTATTTTTATTTGTACTATTACTCCTACTCACCCCTTAACTGTTAGATTTCCACTGTTGTTGTCTCATGGCAATTTTAATAAATGGACATCTGTTAATGATGTTACTCAAAAAATAAATCTTTTCTGCAACAACAAGACTATACAGTAATAACTAGTAACAAGTTAAAGAACAATTGTTCATTTAGGCAAAGAAAGAGAGGGAAGGTTATACCAAAATCATTTAAAGTGTGACGCTCCAAAGAGATATGGACATGATTCTGACCTTGCTTACACCAAAATTGATGGGGCTGTTAGACATGCTGTTTTTATCTGTCTTTTACAATTTCAGCCAACAAAAGCTAGGTCATTCAGATCACTAGTGATGCCTGAGGTGGCAACCTAAAACAGAGACTCGACAAGATTAAGAGAATAAAGGTAGGTATTTATTTGAAGGGCCCTCAAAGGTACACTCTTGGGCAGTCAAAAGTCTACACCCAAGATGGATGCTGGGTCACGGGTTGTTCAAACTTTTATAAGCTTGGTTCATTTGCATATCATGGTTAATTCTCCAATTATAACCTCAGTTAATGATGTAATTACCCCAAGTTTGCTCCCCCTTTAGAGGCTTTTAGTTTACACATTTTGGGGCCTGGTGTCCTTGAACTGGAAACCTAGAGAGGCTTGTTATGTCTAACCAGCATGAGAGAACAGTAGCTAACAGACCACAAGAAACTTCAGAGTTATACACTAGGCAGTACAGGATTTGAAAAATATAAAAGGTAAAACTTAAGGCATCACTAGGACACAGAGAACTTAAAAGTCTCTTACTACACGTGTGTGTGGTCCACGGGGCTTTGCTCAGTAAAGCCCTTTACAGCCTCTGTAGCCACTGCTTGTACTAAACCCCATTTTTAACAGACAGTGATCTCCAGTAGTCAAACTTCAAGTGTTGAAGTGTTGAATGGCTACCACTTTGTAGCCATTTCAGTAGTTAATTTATCTTTCTATGGAGGCTCTGAGTCAGATTCAGATCCTGCATGCAAAGTATCTTTTAAATGGATGCTGTATTATAGTTACTTTCAAAGACATGTGTCCATAGGGACATTTTGCAATAAGTGGGTACCAAATCACTACCTTAACCTGTGGCAAAAAGAAAATGTCCATTTTTTCCTGAGCAAAGAATCAACAGGTTCTGAGCAGTCCTGGAAGGATGAAACCTAGCTTTAAACTAAAAACTTTTACAACAAAAAATGTGATGGAAGACATCAAAATAAGGAGTTGTCATGGCAACTGGCGTGCTGAGGATAAGTATGTTGATAACAAATTACAAACAGA
The DNA here is from genome assembly GCA_013399195.1 of Dicrurus megarhynchus. Classification (NCBI taxonomy): domain Eukaryota; kingdom Metazoa; phylum Chordata; class Aves; order Passeriformes; family Dicruridae; genus Dicrurus; species Dicrurus megarhynchus. The sequence goes on from VXAD01008718.1 coordinate 392,909, forward strand.
TACAAAAAAATGAAGGAATAAATTGGATTGCTAATTAGGAATTCAGTCATACAGTTACACATCTTGAAGGGTGTGAAATATTTCCCCAGCGAACATCAACTATTTGGCTGCTGAACACTGACAGAGGTGTTACTGCCTGTTTCCTGCCCACAAGGCATAGAGGGAATATTATATTGTGTTCTGAATTGCATTGAGTCAGGGACTTGTCTCTGACATAAAAAAGCAAAGCTCTTTGCTTTCCTTTCCTATTTCTTCATGAGACATAGGGAACTCTGGGTAGCAAAACTAAAGGTCATCCCTTCACATCCAGGGCCCTGAGGAGCATGAATAGAACAGCTCTGTCACCCAATAATCTATTACTTATTTCTCTTTTTCTCACATCTTCCTATAAGACATTATTTCTTCTTCAACTATTTTTTTTATTAGTGCCAGTGTTCCAGGTGTTTGTCAAGAATTTCCATAGCCTTTTTTTTGCATATGACATTGAAATACATAGTCTGTGCATTACAAGGGAGCTTACTAAAGTTGCAGAGCTAATAAATGAAAAGTAAAAAGCACCAGAATTAACACGGTAATACCACATCTGCCCTCTATGCAGTGCAAATCTGTTTTTCCTCACTTGGCCACCACTGTTGGAGTGATGTGGCTAAGGAATGTAGCTAAGACTACACTGTGAGGGAGGCACAACAAAATTTTATAGATATAGTCCTGTCTTAAGCCTAGAAGCACACAGCTGCTTATTTACCTATTGTTCCTATTGCACAGGAGATTTTCTGGTTCATCCAGGTACTTGATAGAAAGAAAACAGCAAAAAAATAAATCATTAAAGTATAAAAATTTGAAAGAAAAATTATAGAAACTTGGTATTAGAAGAACATCAGTCAGTTTTCTTAATTGTTGGGCAAGGCTTGTCTGTGGACTGTGTCGACTTTAGTACCAGTCTTCTCTTTTCTGGTATGTCCAGAAACCTGCTTTCTAACAATGATGATTATGCTTGATCCTGTAGTCACAAAAGACAGTAAGAATTATGTACCGGTCTTGAAGTTTATGTCTTTCGCTTCTTTTAGTCATAATAAATATTTCTTAAGAAAATGGAATAGGACTGTCATATTAAATCTCACCAGAGAAAACTTATTTTGGAAGTTTGTGCTAGAAGGTATTCCTTTATGTGTAACTATTTCCTCATCTTCAGTACTGTATTAATTAATGGCTTTTTTAGGATTCCTTAGTCTCATCAGACTTTTCTTTTTTCATAAAATCATAGAATATCCTGAGTTGGAAGGGACCAAAAAGGATCATCAAGTCCCACTCCTGGCCCTACACAGGACAGCCCCAACATCCCGCCTTGTGCCTGAGAGCATTGTAGCACTGTACAAATGCTCCTTTGAATGCTGTCAGGCTGGTGCTGTGACCACTTCTCTGGGAAGCCTGTTCCAGTGCCCAACCACTTTCTCAGGGAAGAACCTTTTTCTAATATCAAAATTAAACTTCCCCTGGCACAGCTTCATGTCATTTCCTCAGGTCCTGTCACTGGTCAGCAGAAAGAAAAGATCAGGGCCTGCCTTGTCTTTTCCCCTCCTGAAGAAGCTGTAGACTGTGGTATGGTCTGATCTCAAGTCTTCCCTTCCCTACTCTGAATAGATCAAATGAACTCAGCCACTACTCATATGACTTCCCCTCTANACCACTTCTCTGGGAAGCCTGTTCCAGTGCCCAACCACTTTCTCAGGGAAGAACCTTTTTCTAATATCAAAATTAAACTTCCCCTGGCACAGCTTCATGTCATTTCCTCAGGTCCTGTCACTGGTCAGCAGAAAGAAAAGATCAGGGCCTGCCTTGTCTTTTCCCCTCCTGAAGAAGCTGTAGACTGTGGTATGGTCTGATCTCAAGTCTTCCCTTCCCTACTCTGAATAGATCAAATGAACTCAGCCACTACTCATATGACTTCCCCTCTAGGCCTTTCACCATCTTTGTGGCCCTTCTTTGGATGCTCTCTAACAGCTTTTTGTCTTTCTTGTATGAAGGTGATCAAAACTGCCCCCAGCACTGAAGGTGAGGCCGCCCCAGTGCAGAGCAGAGTGAGACAATCCCCTCCCTTGCCCAGCTGGTGAAACATGGAGTTTTAAACATTTAAACATTAGGATTTTAGTTAAAGGTTAGTTTTGTTGAAATTAGTTAAAATAGATCTAATAACCAAGCCCAGCTGGGGTTAATTAAGAAAATTAATGATTAGCTAGAGAGTTAGGCCTGGAACAAGTTCTTAGGATCTAAGTAACTGATTCCTTGCTACCTTATATTTGTTCAGCTGTGCTTATGATGAGAAAATACTGATTAACAGATCTAAAGAAATGTGGACAATTACTAATTTTTCATTTGAAAACCTATTCAGAAAGGGTGAAGGGAGGAACTGGAGGTCCTCCAAGAGCAATATGTATTGTCAAAAACCACAAAGGTAGAAAGGTCAAAGTGAGGTAGATGAGGGTTACTTCATCATTGATGACCTCTCCTCAAATCATGGGACCACTGATCCAATTCAAGAAACCAACTACACATGCTTAATGTGTACAAAGCGGGGAGTGGGAGGTGTTAATGTTATAAATATGTATTTGTATCCTGAATATATTGAACCTTTGTAGATAAATAGACCTTGTAGTGCTTTGTGACTTTGCACTGCATATTAGAGAGCTGTCCCACGCAGTTGCCCAGTGCTGAATTAAACATACACTTTCTAACTTTGCTGGACAGTCTTTGTCGGTCTTAGTTGGGTATCGATATTAGATCAATGCCCATATTTTGGTAAATCACTGGCAGCGCTGTCCCAGGACAGGGCTGGCCCTCCTGGCTGCCAGGGCACTGCTGACTCATGTTCTACTTGCCATTGACGAGGACCCCCAGGTCCCTCTCCACAGGGCTGCTCTCCAGCTTCTCATTCAGCAGTCTGTCCATACATCCAGGGTTCCCCTTCTGAATCTGACACTTGCTCTTTGTTGAGCTTCGTACAGTTGGTGATTGCCCAACCCTCTGATTTGTGAAGGTCTCTGTGGAGGGCCTCTCCACCTTCATGGGAGTCAACAGCTCCTTCCAGTTTAGTGTAATTGGCACACTTAGTATACCTTCAAGTCCTTCATCCAAATTGATTACAAAGATGTGGAAGAGCACTTTTTTATTTTATTCTATTTGTATTAATCTATTTGGTTTCAACTTAACCTGACTTTCACTTACATCTGGGCTTTTTTTTGTGTTTGGCAGTATTAGGTATCATATATCAGAAGATATCAGCTTTGTCTTGTTGTGTTCCCATGTAACAGAAAACAACTTAGGGGGACAAGATTTCTAGGACTTACTCATTGAAAAGCTGACTTGATCTTTAACGTACAGTGCTCCTAACAGTCTGCCACTCTTCTTTTTATAGTTAAGAATTTCTGTATAACTTGCAGCTTGAATCCTGTGTTCACTTTTGGAACCCTCACTACAAAAAAGACATGGAGGTGCTGCAGTGTGTCCAAAAAAAAGTACCAGAGCTAGTGAAGGGTTCTAGAGAATAAGTCTTATGAGGAACAGGTGAGGGAGGTGGGTTCTTTCACCTGGAGAAAAGGAAGCACAGGGGACACTTTATTGCTTTCTATAACAACCTGAAAGAGAGTTGTAGTGAAGTGAGAGGGGCCTCTTCTCCCAAGCAGCAAGCTATAAGACAAGAGGAAATAGCCTCAAGTTCTGTCAACGGAGATTTAGATTGGATATTAGGAAAAACTTCTTCATGGAAAGGCTGGTCAGGCATTGAAAGGAAAGTGTTGGAGTCGCCATCCCTGAAGGTATTTATAAGACAGGTAGATGTGGTATTTAGGGACATGATTTAATGGCAGTCTTGGTAATACTAGGTTAACCGTTCCACTTGGACTGAATGACCTTAAGAATCTCTACACAACCTGTTCTAGTGCCTAACCACCCCCATTGTGAATATCTAATCTAAACCTAGGCTCTTTCTATTTAAAGATATTGTGCCTTGTCCTAGCACTGCATGCTTTTGTAAAAAGTCCCTCTAAGGATTTCTTGTATGCTCCACTAAGGTACTGGAAGGCTCCTACAAGGTATCCCTGAAGCCTTATCTGCTCCAGGCTGAACAGCCTGAAATGTTTTAGCCTGTTGTTATGAGTGAGGTGCTCCAGCCTTCTGCTTACCTTGGTGATCCTCCTCTGGACACCCTCCAACATGTCCACGTCCTTCTTATGTTGGGGGCCACACAAATGATTGATATACTCCAGGTGAGGTCTTACAAGAGAGAATAGAATTGATTATGTGTTTGTCACAGCCCACTGGCTTTGTCTGCTGTCTTCACCATAAACAGATCAAATCCATAGACTGTCCCAGAAAGTAAGGATCATTGTTCATGGATGGATGTGAGGAAAACAACAGTGGTATCATGCATCCAGCAGACATAATATGTTTGCTGAGGAACTTATAAGAGCCTAGCTCTGTGAAGACTGTCAAGCACCATGTCAACCACTTGTAGCAGTTTGATTAAACTGAGTCAAACTGAGTCTCAAATCACTAGCTCTTGGTGGCTAAATATCCATATATGAAGCTTTGTCAGAGACTGGAAGGACTGATGTCTCCAGACATTTTGGGATGCATGTGTGTGTATGGGAGGGACAGGCAAGGCCTTGCCCTGGCGAGACACTGAACTGCCCCCCTCCTCCCCCAGCCCTAGAGCCTGTATCCCAGCTGTGCAGCACATGCCAATCACTGGCACACAGGAGACAGGGCTCCACTCTTCCCTAGCCCAGCTCCCGAGTGGCCAAATAACTAGAAGTCCCACCCGGGGGTGCAGGACACCAAAAGACAATAGATATTTAAAGATGAACATGGGACCTGCACATCCTGACCCTACCTTCCTCTTAGAGTTTTAATCTGAGCACTGCTGGAAACCAGGAGCTGGTAGCTATATGTGTGTTTTTCTGTATCTTGTCTATCTTTCTGTCTTCTTCTTCTAAATCCCTCTTCTTGCAACATTTTGAGTAAAATTCCACAGTTTTAAAGTTTGCTAAATTCATTGGGCTAAGTTAATGCTCTGAGAAGTGTTTTATGTTGATTGGAGGTTGCACTAAACCTTTTTCCAGAGTTCTCTGGTTTTTTGTATTTGCCAGTAAACCTTTGTGTTATTTTGACCCCTTGAGAACATCTGGTGGGTATTTCTCCTGTGTGTTTTACCAAAATTACTAGAACCATTGTAAACCCCTGTTTTTTGGGGCCTTATAAGCTTTTTCTCTCAAAGAGAAAATACAGGATATGATTCCTTTTATAAATATGACACTTATCATCTAAGGTGTAAGAGAAACACAACCCACTGCTTTTCCACTGTTCTTGTTCCTGAACCCATATATAGTGAGCCAGTAGCTTGCAGGGGTATTGTGTAGGAGAGATGGTCTTTTCAACTGTGGTCTAGGTTTTCTTAGCTCTCTTTGTCTGCTGCACAGCAAAGATTTTGCTAGCAGTTATCAACATATTTTAGGAGATTTGCTGTGAGAAATTCAAGTCCAGCTTTGATTTCAAATACACAGACACTCATGATCTTAATGAATAGCTAGTGAACCCAAAATGACGCAGGGAACTAGTCCTACTGAGGACTTTGTAAGGATGATCAGCCATAGACATGCAACAACCTACCCACCCATTAGCCATAAAAATAAACAAATAGATCACTGTCAAAACTAATGAGGAAATAAATCACTTTTTTGTCAGTTTCTATATAAGCAAGACAGTTTGTGGTCTTTCTTCCCCCACTCTCTCTGTTGTTTTCCAGAAAAAAAAGGAAACATATGGTGATCATTGCAGAAAACAAATGTGTAGAAAAGAATTTTGATACAATCTTGGGTGCAATTTAATTACCCATGCAGAAGCTATGTTCTTTGGTTAAAATGTATGATCTTAATTTCAAGGAGAACCAGGCCTGCATATTAACAGATTTAAAATTGTCTGTTTCCATAGGTTTCATTCCATCCTTATGTCAAGATTTCTCTGTCTCTTTTAAGAACATGCATAAAGCCTGGCCCCTCTTTATTGGAACACTTCAGAAATTTCTACGGTGCTTGGAACAATGTACTTTTTAGTCAGCAGTTCCTCATGGAAAGCACAGTTCTGTGGTTTTGCCTGAGGAAATTTAGTCACCCAGCAATGTATTTATTACCCAAAATTGACACTTGGCAGTACACTGGTTTGTGGCAACTTGACTATAAACACTGTCTTGACTCCACGTTCTATAAGTTCTTAACATATGTATACAGGGGAGGTGGGGTTGAGGGTGTCTGTCTGTGTGTGCATTTATATTTATGCATATTGGTCTTGCGTATGGACAGAAAGTAAAACAATTTCAGCTTCTTCTCAATCCACTTTTTTGCCTTGTCTAACAGTATCTCAATATTAGGCAAACATGATAATGAATAAAGAGAAAACTTCCTAAGAAGGATTTGAAGTAGACAGAATTGGGAAAGAGATATTAGGAACATTAAGTGACGTAGAACATGAAGGTCTAGTTTAACTATTATTAACAAGGTTGTTTTCCAGCTGCTTTCAGATTCTTTCCCCATAACCCTGGCAGAAATCAGCAAGGCTGGGTCACTGAGCAATCAGCACATTTGCTTGGTGCCAGCTGCTACATTAACACTGGGTAGGCTTCCTTTTTCCTCTATGGGACAATGAACTATTGCTAACTTACTTCGTGCGTAGAGAAGCAGACCTTTGTTATCTGAGCAATTTCTTGTCTTGTTCTTTCCACCTTCTTAAAGGATGTATATTTATTTTAACTGCAGCAATCTCTTCTTTGTACTGATGCAAAATATACATTATTTGAAATCTTGGCAATTATTTAAGTTCAAATATGAAATATTATCCAAGATATTTGCTATATGTTAATTTTGATAACTTTTTGGCCTGTGGCACTAAATAAAACATAAAACCAACACAGATGACTGACCTTGAGACACAGTGTAGTTGATTTGGGTATTTCAGTGCCCCTATGGCAGAATTTTAAGAGTTGATAGTTGGACAGATAGTTGTACACAGTTACACTTAATTTTATGTTTTTACAGAATTCAAAATATTTCTGAATTTTTGTGCAACAGTAACAAACTTATATGCCAATGTCTCATGAATTTTGACCTCTCTCCTGCTTTGACGTGTTAATTTATCCTCCTATTTTGATTATAACCACACCACAAAGGAAACAATTCTACAGAAAGATAACAGATGGATTTCAGACTCCCAAATCCCTGTGACTACCCAGTAGAAGCTGAGTACCTAATTCATAATACTGCTTTGAGAAATCTTTCCAAACATCACCCAGAGTAAGCCATATGTTTTCAATTAGAACAGCAGTGCAGGCTAAGTTTGTTCAGCCTTCTCATAGATACAGTTTTGAGAAGAGGCTGCATTTCACAGATGTGAAATCCTCAAACCTCTACATATCATGCATGCTACGGACTTTATAAAATTACCAGATACATTACAAGTGCAAAAAGTTTTTTTTACTAGAACTAGGGAAAAAGGAAAGGAGTAGGAGCAGAAAGGTCCCAATTTCATGTAAATTCACACAGATTTAGTTTTTTAAGTGAAAATTACAAAAGAATTGCTGGTAAAATCTGCTTGACACAACCAGCTTTTATTGCTGAACATAATCCTGTGTGTTATGGAATACTCCAGTGGTCAGTTGAGGTCAGGTGTCCCAGCTGTGTCCCCTCCTAGCTTCTTGAACACCCCTAGCCTATTCATTGTGAGAAGCAGAAAAGACCTTAACATTGTGTAAGCACTGCACAGCAATAACTGAAGCATCAGTGTGATCATGAGTTTTGGTCACAAATCAATACATAACCCCACACAAGTAACTATAACGAAAATCATGCCAGCACAACCAATACAAAATGCCTAGAAGATCTGTGTTTCAAGGAAATAGAGGTCAGGAAACAAAAAGATAACTTTTAATAATTTTTTTATAAACAACTGTTACTTTAATACCAGTCCATTTAGAAATATACAGGGAAATAAAACCATTGTTTTCTACATCTGTGGGTTTTATAATTGCAACAGCCATGTGATTTGGTTATAGGTTTGACAACTCTTCCCACAGCTGAATTTGGTCAGGGAAAGGAGTTGATCCTTCTCTAACCAGATGAAGCTGAAAAATGCAAAATACAGCTGGACATTTGCAATACATCTTTGAGAAGTGTATTTTGGTTTATATTAATTACATCACTCTCTTACGATGTAATGGAGAGCTGTACTGCTTAAGCATCAGTTTGGAGGGAGGCTGTAAGCTTTTTTATAAATTAGTGAATCTAAATTATTTTCTATGTAACAAAGGAATTCTGCAAGGAAAATAAAATAACAAAATAAAAAAGCTTCTTAATGTTTGTCCGCTTTTTAAATTCTAAATTTAATGAAACAGCTAAATTCTAATTTTTTTTAGGGAAGGGGAAAGGAGAAGGAGAAGGAGAAGGAGAAGGAGAAGGAGAAGGAGAAGGAGAAGGAGAAGGAGAAGGAGAAGGAGAAGGAGAAGGAGAAGGAGAAGGAGAAGGAGAAGGAGAAGGAAGAGGAGAAGGAGAAGGAGAAGGAGAAGGAGAAGGAGAAGGAGAAGGAGAAGGAGAAGGAGGAGAAGGAGAAGGAGAAGGAGAAGGAGAAGGAGAAGGAGAAGGAGAAGGAGAAGGAGAAGGAGAAGGAGAAGGAGAAGGAGAAGGAGAAGGAGGAAGTTGTATTAGTGGCATAAACTTAGGAACAAATTTCTGTACAATGAATTCCAAACTACATTTTAGCCTTTTTTGCCCCATGGCCCAGGAAAAAAGGACATTCTTGGCTTAATTTTGGAACATTAGACCCGAAAGTATTATATTCATTGGTAAAATATCTTACTTCCAATATAACAGTGAATCCATGTATTTTAGGAAAGTACCCCAATATAAAATGAGAAAAGTCTCTTTTCCTCAACTGTTTTTTGTTTTTTGCTTACTTGCTTGCTTCTTCTGTCCCTTTCCTCTTCCCTTCCTCTTTTCTGAGAAAAGTGATATTATTAAAAAATAATTTATCATTTGAAACTGAGTATTATAGAAGTTTGTAAAATCTGCTTTTCAAAGTTCTCTAATGATGCAAACTCCACCACAATCTTAGAGAGCTTCTCCCATTTTGTCTCTAACATGAAAATACTGTTAAAGTTTTATTTCCATGCTACCATTCTGTTATTACTGAAATTCATAATTTATTTTCTGTGAAAATAAATAATTTAAGGGAACATACACATGTGATTCTGTGTGTGTTAAACTAGGGGTTTCTTAAGAAAGACATAACAAAAATACTTTCCCCTTCCAAGCTGTAACCTTAGAAGTATTATTATGAAGGAGTTAGAGTCTTTACAAAAGTATCACAGAATCAGAGAATTAACTAGGTTGGAAAAGACCTTTGAGATCACCAAGTCCAACCTGTGACCTAAAAGTAATCTTGCTAGATCCAGACTATAAACAGATATTTAACCCTAACAAATAACTTGTTCTTATTTTATGGTGCAAGTTCACATAGTCTTTTGGAAGAGAGTTCTCAGGGATAACTTTGTTGATTGCTGGCGAGATAAGCCCTTTTCATATATTCTTAGTCATTCTTCAGACATACTGTTTCTCTTCCTTTAGAACCTTGGCCACCCAAATCAAAAAGTGTTGAAAAATATCTTTAAAGTGTGTCTCTGTGCACTGCCGTCTACTAAGTAGTGGTGAATAGGTTATGAACTTTAGCTAAATTAATTCTTATTACTTCATATTTGTGTCTGCTTACTACTCACTGTCGTAGTTTAAGCCCACCTGGAAATCAAAGCACCACACAGCCTCTCACTCAAACTCTCCCTTCTTTCCTCACTTCACCCTCTCTTTCTCACACACCCTTTCTTACTCCACTTCACCCCGGTGGAATGCAAGGAGAATCAGTAAAGAAAAACTAATAGGTTGAGATAAGAACAGTTTATAAATTTAAAATAAAGTAAAATACAGTAATAATGGTAAATGATAATAATAGTAATGACAATAATAAAGGAAAAACAAGTGATAAACAATGCAATTGCTCATCACCCACTACCAATGCCAGAAGCCGCTTCCCAAACCCAGATCTGCCCCTTCTGGGTAACTGCCTCCAGTTTATATACTGGGCATGACATTCTGTTATATCATATATATCCTTTCAGACAGTTTGAGTCACCTTCCCAGCTGTGCTCCCTGCCAGTGTCTTTTGCTCACTTCCTCACTGGCAGAGCATGAGACAAGGAAAGTTCCTTCACTAAGGATAAACACAACAAAAATCCAAACACCATTCTCATTCCAAATCCAAAACACAGCACTCTAACAGGTCTGTGAAGAAATTAACTCTGTGCTAGCTGAAACCAGGACACTGAGTCACAGAAGAAAGCTAATGCCCGTCTACAAAATTTGAAAGAAGAAATGCATCATGACCAAATATTTTGATAGTTCAATTCCCTACAGAACAAGGGGGAGGAAAAAAATAAATATAGAAACTGGCACAAGAATTCTCTACACAAAGCAAAGCTCAAGACAGAAGTCTCATTTGTGTGTAACTCCAGGACACTGACTAGGAAATTAAAAGATTATCTAGTCTTTTCAACAGTACAAAAACATGACATGTAAGACAACAGAAACTTGGAGCCATTGTAAGGTATTAGGTATAAGGTATTAGTTGTCACATTTCACATGTTGCTTTAGCAGATGTTCTGCACCTCTTCAGAGGCCACCAAAGAGACATAGGGTTAATGGCAATAATTAAATTCTAGGGTTAATGAGAATGATTAAATTCTAGTAATGTTTGTCTGCAGAGGCTGAAATAAGAGAACTGTACCTCAAGGTGAAAAAATTCTCAAACTGGAAAGAAAAAAATCCCACTTTTGAATAAGACTCTGAGGTGTAAAAAGCTTCCCTAGCTTTTCTGGTGAAAATGTAGCACATGTCAGATTTGCTATACTACTGAGATACTTCATGGTCCTAAAACATACTGGAAGTTCAATAAAAAATTCACATGGACCCTTTTCTCTCTGACTTGCATCCTGACAATGTCACATAGTAATTGTAAGTATGGGGAATAAGTGACTCCTCCGAAGAACAAAATTAACTTTATCTTAAAAAATTTACATTACAACTAGCTGCTAGAAAGTTCAGCACTTTAATGTGCTGCTCTGTACTGTGAATCTCATTTGTCTTCACCTTTAAACCCTGCAAGTATCAAAATTTAGTCTCATATATTCTGGTACAAATCCTTATAGCTCTGCTCTATCTAAGATTCTTGGTCAATTTACAATAACTGCTTCAGAAACATGTTCTGAAGGTTGGTGTAACTCCTGTAAGCCGCATTGTACCTTTATGAGATGATTTTCTAATGATGCTTAAACTGTGCTCAGCTAACCTCAAACAAGTCTTACAGCAAAAACTCAGAAGCACAAGGGAGACACAATAAAAATGCATCTAAAGAAAAATCTAACAATTGACCACAGTTCATCAAAATTATGCATACTTCTTCCCAGAAAGTGGATGATATATGACAAGTAATTTGTTTTAAAAATAAAATGGGAGAAACAATGGAGATCTTCAGAACTTTGATAAGAAATAAATGTGTTAAACCTTATGTTTATAATCAAATATGTGTGTATGCGCAATCACACACACACACACAGACAGACACTCAAATAAATAAATAAATAAATAAATAAAATAAACGTCTGTGATGTACTGCGTTTTAATTATGGCATGTCTTGAAAGAACACATGATTGCTAATACTTGCTTGGTGTGTCCTGTCTGTTGGTGGAATCTAAACCAGACAATGCAGATTCTTAAATGTCAAAAGCCTTTAAAAGGCTCTCTTATTCCCACTCACGGGGTTATTTTTAAATCTGAATGAGTGTATTTTATGTTTTTCCATGTTCCTGAAGAGGAAATCACTTTTTAATATCCTTTCCCTCTCCAAACAGAATATATAGTTTAAAAAATCAACTTGTTAGGTTAGCAATGTATACAGAATATATGCAGACTATTTATAGCAAGAAATATCAAGGTATCTTTTGTGGGGAACTGGATAAAAATATAAATAAATACAATATAAAAATATAAATAAGATACATATGCATTTTTCCTAAGACATTCTTTGCTTGTTCTTTGAAAATTCTGAGGTACTGTCATTTCCTTTTATGAATCCATGCTTGCTATTTTTAATCAAATTATAGTTTTATATCTGTCCCACATGTCTTGGCTGACTAGCATTTCCAGCAGTTTTAGCCTTTACTGAATTTAATTTTATGGCTTTGTCGATTAAGGTATCACCCATAGATCCTTTCTCAAACATGGTGTTATATTGGCTTCTTGTCTCATGCCTCCTCTGCTTTCAATTAGCTATCCTATACAAGCAGAAGATTGAATTAATGCTTTATAAAGATGAAGGTAAAAATCCAGTACTATTGATATAGCCTATTCTTGGCATGTTTTAGTGATCTGATAGACTATGTAGCTGCTGGAAGAAACCTAAGCTGTCTCTCATGTCTGGTTGCCTGTCAGACATCAAAAAGTGTCGTTTTGGGGCATAATTCTGCGAGTTTTGCTTTCATCTATCTGTGCCATGAATTTAAGACAGCTAAGCTTTATCAGAGGTGACATTTCAAAGTGTGCAATTGTTACAGGTTATGTGGGAATACACAGAAATTACAAAGAAAGCACACCAATGGCAATCTTTTTGGCTATTTTGCCAAATGCCTTGGCAGTTTTGAAAGGCCTATGTTATACAGCTTTTTCAGACTTTAATTTGTTTTTTACTCTTTGTTAATGTGTTTTATTTTGGATTATGTTAATGTTTTGGGGTTTTTTATGTAAAGTATGAAATTATACAGTTCTGTACATTTGTTGTTTTCAAATGTGTGGAGGAGATGTTTGCTACTTTCTGAAACTCTCTTGGAGAAGTAAAAACAGATTTCTCTTTTTAAACCTTAAAACCTATCCAAAAAAATCAAACAAGAAAACAATGAACAAGGGAAAAGCTAGCAATTGTTGTTCTTCTTCATAAAGTGTTTTCAAAATGATCAGAATGCAACTCATGAGAAGAAATCTACTTGGTTTTGCAAAGAACCTGCAATTTTTCTAGAGTATTATATAATTTGTTTAGTTTTAAAAAAGCTTGACTCATACTTCAGGGAAGGCTTCTAAACCTTGACAGTGTTAATTATCCCATCAACTATGGCAAAATGAAGAAACATAATAATTCTGCCTTACTGGAACTGAATTATCACTCAAGTTCTTTAACATATTAGCATTATTTAAAAATACGTTTAGCTATCAAAACACTGATTTAATCCACTTGATCAGAACCTGGAATTCATATAAAGGCTTGTGTGAAATAAGAAGAGTGCTGTATAATCTGATTATCAGTAAATAAATGTAAAATATGATCTGGCTACAAAATGGGGTGGAAATATTTGTTCTACATCATGAGGTTTTGCTCACAATTTACCACTAAAATAAAAAGAGAAAGAAAGAAACAAAAAAACCAAGTAGTTTTGTAAAGTCAGTATCTGCTTTAAATGAGAATTTGATAAAAGTGTCATGATATGTCAGTGTTCTCATTGGACAAAGTTAAATCTAATCAATGTTTTGGGTATTTCCCCCCTCCCACTCCAGTATGGAATAATCTGGATAAACTGTGTAAACCTTCTTTTCAATACAATACTGTTGTTTACTAAAAATGTGTGTAATTTAGCAGCATTATATTGGTATTTTGGGTTCTATTATTACAGTTTCTGGAGTCACAGAATTCCAAGATAAAGTTTTCTTTGCTTTTTTTTAATGGAAGTTTCTCAAGCTAGTATTTGTGGAAATTATTTTGGAAGTGTAGAATCACATATATAGTAGTGTCCTGGACAAAACCTGAAGCATTCATCTATTTCACTCTCATCCCCAATGCTAGTGTGTCTCTACACCTGGGAAACCACAGGGGTTTTTTTTCTGAAGAAGCCAAAGCATTAAAACTGGATGTTAAACAAAGTTTAGCTTTAAATATATCTTATATGATTTTGGTTTTGTTTTTTGTCTTTTTGTTGTTGTTCTCTAAAGCCTCTTTTTAACATTACTGCTGACTTACTTTCTTTTAGAACTTTAAACAAAAGAAAACAAAGCCAAATATTCTCCCTCAGACTTACTGAACTGTTTATTGCTTGCTTTGTTTTTCCCCTCTTGTATGTTAAGGAACTAGAATAGCTACACTGTAGAAAGCTACATATTCTACTGCTGTTGCTGTTGAAAACAAGAAACATAAGTGATGGCAAACTCTCCTAAATTTAAATATTCAAATATAGGATACGAAAAATCTAATATTTAGTTAAACTTCCCCATTGTCTGATGTAGCATAAATGAAAGTGATTAGGTTGGTGGTTTGCACTGAAAATTAGTTTTATCCAGGTGCAAGTGTACTGCAGGATCAACCAGATTACATAACATACTTCAGCCAGAAATTGGCAGAATTTTACTGTATTTTCAGTTCAGTGCTGTACTGTTAGGTAAATATGTAAATGGTATACTTTGGAATTCCTGTGAGATTGCACAGGATTCAATTATGATTCAACACTGAACTGTAATGTCATCTTATTTGCTTCAAGGAGCAAAACATTTCATATGTGTATACTGTTGCTATGATTATTAAGTGGTTAAAGAATTAGTTGCTACAAATTCATATATACCTTTTTTAGACCAAGGGATTACTTGATTAAACAGGGAAATGTCAATGAAAAATACATGTGTCTTACAATTTTGTTTTTTTATTCCTCCTGAAATGCTTCTAAAATCCTTGTTGTGATACTACTATTTGAAACTTGACTTCATCTTGCCTGGAAGAGGTGAGAAAGAGGTCTCTTAGTTTGCAGAAATTTTGATTAGAGTTAGGTTCTAGAGTTAAAAATTTTAAAAGAGTAGGTTTGGCAAGTTAAGGTTGTATCTAAGAAGCTTCCTCAATGTTTGGGGTTTTTTTCTGTCATGTATACCCCTGGATAGCTCTTTTATTCCTCTTTGACATATTTCCATGGATAGCTGCTGCATCATAGACTTTTTCTATGGCTGGAGAGTCTAAAAGCCTTCCTCCTTTGCCCCATCAAAACTGCTTTTAAAGAGCCTACAACGAATCTGTCAAAGCACCAGAAAGCAGTGCCCTGCCACCACCATTTCCCAGAGAAACAGAGGTAGGTGAATATGAAGTGGAGTTCATTGCACAGAATTTTGTCTGTCATCACAAAAGAAGAGTAGTTCTCTAAACTAAATATAAATTACCAATTTACTCTAGGATGTTAGAATTACAGTAGGAATGCTATCTGTGCACCACAGTTTTCAGAATGTTTGTTTTAATATTCATTACAGTACATTTGATAGATGTTCTTTCTGGTTTTTCCTGAAATTATTGCCTAAAAGTTAAAATATCCAGAATTTTTAAACCTGAACCAGCTATAGATTCTCCAAAAACTCATTACTACCTGTAAAGTATTGTCAATTACTGTGTTTTGAAAAAATTTACTGGGACATGTAAACCTTACCTAAACAACATTCTTAAATGGAATTTCAGATTTTTCACCCTGCATTGTCTAACATTGCTTATTCAAATGCATTTGGGAGGGAGTGGAGGAGGGGAGAAGAAAAGACTAACAAAATCCCAGATCACAGACTGGATGTTTTTTATTCTTTGTCTTTTGCATCCTTTTGTAGTGCATGATGGAAAGAAGAGATGACCATCTGAACCTCTTCTTACAGGTCTGTAGAGTAGTTTCTTTTCAACTTCTTGTTAAAAGGAAATGACTAGTGTGATTTATGTTACATTTCACTGGAGTTCCTTAGCACTCGCCCCTGCCCTGCCTCTCATAAACCTGAGATGTACAGCCTCTGCATACACCTAAGTAGAGAAGCTTAGGCTGTCTCAGATTTGGTACTAACTTCGAACAGACAGGCTCTACACACATTTTTCTATCTGTTTGCACTTTACCAAAAAATTCATCAATGTTTCAAACCTAACATGTTAAAAAAAGCTTTCCTATATCTGTTTTAAGAGACTTAGAATTAGGAAAATTAAAATGTTAGCACTCTTTTTTTTCTTTTTCCCTTCTTTTTGAAATAGATATTAAAACCCTATCTAACTTGGATGTCTCAGTCACCAGAGGGAAATGAGGGAAAAAGAATGATGCCATCAAAATGAAGGCATTGTCAGGTAGCCACTTGGGTGGTTTGTTGGAAACAGCGTAAAAAGGTGACCTGGTTAAGGTGTGTTATTCTTACCTTGGTGTCAGTGGTCAGCATGAGTCCTGAGCCTGAACTGGGATTATAAATGTTGCTTATGTTTATAGACTTTTTTTTTGTCTCTAAAACATGGTCAATTTAATGATTTGTTCTATAAAGTGCTGTAAATTTAATGGTTTATTCATCACTCTGAAGAAATATGTATTAACTTGTACAACAAAAGATTCAACTTCTTTCTTCCTGTTCTTTCAGTATGCTCCACACACCATTTATCCAAGACACCAGGGGACACCAGAGTTTAAATCCATCTCTTAAAATCAAATGGGGATGGGAAAACAATTCAAGCAAAAATGCTCCGTTCATTTTACTCATTTTTGTATGTTAAAAGAAAAAAGAAAAAAAAGCAACAATGGCACAATAAAAAGTTATCTCAAACTTTCCATCTAAACATAACTCAGTAGGTCACATTAAGGAAGACCATATTGTGTTATAAAGAGGTCTGTTAGGTAAATTCAATGTCTGGCAATAGGTGGTTCCAAGGATAATCAAATTTACGCCACCTCGCCTAAAATGGAATTGGAATGGATACATTAGTACTTTAGACCATCAGGAAAGAAAAAATTACTGGCTCGGTGACCACTGATGAAAGCAGGTGCCTGAGTTATTCCCTCCTACATGTGTGACTTACTGTACAGTCATCTGTTTTGCAGAAAGTATTAGGCAATCGTAAAACCTAACAAACAAGCAACCTAAAACATCTAAAACAAACAAGCAAACAAACAAATGAAACCCCCACAACAAACCCCTCTGGCAAATATTTCTCACTGTTCAGTGCTGAATTATGAATTACCGATCTCCAGTCCAAAAGGCTGCATTTCAACAGTGAAAAAAATAGAATGAAATAAGGAAAATAGGCAATAGCTGGAACTAGGCACCACCTCTTAAAGTGTTGAAAACCAATCAGCTGTAATCTGCACACAAATAAAACTAAGATGTTTGGACAAGATGCTGACAGTCACATGTGTAGAAATAAGCTTTCTTTTTTCTTTTTTTTTTTTTT
>VXAD01008718.1:410282-479437 GCA_013399195.1 Dicrurus megarhynchus
TTTTTTTTTTTTTTTTTTTACTGGATGTTGATAGAAAGGGCTGAAACCAGGATGAAGTGCTGGAGCAGCAACCAATGTTACAATTCCTCACATATGTAGCTATTACCCTAAATATTCTGAATTAAAGAGAAGGAACATTTGTATGGCTATTGGTCTTGTAATAAAGTTAGACTTTGGAAGGTCCTGAATTCAAAAAAATGCATTGCATAACCCTTGTTTTTCTTTGTAACTTACCAATAAAGCTACAAAAATAGAAAAGGCATATGGTGCTCATGGAAAAAAAATTGCAGGAAATTCTTCACACTCTTCTGCTCTAAGTATTTCATCAGGGCTGTTCTTCATGCAATTCACTCTCTGCTGTCAGAAATTGTATTATATTGTGGAAGAGAAAAACTCAACAGGATAAGAACTTAGAATGACAGGCAAACTTGGAACCTCACAATGGCTCCTAGATTAATTTTAATCAGATTTCTTCCACTTCCTATCAACTTTCAGCCTTTCAAATGCTGTATGGGTTTTCAATATCAAACATTTTTTCTAGATCCTTTATATCCATCAACACTGAAGATTTCTAATTGAAATTATGACAGGAAATACATTAATTGCAGAAGAGTCCAATTTCATCTCAGGATTGTATTGGCTGTGTAAATATAACAGTACTTGCTGAGGTGAAAGTGCATACGTCCAGAAGTTTCACATTTGCTGAACAGCTAAATCATATGGGAATTTGACAAACTAAATCTGACTCAGTTTTACTTCAGAAAAACACTGAGACAGTGTTTGGTCTAAATTTAGGTGAGAAGTTTTTCAGAGCATCCAAAAGCAGAAATTTAACTCCCAAACTCCTGCTCGAACATCTTCTCAACTGTTAAAAATATGTAATAATAATAATAATAATAATAATAATAATAATAATATATATAAAAGTATTAGCAGCTGCAAAGAGCTCAGTTCTCTATCAGCATTTGACCTAACACAGCTTAATTACACCTTAATTGCAAAGAGCAAGTAAAGTCCAAAGAGGTTTTACAGACCTTGTCCATGTGCCAGGCACTTTATTTACTCTCTCACAATGCCCGGAAGAATGCCTTCGTGAAGACAGAGTAAAAGCCAGCTTTTATAACCTGCACTTCGGAGAAATAAATGGTGTATCTTGCTCCTTTGCCTCTGAAACCACTATTGCATGCCACTGCGACAAGATATTGGATTCAATGAACCACAGATCTGGTTTGCTATGCCTATTTCTATGTGATTTATTATAGCATTTAAGTTTAGAAGAACCTTTTGCCCCATGAACACTGGCCTCAGCAGTACTGCAGTTACTTGAAGGTCAAAGGAGACGTCATCCAACAGACTCCACCGTTCCCTAAGAGTCTGTAAAGTACAGAAATGTGTAAGTAGTAGCTAAGTCACCTTAGCCATCCTAGATCCCTAGATTTCATAGGCTTCATCCCCAGAAAATATGATGTCTCTTCTATTTAGTGAAAAAACCACACTAGAAAATTCACAATTTGTTAATCAAAAAAGAAAAGCTGAAATTTGCTAAATTATGTCGCTAAATTTCCATAGTCCCTCACCAGGACTTGTTTTTTTTTGAACAATTTACTTGTCCACAAAACACATTCAGTATGGCCAATTTCACCACCCATATGCATTTATAACCTTCACAATTAATTGCTTGTGTTCTGTCTGTCTTACAATAAAAGCCATTCTGTGTGTTTCTAGTGTGTGTGATTACTTCTTTAATCCCCAAAGAACTAATGAAAATCTCTTCCTAGTTTTTCAAATCTACTGTCAGACCTACATGTAATGTAAAATGAAAGAAACCCTAAGAAGTCTGTTATAATTCACATTTCTTCCATAAGACATGAAGAATTAGGAGATATGGGGGACAGAAATGTTTGTATTACAAATCTTGCCTTTTCATAGTTCTGGTTCAAAATTAGTAAACTGAGTTTTGAACAAAACTTCACAGTTAAAAATCCATTCATTTATAGATTTACTTGAACAACAGATAAAACTGTTCATTTCTGGCACTGATATTCTATGAATTAATTGGTTTGAATAAGTGGTCAAAAGCTAATGAAAATTTCTGCAAACTAATAATGCACAAAGATAAAATGTATGCTGGTACAGATTGGCTTTATCATCACATTTTCAGCAGTTCAGTGTGTCCTTTATAATTCTTTCTGTCTCTGTAAACATGTGATGATAATAAGTGGTAAAATATAACCCTACTACTAATCCTGTATAATTCTGAACTCTTGGTGAAGGTATGTAGCACCTTGCCTCATTAATAGAGCCAGTTAATGGCATAATGTATTCACTGTAAGGTTCTTGGAGGGAAATTTATATACAAAAAATCCTTCTTTCATGTGATCATGAAAATTATCATGTGATAATTTTGATCTTGAATGCTCATCAGGTATTTTGGCACCAGCTAAAGGGTGGACATAGTTATTTGAGAAAAATGCTATGGAATTATAACATACATTTTAAATACAGCTTCACATGGTGAGCTGTCTTCAGAAATAGGTATAATTTATCAAAACATTTTAAAAGAGATAATAATGACATTTCATAGAAATGTTTTTGCCACTTAAGAACCTAGACTTTTTGGTAAATATATAACATGCCTGTTCTTCATGTTGTCAGTGTGGACTTCCATGTCTACTCAAAACCAGAATTATGATGAACTATCTTATTTTCTCTACAGGAGTTGAAAAGTTAACTGCATAGGGTTAAAACAAACAAACAAACAAACAAACAAAAAACCAACCCCAAAACACCCCAAACCAAAATAATTGTAAACCTGGCATAAACATATTCTAAACTATTGATAAATTATCGATTATCTGGTTTATTTAGCTAGAATGTGAAGTGGGTTTTAGTTAAAGAAGCATGATTTGACAGTTTTCTCAATGAAATTAGTGGGTAATCTCTCTAAAGGATTAATTGATTTTCCACTGACAGTCCCTTACATTAAGCTGACTTTTTTAAACTGGTAAATAACAGATATGGATGAAATAGGGTATAAGTTTGTATAGAGGTAGGCAAAAAAATAGTTTGCACATAATGTCAGATTTTTATTCAGATTACTATTTCATACTTGCAATTTTTGTGCCAAATCAGTGAATAATTCTATTGAAATTTTCCAGGAAATACAAACCAACTTACAGTATTAATAAAGCTACTTTGAAACAGCTTAAAAAAATTTGCTTATGAAATTTTTCCAAAATGTAGTTAATGTTGAATACAAACACACTCATTACACATGTTCATGCAGGATACAAAGGTGGTAGATCATGGGGAGTTCACATCCAATTCCTTACAGCTATATCCTGCCTTACATTTTGCTTGACTTTCTTACACTGAAAGAATTTAAAACAGCCCATCAAAATGGATACATGTCTAACAATATCTACAAAACATTTCAAAGCCATTTTTTTCTTAAGATCTGATTAGTGAGAGATGCCTCTGCCCAAACTAAGGGGCAAAGAAGACCATTTGCCAATGTCAATTATATGGATTTTATTTAACGATGAATATGAAGCAGAGAAATAGAAAGAAATAGAAAAGATTGGGGGGGGGGGGCAGAAGAGAAGAGAAAGCAGAAGATAATCACCACCTTATTATCTTAGTGGATCCAGCAGCATCCCATTGGTCCTACACCCTGGGCCTCTTGGTAGTGGGTGTCCCAATATCATTAAAAACTTTTCATTATTTATACATTTTAGCTAACAAAAGAAATAATGCTCATTGGCTGCACAGTTCTCCTATTCCACTGGCTAAACGATTTCCTCATTTCTCGTGCTAATTAGTCCCATGCTTAGTCTTTCTCTTCCATTCAGTTAGTGGGTTTCTTGAGTAGGTGGGCTGTGACTCAGCAGTTGTGATCTTCCCCCTGCTGGAATTATGTTTTGCCCAGCAGGAGCTGATTTCAGCAAATTTGCCCAATTTACTTTCCAGGTGGTCCATAAATTCTGGATTCCTTGTGTCCATTATGACTGATACATTCCTCTCCTACAGCTTTGTAAACCTCCAGCTAGGTCTGAGATAATACCCATAATATATAAACCTCTAAATTACTAGCTTTTCTGGGAGTAGTTTGATATTTGTCTATATGTCTCTGCTTGGTAAAAAAAAGACTAATAATGTTGCTTCCCCTAACTTCATCAGTGTCAATAATGAAAACTGTTGAAACAGTTTTCATGTCACGAAACATGAAACTGTTGAGAATTTATAAGCAGACTTGGCAGGAAATTTTTATTTACTTGTATTATAAAATATAGTTAGAAATTTGCAGTCTTTATCAATATGTTGATTTTCACTTAAATTAATATTTGTTCACTAATCCAGAAATAGTAAATTCTGATTAGAGAAATTTATCATGGTTTTCTATTTGTAACATCTTTCAACTACTTTTTACTTTAAATCATGCTTCCTTGAATTCTCGTGTAACTCTGCTGTATTGAAATTATTTCAAAATTAGGGTGAATTTAAGACATTTTTTCTTTTTGTCTCCTCCTCTTTGGTGGAGGTGTGCTTTCTCACACCATTTCTTTATATGTTATACAATAGATAATCCCCTCTTTTAATGGGTTCATGAAGAGAAATTTAAATTCTGTGTAACATTTGAAAACCTGAAGAGCCTCAGGATTTCTCAGTCACGTAAGGGAGGAACTGCAAGTGTTCTGTCAAACAAGACAGTGTTAACTTCCTGGGGTTTACAGGAAAGAGATTTTTCAAATTGCTTTAAAATCTGTACCTTAATTGGAGATTTGATTTATACATTTCATGCAGTGACTTTCTACAGGTCTTCATGGGCCTTTGTACTTGAGCAACTGCATCCTAAGTTCTGTGTAAACTTCACTGGAACGTGAGAAAGAGAATTCTGCAACAAGGAATGCTCTGGCAGAACATGGGGAACAGATATTCGATCCTTGCTAACTACCACAGATCAAATGAAGTTAATTTTTTGCAGCTGTGAATGTAATCTGAGGTTTTGGTTTTAATCAGCATTAACTGACATTGAAATGGCACCAAGCTAGTAACTTGGTCTTTCAATTTCAAGAATATTGTCTGCTCTTTCAATGTCTCTTTTTTACTACGCTTACTTATCCTTTTTTGCTGTTATTTTACAGTGTGATGTCAGGGGAGAAACTGGAGTGTTGCCTTCTATCAATTTACATCATAATTAAATCAATTCAGTACCTTATTTTATTTTTTTAAGGCCATCAGAACCCTTACATCTCTTGCAAATTTTAATTGTAATGGAAAAAATGTTCCAACAGGTTTTTCACGACTGAAAAAAATGTTTATATTTTGCTGCTCCCCTTCTCTTGCTAATCTACATAAAACACAGGTATTCCCCAATAAATACGTGATTTTATTACTTTTAGTTATTACTAGACATTTTACTTCTCTTTGGGACCTTTCACTCTATCTCCTTCCACATAAATCTACTGACCACTTTTTAGGTGAATAACAATGACAAAATCTCATGTTTCTAACTCTGTCACACAGGACATGGAAAATTTGGTCATTTGATTTGGGTTCTTGCCTGTTGCTTTTTTTATCTTTTGAGAACTGAAAAATCTGTAGCTTGCTCTTCTTATGAGCTTCTAATCTATTTTGAAGACAAAGAATATGCTGCTTCTACCAATGAAGTAGAAATTGCTGATTTCCAGATTGAACATACACATTAAAAACTTGCTGTTTATCCAGCTGTCCTGTTGCACCGTTCTTATGTGTGCACTATATACACTACTCTTGATGAGTCAATGTACCTTCTTCACATGGCTTGCAATTTAAATATTCTGTGAAGGAAAATTGTCTTTATGCCAGCACTGACAAAAATTCTGTAATGTTCAAGATTATCAGAGGAATATTCTGAAATTTCTCTGATATTCAAGAATATCGGAGAAAAAAATGCAAACAAACAAAAAAGTAATAAACATAAGAATTTGTCATGGTGCCAGGGCCTGGGAACAGAGGGGGCTCCTTGGGAGGATAGATGAAGTGAGGGTAGTGGGTCTTGTCTACCTTGACTTCAGCAAGGCTTTTGTCACTGTCTCTCACAACATCCTCATAGGCAAATTCAGGCTGGATGAGTGGACAGTGGCTGGAAAGACAATTGAGTGAATGGCTGATCCCATAGGGCTGTAATCAGTGGCACAGAATCTAATTGGAGGCCTGTCACTGGTGCTGTCCCAAAAGATAGAACACTGGGGCCAGTATTGTTTAACTTCATCAGTGAGTTGGGTGAAGGGGCAGATACCTCCTCAGCAAGTTCACTGATGACACAGAGCTGGGAGCAGGGGCCAGTACCCCAGAGGGCCGTGCAGCCCTTCAGAAGGGCCTTGACAGGGTGGAGAGATGGGCAGAGAACTGTCTGAAATTCAACACAGGCAAATGCAGGGTCCTGCACTTGGGGAAGAACAACCTTGAACACCACAACAGGCTGGGGGCTGATCTGCTGGGAAGTAGCTCTCTGGGAAAGAAGGACCTGGGAGTCCTAGTGGACAACACTGGGCCAGCAGTGTGTCCTTGGGACCAAGAAGGCCAATGGTGTCCTGGACTTCATTAGGGAAAGCATTTCCAGCAGGTGGAGGGAGGTGATCCTGCCCCTCTACTCAGCCCTGGTGAGACTTCACCTGGACTGTTATGTCCAGTTCTGTGCTTCTCAGTTCAAGAGAGATACAATGCTCCTGGAGCAGGTTCAGTGGAGTGTGACAAAGGTAGTTAAGGGATTGAAGCACCTTGCTCTTACAAGGAAAGGCAGAGGGAGATGGGACTGTTCAGTCTTGAGAAGAGGTGTCTGAAAGGGGACCTCATCAATGTACATAAGTATCTGAAGGGAGGGTGTCAGAGGATGGAGCCAGGCTCTTCTTGGTGGTAGTGAGCAATATGACAAGAGGCAATAGGCAGAAAATGATGCACAGGAAGTTCCACCTGAACATGAGGAGGAATTTCTTTACTGTGCGGGTGACCACCCACTGGAACAGGTTGTGCTAAGAGGTTGTGGAATGTCTCTCACAAAAGAACTACAAGAACTACAAGAATTCAAGAACTACATGGAAGAAAACCTGTGCAATATGCTCTGGGATGACCTGGCTTGAGCAGGGAGATTGGACCAGCTGACCCACTCTGGTCTCTTCCAACCTGACCCATTCTGTAGTTCTGTGATTCTCTGATTTTGTGAGAGGCTGACAGGGCAGGATCTGGACACCCTGAGCTCATCCTATTGCCCCCAGCCAAGGAGTAAGGCAGAATGAAGGGCATTCAGGGACAGCCCAAGTCCAGGTTATCAGACACCTCCCTGGGGACTGGGATAAGACAAGGCCAGTGCTGGGCAGGGCTGTTAAGATGGACATCTGTGGCATCAGTGGGGTGGGCAGTGGTGGCCTTATAGGTAGTAGGAATTCCTGTCCAAACAATAGCTAAACAAATAAATGTAATAAAAAATGCAATAGTAGAAAAGTGCAGTGTTAAAGCTGAGCAGCTTGGAAGGTTTGCTTTTCATATAGCCACATAGAGTAATGATACATAATGGACTTAAGTCCTGAACTGACCAAGTTGAGATGTGGTTACAACCCACCCCCACAAAGGCAAGAACCCAGGTTCTTGTTAATGGATCCCTTGGGGTGGATTAGAGTGAAAGGGCACTGAGTGATCAGTGTTAGTAACTAGATATATGTAGGGTTTAATTTAGAACAATTTGGGTGCAATGGAAAGCAGATATGTATCTGTTTCAGTTATTATTATCGATAGTAATATAACAATATGAAAACATAAAAATATTACTCAAAAAAATTTAAAAGGGAAAACAAAGAAAGAAAGAGAAAAAATAAGAGTAAAAACATCACCATCTGTAGATCTTGTGAAGAAACTTGATTGTTGCAGCTTATATGTCTGTTGGTTGAAGTCATGGTCAGTCTTGATCCACAGAGGGTAGGAGAAAAAGCCTCTCAAACACAAAGTCTGATGTTTCAAAATATGCCTAGGTACCTGTCTTGGTGGGGGAGCCTCCAGTCCTCTGGTGGAAGGCCTCAGAAATGAGTCTGTGTGCTCTTCGGTGGTCTTTGATGGTTTATGACACCTTCTGAGACCTGGCAGTGTAGTCAAGTCAAGCCAGTAAAGCCCTATCACACCTTTCTGAGGAGGAGGGAAGGAGTTTTACAACTGAATGAGTTGTGTAAAGGAGGGCAATTAGCATGCTAAGAGGCACCATCTTGCCTTGCAGAATTTGCCTCTTATCAGCTTCAAGGCTTTGTTTGTAGCCTCCAGGCAGTAATAGCTCACCTCCTCTGTGTCTGCAGACTAGCCATTACACACCCAAAAACATCCCCTTGAGGGATGCAAACCTGGCCTCAGCAAAGAGCCCTGGAGCCTCCACGAATGGCCAAATGTTTTGAGTCATTAATCATTAATAGTCTCCGCTCTCAGGGGTGCCAAGGTATCCCATGTATATCTATATGAGCCCTGTAAGTGTATGAGCCCACTGATCAGTGGCTACTCCAGAAGTGATCTAGGGAAATGAGCCACCTAAAGCAAGCTGGAGAATTTCAGATATTTTTAAATGTCGTTTCAAAGCTTTTTCTGCATAAGAAAAAAGAAAAGCAAAAAAAAGTAAAATCACAGTCATAAAGAAGCTTGTAATACTTCCTTAAAAGTAGTTGAACTGTCCAAAGACTCATGAGTTTCTCAGTTAACTTGAAAACATAAGCCATACACTTGGAAACACCTTGGGAACTTTTCTAGCTACATAATGTTCTGAAAGCGTACATTGAATGCATTCATTCCTCAGTTATTTGATATTTCTGTATCTTTGGTTTAATTTATTTAATTTTCATCTATATTTCATTTTTTAATTTTTGGCACACTAAATCTTACAGCTCTTTCAAGTATATACTTGATTGACCTAAATTCTCTTTTTTTGGGTCGCTTGCTGTTTCTGCACAACCTTGAAAACTAAAGTATAGGATGAAATAGAATAATCAAAGCATTATTAAAAATACTCCTGAGAATTTCATGTCTTTAATTTACAGACTGCAAATGTTACCGTGAGGAAGTGTTTGAAACATTTGATGCTTGTTAGTTTGCATAACAGAACATAGAAATGACTGTATAGGCAGACGAAAAGATAGGATTCCACAGTACTTTGTATCTAATTGCATTTTAAAAGGAGGCAAATGAAGCTCCTGCAGAAGTATAGAGTCTCGAATAAAATTTAAAAAAAATTAAAAAAAGGAAAACTAGTAGATTCTTCACTAATCTGCTTCTTTAATAAAGATGTCCTAGCAATAAGAATCAGACACATTAATATTTCAAGACTTTCAGAATTTAATAAAACATTTTAAACCTGTCTAAAACCTTATGTGTACATTTTAGAACACCCTAATATTTTTGTATTTAACAACCTCACCTTGTGGCTCTCTGCACCAATAAACTCTGCAGATTTTTAAACTAATCTAGAGTTTCAAGATCTAGCAGAAAACTGCTTGAAGAAATCTTTTCCTAAGTTGAATCCTGAAAATCTGAACACTTGAAGGCATATTAGTTAATCAATTTTCAAGGAAGAATCAAGCAGTAAAATGAAAGTCTATGTCCAGTATTCATCAAAAGGTAGGGTGTTTTAAATCTGGATTACAAAAACATCTCTTTAGCCATCGTGGCTAATCTTGCATCACCATTTACTAGTAGGTTTCCTACTTTTCGAAAGAACTCTCAAATATCAAACATTATTTCATATTCTGCAAGACACTTTTCATTCCGATGAAGTTCTTTCATTTTTAAATAAAATCCATGTTTCAAGAGGAAAATGAAGAGTCTCAACTTTACAGGTGATATTGCTTATTCTTCTACAGGAACCCTTTGTAGTTTACTGGTCATTGTTGTTACTGTACACAAAGTATAGAGTAGAAACTTGTTAAAGAATAATCCAGAGTACTTGAATACTGGATACTACTACATAGAGGTTCAATTTATTTTATAGCTTCTTTTGAAATTTCACTGTTCTTAATTTAAAGCACTTGAGTAGGGTTTAGGGGAAGAATTTTTGCATACTGATAGAATCTTTCCTAAAACAAAATCTTCCTTTCTTAGACGGCTAATTTCAGAAGTTTTTCTCTGTTGAAGTTTTACACTTCCTGCCAACTCAATTCAGATCATGTGTGACTTGGTAGAGGAAGTCTGACAGGAGTAAAGGCTCAGACTTCATTTTTATAAACCCTCAAGTTTCTAAGAGACAAGAATAAGTGGGTGCATTTATGAAAGTAAAAAAGTGGGGCAGGTGAGAAATCTACTGATTCAACTTCTCATAAATATTATTTCCATTGTCAGAATACTCCTACATTTTTAAAGAAGCTCTCGAGTGGTCTTCCAGAACACATTCTATTCTTTCTCGTTCTGTATGATACTCTTGAAATGACGCTCCCAGAGGCAGTCATTGACCAATACTCCATTTAAAAGATCCCCAAAAACCTGAACACCAAGCCCCTGACGAAAACAACCAAAGATGCATGAATATTAGCATTATTACATGTCGTGCTATTGCCAGCTAGCATGCTGTCCCCAGCACTAGGCAATCTTCCACCTGCCCCGGGTTGGGAGAAGGAAGCCAATCGCAGCGCAGGAGGGCAGGCGAAGCTCCTGCTTAGGTTCCCCGTGCCCACTGATGGTACAGGTGAGTGAAGGAGGCAGGAATGAAGTGGAGGGACTTCTTCATGGGGGCAGGGAAGGGTATATTGGAGAACGGCAAAACCACGGAGAAAGCCGAGAAAATGGGGCTGGCGCAGGCTTTTATACCCCTACATAATGGGCGTGAGGAACACACAATAACCAATAAAACATCAGTTACGGGGTGCTACAAGGGTGGGGAGAAGGGATTAGGGCGAATGGGAGAAGGAGTGGGGGCAGAGGAGTAACAGGCCAATCAACTACCAAGTAACACAGAACTTTCTGGAGGAATAACCAAATATGAAACATAAGGGGAGGGGAGGGCAGCAGCCAATGGTCAGCGTGTTTTACACAGCCTTTTGGGTGCTCACTGTCGCACTTGGACATGAAAAGAACCACGCAGACCCAGCTACACCAAGACGCAGGAAAAGGGACCGAGAAGACCTCGGACTTTATTTATATCTCCTTAATAATCACCATGGATTGGAGGGTGAAATTACCACCCCTCAATCACACTGGTCAAAGGAAAAATCCATCAAACATCTCCACCCAAGAGAAAGGAATGCAAAACAATAAGGTCGGGTAGCAAAACACATGGCTGTTTACAGAAAAGTGCATGAGAACTTCTATCACAGAAATGAAAACATTGAAGTACTGCAAAACTCATGGCAACACTCACTGTACCTTCAAGCCCTTGAGCTGTGGACGCATCAAACCAATATACCCTTTGGTCTGCTTGGTCCGGCTGACCATGGCTCACCGCAAAATTACACTCATAGAAGTTAAATGTTAATCTGGTAGACTCCAGAGATCTTTGTGTCTATAGAGCACTGCTATTGTATTGTCCTGGCTGGGCGGGATTCGCCCAGCCTCAGCCAGGACACAGCCTGCCCCCGGCGGCACCACAGACACCAGGAGGGCAGAGCTACTCCAAACCGGCTGTCCCGGGGTGGTCCCAGGCTGGGAACTCCCTTTCTGATTGGTTGTTGGCTGCCATGGCTCCGCCCCGGAAAAACCACGCGGCAGAACCCGAGAGAGAGAGAGAGAGAGGGAGAGAGCACATGGGACAGAGACAATAAACAACCACCAGCCCCCATTTCCTTGGCTCTCCCATCTCGCCTCTTTTTTCTCCGCTCCGGGAGGTCGAGGAGGCGCCCCGAGGGACCCCCTGGGACTGTGGCTGCATTCGCCAAAGAGCTGCCGGCGAGGGCAGCGCGGGAACGGGTACAACAGACTAGAAAAGGTACTAACAAGCTGCTGCAGCTAAGCAGGTTTTGGAGGAAGCTCTGAACTGGCCAGCTGCACCACGCTATACACTGGCTCTGATTTTTGTTATTCTTACATGAAGAGATGTGAGAAAAGTAAATTGCTGGTTTTAAATATTGCAGTAAATGGGAAGCAAAATCTGTGTTGAAATGAAAAGATTTTTTTTCCAAATCAAGTTATCGATGAAATATTTGTTTGAAAGTACTGGACTTGTATCATGAAATGGTAAAACATGATAAATCAAGTACTCTAAAAGTTAAGTATGTATACAGGGGTCTAAATGGCTAACACAGAAAGTAGAAGGGAATCTACCTTATGGGGTCAGCCTCAATATTATTCCAACCAGTAAGTAGAACACATCTTTTTAAGGCAGATCAGCTGTTTTCTAATGTGTTGAGAAAAAAAAAAAGGATGTGAAGATGTATAATGTCGTATCACCTGAAATAATACTAAAAACCCATAATACCTATTTTTTCAAGATGTATGCATACTGCTGAAGATACGAAAAGCTCTGATGAATTGTCCCGTGTGATGTTAAGCCTAAAAACAACAAAACCTGTGAAAAAAACAAATGGGAAATCTCTCCAAATGAGGTCAATTACAGAGTAGCAGTGAGCCTAAGAAGTGTAAACCCAGTAATTGCTCAAGTTTTTACCCAGCACTGTAGAACTGACCGCTCTAGGGCCCGTATACATGTGTTTGTGTCTGTGATAACAGCACACCTGATCCTCTGATGCATTGCTGAAATTGCTTTCCTGTTTATTGCTGTAGTTTACTTTTGATCCCTAATGGAAGAGGCACATTTAGTGTTCTCTTGTGTTAAGAGATGTTAAACTGAAACATTCTGCTTTAATTGCACTTAGACATGAGTGGTTACTGCTTGAACACAAAGTAAAATGATTCTCCTCATAAAGGTGAAATCTTTGTGGGGAAGTTTTTCATAAATAATTGAAGTACAAACAATTGTAATACTAACTAATGGGAATTAGGGGACATGGGCTTACAAACACTGCAGTATGTTTTGCAGAGCTAGGCAAAACTGGAGTAAGGTTACGGAGTAAGATGACAAAATGTTTTCTTTTTCACTTGTAGGCATTTTCAATGTCTCCTTCTTTTGATGTCTTATCTCAAAGTATATTTTAATGACAAGAATTTTGAGAATTTATTTGAAACCTGCATCAATAAATACAAAATTCAATTTTATCTTTTTAGCACCCATTCATACTGGTAAATAATCTACCTTGCTACAGTTAGGTTAGAATAGGATTAAATAAACTGC
Source organism: Dicrurus megarhynchus (assembly GCA_013399195.1). Classification (NCBI taxonomy): domain Eukaryota; kingdom Metazoa; phylum Chordata; class Aves; order Passeriformes; family Dicruridae; genus Dicrurus; species Dicrurus megarhynchus. The sequence continues at coordinate 423,508 of VXAD01008718.1, forward strand.
CAAACCCTGCTTTCTTGATCTTTTCATACCTTTGACTTCCAGGAGAGACAGAGGTATTCAAAAAGTAGAATTAAAAAGCTTGAATTAAGTGATCAGAGTTAATTTTGGATTTTTTTTAGAACTGTAATAATAGAGCAGTCTCATGGGATTTAATAAATGTTAAAGAAGTACATCTTCAATTTGTAAGACTATTCAGATGTTCAAGACTTACTGTTTTCAAATGGGACTTACTGAAGCGTTACATGCATGCTTCTCTGAGCTTCCTTATTTATGTCTGGGGTTTTTTAAGTAGTAGTAGTAGTAGTAGTAATACTACTAAGAAGAATAAGAAGACACAAAGATATTCTATGACCTATTTTATATTATTAAAATATAAAATAACATGACACTGAAGAGAAGAATGTATTTGATAATTAAATAAAACATTTGAATGAAAGAAAGGGTGGGGAGACAAGAGAAAAAAGTTTTTCTATTCTGATAGCATCTGAGAACCATTTATACACTCTTAAAAATAAAAGAAACATCTGATTCCCTAAAACAAGGAGATTATCATACCAACTTACAAACATAATTTGTCTGTACCTATGTACTTCTCTGATACCAGATGCGTACAAAAACCTTTAAAAATGGTAAAATTGTACTGATGTGCTTTATGTAGTAAAATAAGGTTTCAGAGGGATTTTTTTACATTAAGCCCAGATAAAGAGCTAATTTCTATTTTAAACATAGGTTTGAGATTCTTTTAAATTAATATATGCATGCTGTATTGATTCACTGTTGTCTCCCACACTTTAACATAGGAAGAATTCAATTTCTTTGTTAACTTCTGAGCCAACTAATTGCCCAGGTCATTTACGAATGGTTATTGATCATTCTGAGCACCTCACATACAACTATCAATGTAATTATACAATGGAAGTATGTTTTGTGTTACATTTAAGGAAAGGACTTCGGAATTTAATGTTACACTAAAACCATTGTCATGGACAAAAAGAAATAGGATATATAGAACCAAGAGTATGATGTTAATCAGTGATGTTTCAATAGAACAACACTATACAAAATTAACTCAGTAAAATGGGGAAATCTCACTAGGAATACAATCACCATTGCCATAGAAACTTTGTTACTTTCTACCTCTTGGCTCTGGTGTTAGGTTCACCTTTCCAACAACTCTCCAAGTCCCAATACCAACAATTCATACTTTCAGGGGAAGAACAGGGGAAGGGCCATAAGATGACTAGTTCCAGCCTCTTGTGATCTTCACTGGGAGAACGATTGCTGTGTATTCTGGGGTTTCATCTCAGTCCCAGACGGACTGTAATTTATTTCTTTGTATTTCCATGCTACAATCTTCTTCCTTCTCATTGCTTCTCATCTGAAGCCTTGAAGGTTAACCATCTGCTCCCACATCTGGGGATATAGGAGGAGTTACTGGTTGCACTGGGCCTCCCTGGGAGACTCAGGTCTTGCTCAGATACAGTCATTTAAGAGCTGCATCCCCAAAATGTTTGGCAATGGCCATCAAATGCTTGTTAAGAAAAACTAAAAGCAGGACACAGGCCAAGGCCAGTCAGGCCAGGCCCTGAGTCCCTGAACTGCTAGACCAGTACAAAACTTAAGGCTTTTTACTAATGACATTAAAAACACATGCCTTGTGATACACTAAATCATCATTAACTGATTTCTTTTTGACACTATTGCAAACACTGTGGCAATCTCATAGTTGACATGTGTTCCAGGAAGTGCAGGAGTAAGCAAAAGCAAAATGAACTGCTAGTTCTGAGGGGGGTTTGTCAGATGTTTTCATTAAGGCTCTTATTTGCATTTTATCTTATATGCCTAAAATCATGTTTGTAAATGCAGACCAGACACTTTCCCTTCTTTCCTTTTACTGCTATATTCTACATTTGTTACTGGAAGCTAAGTGAATGAAATATAGTCACCAAACTTGTAACACTTATTTGAGTCATTGCTTTCAGGTCCCTGAGTTGCAGTAAGAAGCTTGTCTGCAGTAAGAAAATCTTTTACTGAAGTTTTTTTTGATTGGACTAAATTTCTGGTATTTTGGTGTTTTCTTGTATTTTCAGAAGAGAAAACTCACTGCTGACTTCCAGCTAACATTTTTCCTGAAGTGGTATATGTTTACATAGTAAAGGATGTCTTATCCGTACTGAATTTCTTTATCAATCTTTCCTTTACATCTAGATAGGTATTTTGAGAATAAATATCAACATGTTTTAAAAAAAAAAGTTCTTTTGGTAAAAATGCAAGCTATTAAGTCGTCTATGACTATCACTATTAAATACACACATCTACATGCAAATACATTTAGTATTCAGACTTGCACATACTATGGCTATTTGTGTGTGTAGTTAAGAGATAAGTCATGCTTGGTCAAGACAAAGTGGCTTAATTGTTGTGTATCATGTTCTCTTATGTTGTGGTTTAGGAATGGTATTCTTCAATTCTGTGCTCCCATTGAAACCATGCACTGCTGTCTTGTTTCCCTCCTTCCCACACCTCCCCTGCTGCAGGCTGGAGAGGAGAATTAGAGGTACAACAGGTAAAGGTCATGGGTTGAAATAAGAACAACTTATTGGAAACAGCAATGACATACGAAAAACAAACACTAACAGCAACAGTATTAGTAACAAAAGTGTACAAAAGAGAGAGGGATTCAGATGTAAAATGCTCACCACAAACCAATTCAACTGCTGTCACACTACATCAGGGGCCACTTCCCCTACTCCCAGAAGATGATGCATAGAATAACCTCCAGGTCCTAGCCAGTCCCACTCCCGGCCACTGCAAAAATTAACCCAATCCTGGCCAGAACCAAGCTTTCAATACCATCTTTCACAGTATCCATCTGGACAAAGCGTCCAGCACAGAACTGGATAAACACATCATGCAGTGGGTGAACAGCTGGCTCCCAAGATAGGCATAAAGGGTTATAGTTAATGGGGTTACATGAGACTGGTGACCTGTCACTAGTGGGGTTCCACAGGGCTCCATCTTTGGCCCTGTGCTCTTTAAAATCTTCTTAAATGACTTGGACTGGAAGGGATACTAAGTATGTTTGCAGGTGACACAAAACTGGGAGGAGCTGTTGGCTCCCTGGAGGGCAGAGAGGCCCTGCAGAGAGACCTTGACAAATCAGAGGCTGGGCAATCACCAGCCATACAAAGTTCAAGGAGAGAAAGTGCCAGATGCTGCACCTGGGTCAACCCCAGATATGGGAAAGATTGGGGAATGAGAGGCTGGAGAGCAGCCCTGTGGAGAGGGACGTGGGAGTCCTGGTTGATGGCAAGTAGAACATGAGTCAGCAGTGTCCTAGCAGCTAGGAGGGCCAGCCATGTCCTGGGGTGCATCAGGCACAGCACTGCCTGTTATAAATGAAATTAATGTTTTTAATGTTTTGGGGGTTAATGAATTTATGGGATGGTTGGTGGGCTGGTTATTGCCAAATTGTATGGTTGTAATGTTGATATGTGGCCACTAGGTGGGGTGGTAAATGGGCAGAATATAAGGCAGTTTCTAGAATGTCCTATGAAGGTGATGTAATAGAAAGGAATGGACCAATCACTCGACGCCCCTTTGAAGGACAGGATTGAGATCCAATAAGATCTCTTATATCCCTAGATATGAGCCATTGGAAGGAGGATTCAAACAGGACCAATCCCGGACTGGCGAGGGGTATAAAGACTGTCCCGAGAACCCGCCCAGGATTCTCCTGAGGAGCTTTGTATCCGAGGGAGCGCCCACAGTGCCACTCTGCTATATTGTTACTCTGGCTTGTCGAGTGGAGCCTGGGCTACTCCCGGCTTCCCGTTCCCAGTCTGTTTTTTAATAAACGAGTTGGTTTTGCCGTTTTTAAAACTACCTTGTTTATTACACTGCCAGCCTGGCAAGGGAGGGGATTGTCCTGCTGTGCTCTGCACTGGGGTGGCCTCAGCTTGAGTGCTGGGGGAAGTCTGGGTCACCTCCATACAAGAAAGACATTAAGCTAGTAGAAAACACCCAGAGGAGGGTAATAAAGATGGTGAAGGGCCCTGAGGGGAACCCTCTTGAGGAGTGGCTAAAGTCACTTGATCTGTCCAGCCTGGAAAAGAGGAGCCTGAGGGGAGACCTCACTGCAGTCTGCAACTTCCTCATGAGGAGAACACGAGGGGCAGACACTGATCTCTTCTCTCTGCTGACCAATGGCAGGACTTGAGGGAATGGCATGAAGTTGTGTCAAGGGAGGTTTAGGTTGTATATTTGGGAAAGGTTCTTCACCCAGAGGGTGGTTGAGCACTGGAAGAGCTCCCCAGGGAAGCAGTCACAGCACTAAGCCTGCTCAAGAGACAGTTCAAGAAGCTTTTGGACAATGCTCTCAGGCACATGGTGTAACTCTTGTTACACCAAGGTAACTGTGTAGGGCTAAGAGTTGGACTCAATGATCCTTTTGGATGCCTTCCAACTCAGCACATTCTGTGATTCTGTGATCTTAAAACCAGGGCTTGAAAATGAACATTTTCAGGGAACATTAAAGGTTAATGTTTCATTGACTAAAGTTTGAATGACTGCATGATGCTACTTAACTGCAAAAGCATTGTTAATTCAGTTACTCAAAAGCTGTGTCCTGCTACACTCAGTAAGAGGAAAATTAAATTCTATCATGTATGAAAAAAATCTTGATGTATGCATCTTTACTGAGGTATGAGGCTCAAAACATATGGTGTCTAAATGCTGATTAAAGAGGGAACTCCTGTGCTCCGACTGATGCCTTCTCAACCCTTATTTCTTCTTAGGTGCCTGGCCCCTGCTAAGGTAACTGCCTACCAGAACCCATGACTATGCCCCAGTGCTGGTCCCTTTTGGCTCTTTTCCCCCACCTGACTTCCTCTATTCCATGTACATCTCAGTTGAGATGTCCTTTCTTGGCTTGAAGTCTATTGCTGTGCTCTGGCTCTGTAGCTTCTATGCCGGAGCACGACATGTAGCGATCTCTAAAAGGTGCCTCCAAGGCGAAGCCGCTCAGCAGGATCAGCTATATTCACTCACACACGTGTGCACACACAGATGCGGGGATAGCTTCAGTAATATGGGTCAGTGGCAAAGAGGCAGGAAGGGTCTATGCGTGGAGTTCCACAGGAGCTGTTTATTGCTTCCACACTGTGAGGGGCTCTAGAGGCAAAGACCCAGAACACTGCAGAACGCAGGCTTAAGTACAGGAGTGGAGCTAGCACCAGGGACCAATGATCTGATGGTATGAGGGCGGTACAAAGGCGGGACTAGGGAATGGGAGCCAATGGGGAAGCTCTGGGGGAGTGGTGAGGGGCAAAGGCCAATGGGGGGAAAGTGGGGTGGAGAACTTTCTATGGCATGATTACCACATATAAGGTAGCAAGGGAGCTGGGTGGCCAGCAGCCAACCTGGGGAGCAGGAACTGGGCTAGATTACCACACCAGACCAAAGCATCCTGGGAGAGGCTTCTTTTCTCACTGTGATCTGACAGAACTCTCAGGTACAAGGGACTGTCCTACTGAGAGCTCTGTCTGTCCCTTGTACCACAGACCAACCAGCCACCACAGAAGTCTTCTATTTTTGTTTCACTGAAGTAATGTAGTGATTTCATTTTGGTCTAAAATTTCATTTCATGATTATTGTTGTAGTGAACATTTTGATGTGAGTAAAGTCAAAGGCTCATCCCATGAGCTTTCTTATTTGTTTACTACAGGTAAGTACTTAGCAATTACAGAGCTCCTATCAGTACTTTTAAGGATGTAATAACATTACCAAATTAGATAGATATTTTCTGATATATTTCTGTAGCTTAAGAGAGTTTTTCTCTTACTCAACTAACTGGAACTAAAAATCACCTGAAGCCAGTAAATTGCTGGAATACTTCTTCTCTCCTCCGGTTCTTGAATACTGCTTCCAGGAGAGAAAATATGAGGGTACTTCTAACAAAGGATATTCAAGAAACAGATTTTCCAAAGGGCAGATGAAAACTAGACCACAGTAATAATCATAGCACTGAAGACCTGTTCAATTTCTTATTATTGCTTTTACTTGGTACCTGCTGTGTTCATACTGTGCTGTTTTGAGAACACATTATCTCCAAGCACTGGTACAACCCACAGTCAGGTTAACAACACATTTCAGTTACCAGCAACCCTCCATGCTCAGCAGATAGTGTTAATAATCTACAGTTGCCAAGAAGGAGTAACAGATGAAAACTTGTCTATGACTAGAAAATCCACAGACCAATTTGTTACATATACTTTATCAAAATGATTGGTTTCCAGTTTCAGCTGTCTATGATTTTTTTTTTAAAATTCTAATCTACAAAATAAAGAGCATTTTGGGGCTTGCTTTTGATCTGTGTGACATTAATCTCTATTTTTTTTGCCCAACACACCTGCAGGACATTGCCTCATTCTGCAAAGGGGGAAAGAGGAAGGCTGCAAGGTCCACAGAGTTACAGTGGCCTGGTAGAAGATTGTAAATAGTTTTAAAACTGTTGCATGAGTTGAGGAATTAGACATAGAAGGATGTCATTTCATGAGTAGTATTAAACCAAGAGTAGGTCTGACTTGCTGGTGAAAATGATTACTTTGAACACTGTATTTTTTTTTTAATATGAAAGAGAAGTTCAATTCTAACACTAAGAATCTTGTTTTAACAAAAGAGAACAAACTGCATACATGGAACCAAGAATATGCTCTTGGTCACATTAATGTTTTGAGAGCAGAATATCATCCCAAATTATGTCCGCAAAACATAAAAATCTCATTAGTAAAATTTCTGTTGGTTTTATTTTTCTCTACTTGGCGATGGTACCAAAACACTTAATGTAATAAGCATGGTGAATGGACATACACAACATGTTTTGCTCTTTATTTTGTAAATGAGTTTTCACATGGTAACTGGCTTTTGTTTTCCAAAAATATGGTGAAGACTGCATTGAAAGTAATACAGAGGTCACTTGCATGATCATCTCTGAAATAAACTGTTTCAGGCTATACTGTATTTTGCATCAACTGTTTTCCTCCATCTCCTGTAAGCCAACGAAATAAAGCTGCTTACCTCATTTTTTGGCTTATCCTAGAGCTTATTATCTATGTTTTTCAGTCTATGTCTCCCTCGTCTACAGTTTATGAGCACTGAAGATTAATAGAATACTCAGTGTTGGAAAAGGGAAAAATGTGCAGTATGAGGGCGGAAAACTGTCATTTAAATGAGTTGTTGTCTCTTGGATATCCGTTCTTTCAAGAATAATGAGCTAGCCCACTCTTTCTTGTGTAAGATTGTTTATTATAGAAAGTAAACTGTACTTTAACTGTACTGTTAAAATAATTTTCTTGAACAATTACTTGCTTTACAACATGAAATGAAAACAACTAGTGTTTGAAGATTGCTAGGTCTGTTTTGGTGCCCTTACACATCTGTGTATGTCTGTCAAAAGTGAGTTTCAAATCATATTCCCTCATCAACCAGCTCTGTATAGTTAGAAAGGAAGCATTTAAAACTGGTCGTAGGAGAGAATGTCACTACAACTTCCTGTTTGCCTCATCTCTCATTTCTCTGTGGTTAGTTTTTAGGAAGCAGATGTGTCCATTGCATTTATGTTTAACTATTTTCCCTTGCATTTTTTAAATCTCATTCGGAATATAAATCTTACCTGAAATCTCTCCATATTCCAGCAGCCGGCTCTGGGAATAAAGCAAAGGACTTCTAATACCAGAGGCAGAATGTACTGTCTGCCAATGTTTAATTTTACTGCCATGTCCTTTGCTAATGTCATTGTTTGCAGGTTTTCCGTAGTGCCTCCACTTCCTGTTCTAACATCTTTGGATATAAGCATCACACAGTCTCCTAGCTTGTTATATTAGGCCTTCAGATCATGTAAATATTAATCATAGTGTCTAAAAAGACCTGAATACTATACCTATACTGGAATGTAATGTTACATATTGTCATTAATGTGTTTCAAATATAAGGCCATAATCAAAAAGTTGCAAAAATATATTATTTCTCTTAGATACCTTGCCACAACAAGAAAACTAAGAAAACATCTGTCTTTCGTGATGCTACTAGTTCTGTTCTGCCTTACCAAACTATTAGGGCTTAATTTTGATAGTGTCATCTTTTCTGAATTCCACCTTTAACCTTGATGTGTTAAGTTTTAAACTTAAATTTGCTTTCTGAGACCCTGGTCTTGCAAACAGTCTTAGAACTGTGTTCCCATAACATTTCTCCTTCTTTTGTTTTCTGTTAGTTCTCATTGCCTAGTAATCCATCTCAGTCAATTCTTCCTCTTCCTAGTCTACATATCTCCACAGGGTGATTCAGTGTTGTGCAGAAAAGAGGTGGAAGAACTTCTGAGTTTGGGAACTGCTCACCTATTTCATTACATCCCATATTAAAAACATGCAGCTCCTGCTATCACACCAGCTACAAGACATTAATAAATATAGCCCATTAATTTGCTTACCCTGGATAATGAGAATGCTTGCTGTCTGAAACAGTATGTCATATGCATCCTAAACGTACACCCTGTGCCTGAATTAGGAGTACTAGCTCACAATGACTCACAAAGAATAAAGACGGGTTACACCCTTAAAGGTAAAAGCCTTGTGAAGCAGGCTTTACTTCTACCTTTTTTGAACTCAGTCATAGGCACAATAATGTAGTATGACTATTTAAATTATTTTTTTGCCAATGGCACAGTAATAATTGTAATTGCTCTTAGCAGGTGTCATAGCAGGGTTAGCATAGTTTGAGTTTTTTAAGGAAAACTCCTTCAGCCTTGGAAGTGATCTTTTTGCAAAGAGGTGCTTACAGCTTCCTCTAGACCTGGCTGAACCAATCAACTGGCTAGTATGAATATTGACAACTTCTTTAAGCCACTTAAGAAGCTTGATATGCCTCTGTGATGCACATTCAAGAATGAACAAAAGCCCGGGAAGCTCTCTCTGACTTCCCGGCTTTCGGACAGATAACTGGGGGAGGCCCGGGGCACGGCCCAGCAGGGCCAGGCCCTGTTTGGCCTGGCCGGGCCAGCCAGGAGAGCGGCCCTGTTCCATCTGCGGCCCAGCCCGGCCCCCCCAGCTTACTGCGGGCAGCAGCCCAGTGAGGAGAGATAAGTGGATTCCAGCTGCAAGGTCAGGTGAGATTAACTCTTTTAGTGCTGTAAGATTTCTCCAGAACAGATGAAGCCTGCAGACATTCAATCCTCTCCCAAGTCAGAGGAAAAGGACAGATGAAGGCACGTGAAATAAACAGCACAGAGACACCAAAGTCAGCGAAGAAGGAGGAGCTGAAACCCTGAGAGAGGAGAAAGAGGAGATGCTTCTCCTGGAAGCTGAAATTCTCTTGTAAGGCTGTGGTGATGGACTGTAATATATCAGTGTACCCGTTGTAATTTCATGAAAGCATGGGGGGCAGGGGCAGAGCGTTCAAACTGCAACCATGGGTAAAAGTACCTGTGCTGCATTAAGCAACTACTGAAGTAGCTGTGATTTAATGAGAAGTTTTAACAGAGAGAGTTGAAAGTGATGTAGACTCTCTTGCTCCCAGAGGAAGCCTCTGTGCCTTTTCAGTTGAAGGTGATGAGGACCCTCTTGCTGCCTGAGAAGAAGGGGGCCTCTGTGCCTAGAGATAAAGATGCACCTACAGACAGGTGAAAAGAACTTTTGAATTGAAGGAGATGAGGACCCTCTTGCTGCCAAAGAAGAAGAAGGCCTCTGTTCCTAGAGATGAAGATGCACCCACTGATGGGTAAAGAGAACTTTTGTTTCTGAACAGCTCATCCTTAAACTGGTACCCCATTAGCTAAAGATGAAACCCTTGAGCAGTTGTGGGGTAAGCTGCAAGACGAGGGAAGGTGTTGTGTTGTCCTGGGTGGGCAGGATTCGCCCAGCCCCAGCCAGGATGCAGCCTGCCCCCGGTGGCCCCCCCCGGGGTGGGCCGGCGTTGTCCCCGGATGTAGAGACAGAGGTGGCACCACCGAGTGGGGAGGGCAGAGCGACTCCAAACTGGGTCGGTCCTGGGGCGGTCCCAGGCTGGGAACTCCCTTTCTGATTGGTTGTTGGCTGCCGTGGCTCCGCCCCACCCCCCACGGTGGGGGAAAAAGGGCTGCCACAGCCAGCCCGTGAGAGAGAGGAGGTGGAACAGAGACAATAAACAACCACCAGACCCCATGTCCTTGGCTCTCCCGTCTCGCCTTTTTTCTCCACTGTGGGAGGTCGAGGGGTGCCCTGAGGGACCCCCTGGGACTGTGGCTGCATTTGCTAAGAGCTGTCGGCGAGGGCAGCGTGGGAACGGGCACAGCAGGCTAGAAAAGGTACTCACAAGCTGCTGCAGCTGAGCAGGTTTTGGAGGAAGCTCTGAACCGGCCAGCTGCACCACGCAATAGGAGGGGACTTTCACAGGCAAGTAGAAACCATCCCAGGCGCCTGCCTTGCTGTGACACTGAAGCCACGAGAGACCTGTTTAACTGTTTTCATGTGGAGATGTCTCCATAGCACGAGCAAGAGAGACTCCTCTCCCTAAGTGGACTGAGAAAAGTTATTATAGAGGTGGTAAACTGACTGAGAAAAAACCTTGAGGGTTGTTTTTTTATGTTGTCGGTGGGAGGAGGGAAGAAGGTGGGGGGAAGAGAAGTGTTCTGAAGGTTTAGTCTAACTTTTTTTTTCCCTGCCTTTTAGTTCTGTTAAAAAACTTCTTTATTCTTTTAAGGTTTAAGTTTTGTGCCTGCTTTGCTGTCTCCTAATTCTTGTCTCACAGAAGGAAAATAAGTAAGTAATGGGTATTTTGAACCAAACCACTACAGCAGACCACAGTTATGATGGTTTTAACTGTGCCCTATGATAATGTGCAGGGAGCATGGCCACCAGGTCAAAGGAGGTGATTCTTCCCCTCTATTCCGTTCTCATGAGACCCCATCTGGAGTGCTGCAGTCAGCTCTGAGTCCCCAGTACAAGAAAGATGTTGACATGTCAGAGTAGGTCCAGAGGAGGGCAACAAAAATGGTCAGAGGGCTGGAACACCTCTGCTGTGAAGAAAAGGTGTGAGAGCTGAGGCTGGTCAGCCTTGAGAAGAGAAGGCTTCAAGGAGACCTTATTGCAGCCTTTCAATATGTAATGGGAGCTTGTAAAATAGACCAAGAGAGATTTTCACCAGGGTCTTTAATGACAGACAAAAGGCTGCTTGGATTGGACCATAGGATAGAAATTTTTACTATAAGAGGGTGACATACTCGTGGTCAGAGATTTGTGCATGCTTGACCACTGGAGTGGTCAAGTCCAGCTTGGACAGTCTATGAGCAACCTGACGTAGTGAAAGTGATTCCTGAGCATGACAGGGGTGTTGCCAACCCAACCCAAAACATCCTATGGCTCTATGAGTCTATGATATATAGTGTAAATGGAATATAATAGCAAAGACCTTGAAGGTATGGTTGCATTTTGAATACAGTTGACCATTAAAAATTCACTGATGATTAATTCCAGATCATTAAAAAAAATGTAGCCACTGAGGAGTGGGGGGGGAAAAAGTGGTTTTTCTCTAAAAAAACAACATACAGCAAAATGCTGAAGAAGCACAGTAGACCAAGAGGATAAGACGTCTGCTGCTGCCTTCCAAAGTAATGGCTCTTACAGACATCCTGCAGCATGAAGCAGACCAATCCTTGACATCTAAGACCATCAAGGACCACATCACTAAACAGGATAGTTTTAGTTATATGGTGGTGTCCACCAGCTGATGTAGAATATGATTGTTAGGGAGTCATTGTTATAGTGGTCATGATGGATTGGGTACAAGAACAAACTATTAGTACCAAGTATGCTTCAGTAATCCACTGAAGCTTAGTTTGGAAGCCTAGTTTCAAACACGAATAAGCACACTGAATTGAAACTAAAACAATGAACAATCTGTCTTTTTCAAATCATTCACATATATTTGTGGGATTTCTGATTTTTGGGATATGACACTCCAAAACAGCAAAGATGAAGCAAGGTTTTTTCATAGAGTGAGATGATTTTCAGTAGTACGGAAAAGTTTCAATGACCTAGTGATCCTGATCTGATTGGATTTTTGAACATACTTGTCAAAAAATATTGTGTCCATTCTTAAATCCGTATCATTAGATAACTAAATAACTTTTTCAGGATTTTTAGTTTGCATTTTTTTTCACTTTAAATAAAGATATTTTAAACTATAAATGTGATCACATATCTCTTTCCTCCCACCCATTTTTATTTTGTGCTCAAATTAAAATGATGAAAAAGGAAGAGGTCAGTAGAAAAGGCATCAACAAAGTGTGAGAATTTTCCTGGGTTCACGGGTAAAACTACCAGGGAATACTTTTTTTTTAGTCTCCGTTAATAAGAGTTATTTACTGTCTTTACCTAATCTTTTAAAACCAGATGGTGTTCTTCATTAGTACAAGTTTTGCAGAATACAGCACTGAGGTTCATGCAAATCCAGTTCTCTCTTTTTTCTCATATAGCTCTTCATAAATAAACCTGATTTTTTCAATAATTATTGTCATTAATGTGTTTCAAATATAAGGCCATAATCAAAAAGTTGCAAAAATATATTAAATACGGGAAGATTACATGTTTTGCCTCTTGATCTGTGAAATAACGAGCAACAGAAGTTGTTAACAGTCTATCATTTATATTTAAAACTCTCATAAATAGAATTGCAGATTAAGTGTGATGTGGAATATTCCTTCTTTGACAAACAGACTGGGTAATAAAAATTGTCTTTCTTTATTTGCAAACTATTTTTTTAACAACTCATTGTTTTAGTTATTGTCACAGCTGTTAACAGCAGATTCAAACCTTATACAAATCCTAAACATCAATTTAGCCAAATGATAGAACTTAATACGGTGTTTTCCAATTCCAGCACAATATAGTAGACATTTTTTCTTTATCCGTTTCTTGCACTAGTGCTTTCCTCACCCTGTGTTCTCAATATTTACATTTCAAGAAAAAGCTGCTGAATTGGCATATTCAAGTATAAATAAAAATGTGTTTCAACTTAGACCCTTTTAGTCCTGTCTGCTTAGTTTTAATGAACATTAAAGTTTTCCTGTACACGTTTAAGTAACTGATTTTCCATGAGTAATCTTACTAGTTACCATAATCATACTTCCAATGGTTTCTAAATGAGTAAGATATTTAGCTTAACAATACTTTCATTTATAAGATGGTAAGAAGGTAATAAGCAACTGAGTAGGCAGCTATTTTATCCTGGCTGCTGTACACCCAGAAAGCTCAGTGAAATGTATATTATAAGGTTATGACCATTGGTTTAACTTTTGAGAGTACTGAGACTCATTTTTTACTCCACTGCTGTGAATAGGAACTGTTCAGGTGTTGGAAAAAGATGACATGGGAATTATTTTCAAGACACTTGTTGCAAATAGTAGTTCAAATTCTGTTACCCATAGCAGGAAATTTTTCCATTTAGCTTTGCCATAGTAAAGCATGATTCTTCAGAACTGAGAAAGTTATTAATTAAGATACAAAACTTTCAAACTGCAACCATTTCATCTGAGGATTTATAACTTCAACTTCTCTGTCAGAAAATAAAATTTCTTCATTTCTAACATGTTTGATATCTCCAATTCTGTATTAAAATCAAACAAAACCAAAGCAAACAAAAACCCCATCCAAACTTATGTGTCAATGGACTCAGAGTAATCAAATCATCATATGCAATTTTATGTATTACAACATGGCCGGGATCATAATAGTGATACAACCTGGGGGAAATGTTACGGTTTTACGAAAAAAAAAAAAAAGGAAAAATGAAAACAAAAAGAAGACAAAAAAGAAGAAAAAGACAAAGACAAAAAAAGAAAAAGAAAATCTACAGAAAATAACTTACTCTTAGAACTTGAAAAAGAATTTTACCAAATTTTTTCTCTGTGTGAACTGAAAAATAATCATATCTTCATTATGAAATGTTATGGTTTTCTAAACAAACAAAGTCTAGTAAAGAATTTATCCAGGCAAAAGATTTCACTGGAACTTGATATGAGTTACATTTAGAAAGACCCCTTGTAGTAAAAATGAAAAACCTCACAAGATGAGACTCTAAAGGAGCATTCAAAGTTAACAGTTTGTCATGCTTCTTTTCTTAATAAGGTACATTATATTCCAAAAGCTGGACTTTCTTACCTGCTTGAAAATTGGCATAGGTCCATTCAGTCCCTAAGAGCTGTGTGACAAGCTTCAAAGTTGTTAATTTTAAATCAAGAATGCATTTCTTCCCAAAAGGTTCACACTTTATGATAGAACTAGGCGAGTAATATCTGGTCGTCATTTTGCAAGTTTATAACAGAAAGTCACTATGAAAATTCTCCATGAGTAGAAACTTTTTTGCAATTTCTGTCCTCATTAGAAACCAGTTTGGAATGACCAAAATGATGCTTATGTACCCGTGTTCCTGGAGTAACACTTCTGTTAGCCTGAACAAACTAATGATCAATATTTAAATGTAATTGTCACAAGTAGCCTCAAAAGTAAATTGTTTAGGTTGCCATTAAGGATTACCGTTAAAAATAAAGGGGTTTATGCCAGCTAATTATTTGACATTCCCTATGTGCATTATTACCACAAACTGATTTCTCCTCCTCTCAAACCATCCCATCTCCCTGCCCCAACCCCTGTGCCAGGCCAAATTACTGCAAAGTGAATGTTTACACCATGCAACACGTCATCTGATACTAAAGGCTATAGGCAGTTCTTATTGTGGACTGGATCTGAACTGGTAGACCAATGCAAAAATATTCCTGTTTCTCAAAGATTTACCAACATAAACTCAGTAAGAAGTCCGTCACAACTTTCCTGATATTGCAGCAAGCTGCTGTCAGCAATGCATTTAGCTTCAGGATCCTTGAAATGCTTGATCACTATTCAGTAGTACAGAAGAAACTCCTTAAGAAAAATATAATGGCAAAAAAAAATGAAATGAAAATGAGAGCATGAGATCAAGTAGCCTTCATAACTCAGGAGGCCAAGAGAGGCTGAAAGAAAGTAAGCTATTTACATTTTTTTCACATCTTACAGTACTTTGCAATAACCAGACGCAGATGCTGGACATCTTTGTACTTGCATTATTAATTCTTTTCTTTTACTGCTTCTCCACTTAGCTGATATACCACACAATGTTTTCTGCACCAAAGTGACTTCAAAGTGAAAATATATTGAAATAACATAGATCCTCATTTTAGTTATATTTTTAAATTTAGTTTGATGACCAGTGAGACAAAGATGTCTCACAGTGGCTGATCTTTAGCCCAATCTTTACATAGTGAAAAACTAAGGTAAAGTACTCAATGTAATTTCAGTTACAGAAGTTAGACCATGGAATTTTACTGCCCTCTTCACAAAATCCTAGATAGAAAAATATTAAGTATAAAATTTTAATCTGGCTTTTGTATAACCTCTTCAAAAATAGAGAAGGTGGGGGAGTTTGGTAGGAAATAAACAAAATCATTCTGTGTGTTTTCAACTGCTTGAATATATGTGATCTGCACCTATGTTTGATTCTGAAGTTGCAGATTTCATTTGAATAGTTTGACAGAAAATCTAATTCTAAATAGTTTTATGGTAAGAATTACCAGGTAAAATGGTAAGCACGTAGTAATGCAAAGTCAGAGCAAGATTTTAGTCCGTGGATACAAAAGTGGAAGCTGTACTAGGAAAGATGTGAACAAGAATTTGTTATCCTCTTGATTTCTCAGCCAAGCCAATCACAGAAAGAAGAGATTGTTTTGGAAAAGTAGAAACTAATTCTAGTCTGGCAGGTAATTGTTCTTCCTTGGTAACACATCTCTTCCAGAATGACTTTATCTGAGGGTAAAATAAGCTTTCCTTATGCTAAAATAAGAATCCTTGTCACTGCTTTCCTATTCACTGGGCTGTTACTCTCTAAAGACCCAGTGTTTGCGATGATTTGGTACAAGGTAAAAATTAAATAAGAGGACACAGTCTGTGTCCATTGCACGCATTTTACTCTTTTAACTTTATGGGGATTTCTTCTGGAGATGACCCTTGGTGGAATAACTTGACAGTGTGTTAGCCCCAGCCAAAAACCGTATGACGCAGCTGCTCATTCGCTCCCCCCACACTCCTCTGCAGTGGGATAAGGAGAATCAGAAAAAAGTAAAACTTGTAGTTTGAGATGAGAACAGCTTAATAATTGAAATAAAGTAAAGTTATATAATAATAGCTATTACTATTTTTATTATTGTTGTAATGAAAAGGAGAGAGCGGGAAAAGGAGAGGAACAAACCACAAGATAAACAAATGATGTACAATACAATTACTCATGACCCATGACTCCCCAGCCTGTCCTCAAGCAGCGATTGGTGACTAAGACAATTCCCCCCATTTTATCTACTGAGCATGACATTCTACTATCTGGAATACTTCTTTGGCCACTTCAGGTCACCTGTCCTGGCTGTGTTCCCTCATGGCTTCCTTTGCATCTCCTTGGTGGCAGAGCATGGGAAACTGAAAACCCTTGATTTAGACTAACCACTACTTAGCAGCCACTAAAACATCAGAGTATTGTCAACGTTATTTTCATATTAAATCCAAAACGCAGCATTGTGCCAACTATTAAGAAGAAAATTATCACTATTTGAGCTGAAACCAGGACACAGTGGGTTTGGGTGCAAAGGACTCTTGATCTCGAGAATAAAATAAAGAAACTAAAGGTGTATCATAAAGTCATAGAGTCATCAAACTTGAAAAAGTCCTCTAAGTTGCTTGAGTCCAGCTGCTACTGTACCAGAAATGTGGATTCACATTTACTCTGTAACTAATGTCTAGGTTTAACTCTATATGGATTTTATTAGATCTCTGGTGAATGTTTATAGAATTCAATGTAGAGCTGTTAATAAGTTTTACTGCCATGTAGAAGATAAATACTAGGTAGAAAAAATGTTTCACTTCATTGCTCCTGTACCAGCAGGAGACAATCAGTATGATCACATAAAGCGCCTAGAGACCACTTTCTCTTTGCCCTGGGAGTCATTGGATTACTGGCAATGTATACCCTCTTGACAGTGATTTCCTTATATACTGTACTAACATTATGGAGGCCACTGGAATTTCTCCTCTAATACTTAAAATATAAATAAGGTAAATGCAAAAGAACTGGCTGCTTCTGTTGGGATTAAGTATGTCTGCATGTCTCACTCAAGAAATAACTGGAGGGCAAAAGGAAGAAAATGTCCCTTCTTCTTTGCAGATCTGTGGTAAGGTTACTGTGGACTGTGAAGAGGAGATGAAGAAAAGTATAAAGTCTGACTTTGTCATTTAGGTGTGAATGTGACTAGAGGGCATGAAGCTGCAAATGCCATCCCTGTCGGTAGCTGAAAGAGAAGTACAAAACACTGACATCACAAAACCCCAAAGGGAGAAAATTTTAGGCCCTTGATGCTGTAAAACACTGTCTGCCTTAGCTTTTATTTTACTACTAACCTAGTCAGTTTGTATGTTTGAAAGGCATTATCTTTCAGTGTTCTTCTCTTTGTAGTGTCCCATTTGTAAAAAAGATACCACCCCAGAGTAAGTTTAATTCCTCTTTCCACATTTTCTCCTTCAATGATCACAATTCATTTTATTACTGGTAGAATTCCAGTTCACAGTATGCCATACTGGCTATTTTTCAGAACAGTTGCCTTCCTTAGAGGAGGAAGGACTGGGGGAAAAAAAAGGGGTAGGAGGGAGAAAAAAAGAAAACAATCTAGATGCAATTATGAGTGACCTTGCAATACTGAACAGGCATACTCTACAGAATCAATAGCCAGACAAGTTTCTGTGACAGATCCAATAAAAGGAAAAAGCAAAGGTGTGGGGGAGGAAGCCAAGTAGATTAAAAAAGAGAGATAATGGTACTACTACTATGAAGGTGCCAATGTTCTCATACAAGTTTTGAGGTAGAAATGTGATTCACATGAAAAGTGGCAGCTGTTGTGGCTTTGGCCAATTAAATGACAAAAAATGAAATAATTTTATGCTCTGTCTGGTATATGACAAGGTATTTGAACACCAGGCAGCTAGGTGAAAACAAGAGTACATAATTTCTTGCTGCAGAACCAGAATTTTCCCCTCCTTCTTTTCTTTCTCTCTTATTTCTTTCATTCCTTCCTCCTTTCTCTTTTTTTCTTTCCTTTTATTTTTTTCTTCATGTCTTGCATTTTACTATTTTTCTTTTTTCTTCCTAAGGCAAATAATTTGGGACAGAATATTGTGACAGATCACTGTGGCTGATAAAAGAGAAGCTTCAAAACTTGAAACACTGAGGCCCCATTTGGATCTCTTATTAATTTGTAGATAAGCTTATTAATCATGCTTAATAAAAGTTTTGTGTCTCTGTACACAGACATCCCTAAGGAAGATTGCTCATTTTGGAGGATTTTTTTCCTCTGTGCAAACAAAAGCAGATGATTTTTGGAGTTTATTCCCTCCCACTAGACTTCCTTCAAAAAAGAAAGGAACCAGGTATCAAATTTTGCTTCTCTTTTTCACCTAAATATGTTCTTAGCTTCTGAAATTTCCTTTTAAGTAAGGGGCACAAGATGGTAAGGTATAGAATGTATATAACTATTATTGATCAAGTCTAGGCATCTTGTGTTTCATATTATTTTCATTGATCTCTCCATTGTCTCTGATCCTGACTTTCAGCCTCAGTTTTTGCTAAACACAAGATACAACCTGGGATGTATTCCTTTTGAGGGCTGTGTTTGTGAATACTGAATGTGCCTGGACACTGACTCTGTGAACAATTGTGATGAAGAGGAGCCACATTAAGGACACTATCCTTATTCAAAATGTGTTATACAATACATTTAGTTCACAAATAACTTTTGAGATATGTGACACTTTATTCACCCTTTCTTCCCCAAGCATAGTAACAGTGGAGTTGACTGTTTAACTGATTAAGAGGAGATTCCTCTCTTTTGCACAGACTGCTCAGAGTTTCGTGCAATGTGCACAAGACAATAACCTTTCTTAAGAACGTATCTATGCAGTGATATTTAGGAGCTTGCTAATGTGAAGAAATCGCGTCTTTCTTGTTTTATATGTTTTCTTGCTTTAGGTGTTTCAGTTTGTCAGTGGAACAATAATTGTCCTACTGTCCATTTTCCAAGTCTTGCTAAGATTTTTGTTTTTGACACTCCCTAGACATAACTGAAAGCTGGATTTGAGTCTTAACATCTATTAATGTATCTCTTATGCCCCCCACCCCCCCAAAAAAAGAACAGCATCAAAACCAACTAAATAATAATCTCAGCCAAAACTGAAAAAACCCGAAACCACAAAGAAACAACCAGGAAACAACTGTATTAGAATCATGTTAAAAACCATGAGAAGGGTTGTACCAAGAAGGTCTTAGAAAATTAAGGAACCATTCCTTCAAAGAAACATTCATATAGCTGTTTCAAGGCATTTATATACAAGCAGTAGTGTAATGGTACTAATAGAGTCTTGCAATTTTAAATGAAAGTAACCCACAAAGAAGCTAATAACGATGAAATATCTCCCATTTATACTTCCGTAAAGATTCTGTGGTCTGTTGTACCGCGCAGTGTAACGTTGAAGCTGATTACAAAAATGGTAGCAATTTGGAAATTTGGGACACTTGTGCAAACAGTCATGAATGGTAATGAAATTGTGTCTGTTTTTCAAAAATAGCTTTCTCACTTCTTGCAGAATGTTACGTTTAAATGGAAGGGTTTTGGAACTTCTGTAGTTGCTGTTGTGCTATTCTGGGTTTTAAATTGCTTTTTGTTTTCTTTTGTTCTATAAAACCAATGTCTCTGCCTTTCCCCTTCCCTTGGCAGCATTTTTTCAGAGCTTGCAGAATTAAGATTTCACACTGAAGGGATTTTGTGAAAGTATTTGCCTCATGCACATGAGGCAGTGTTCTATAACTGAAGTAAAGCCATCTCTGTTTCAGACTTTGGCAGTCCTACAGGCCTGTGCAAGAATAGATATGGACAATTAAGTGTCATACTCCAAGGATTTAAACATCCATTTCATGGTCTTGTTCTGTGTTTTCAAGCACCCTTGCAGAGAAAGAAATTTCATGTATCCGAAAGATTGAGGTGACTATACTTACAATTGAGTCCAACCTGACGGGAAAAGCCAGGTCCATGCAGAAGTAATTTCCAGCAAGAGATTAAGTCAGAAATTGGCTGGAGAAAGGAAACAGAAACAGACTAAGCCTTGGTTCCACTTACCTCTTGTACACCATAACAAAGTCAATAAAGTTCCTGGACAATTGGCGATCATTTTTTTCTGTTCACTTTTTACAGCAGATCTTTTCCAAAATGAAGCATTTTTGTTTATTCTGTGCATAAAGATAACACTTGGGGTGCAGGACTTTGCTCTGAATACACATTAATACAAAATGAAAGCTACACCTCAATTCGGGACATGATTTAAAATGTATTTATGGTAATGATCAGGGAATAGGTACCAGGTGGTTCACTGGTGCATCTATATTGCTTTCTTCAAAGTGTTTGGACCAAGGGCTGAGGTTAGTCCTGAACAAGATGTGACTGTAAAATCCATAGGTTGGAGTGGCCTACCTGGGGTTTCATGAAACTATTTATTAGAATTGCACCAGTGAATAGAATAGGGCTCAGGAGAATTGCTGCTACCCTGTGCAGTTCAACCTCTCACTAGTAACACCTCAATTATCCCAGTCAGACATGATTTGTCTCTGAGGAACTAAAATATAATATTTTAAAAGGAAAAAATTCTACCCTTCCCCCATTTTCTTAAATTGCAGCAAGCTGCATCAACTCTCAAGTTCTTTGCAGTGTATCCTTCCAAACCCTTCTCAGACTCTTGAATGCTGCCTGAAACTATTGGTTTATTCTAGTAAAAAATAAAACAAAAAAGAATTAATATACCACATTCTTAAATATTAAACTTTTTGTCTTTGGAATGATCTCTCTGTTTTTTTTTGATTAGGAAATACCATATTTGTTTAAGTATGCAAAAAATTATATATTTCTCACTCCAGGTTCCAAAAAGAATCTGCTCCTTGGCCTTTGAAATTCAACATAGACATTACCTGCTATTGGAAAGAGAAGCATCAGTGGAATTGATTGGAAAGAGAAATATCAGCTACAGTGATCTTCTCTTCTGGTAGTTCATCCACATGGGTGAAGAAAACAGGAACTTCTGTTAACATAACACCTTACAGTCAAATTCTGTTTGCTGTCAGAACGGCATGAAATTACATTCTTCCAAAAGGAAGAAATAGTCAGAAACAGTCAGAAAATTATGTTGATACAAAATAAAATCTTGGCTTGTAATGTTCTACCTTAACATATTCTACATTTTGAATTTTGTGCACAGTTTAAAAATGACTAGTGTTTTTTTATTTTGACAGAAATAAAGAGGAAGGTATATGACATAACTTCTGCATAATTCTGCATGTATGGGTTTTGTGGTATAAACTTTTATTGTGTATCTGCATCTCAGTGATTATCTGTTACAAAAACATCTCTATTCTCTTCAGATGATGTGTTCATGGAGAGCTGGCAATATGAGTCTTTCATATTTGAGAAATTGAACCAGACACCTCAGTTGCATTAAGTAAGGAAATGAGATAAGTAGAGTATTATTAAAGTGTTTGCATTTTCTGTGTTTTAATGACTGCAGTTTCTTCCCTTCCTCTCTACAAAATTAGCAAAGTACATCTTTCCTATTGAGAATGTATTATATATTAGATCTATAATTTTGCGTATCAACATTTGGCATTGGCAAACTAGTTCATGTTCTCAAGCCGTAGGGGTAAAAAATTTAAAATATCTCCTTATAGCTGAAAATTCTCTGAAGGAAATTTCTTTAAGAGTTTTTTTACATCAAACTGGTAATGATGCAAGAGCAAAATGTGACTACTAGATGACACCATTCAGATTCCTTTTTTTCCTTTCCCCCTTTCTCTGCCTGCCATAAAAGAGGAGAATTAAAAACCAACCAAATGAAAAACAAAACACCCATACCAAACTAAATTAAAAAATCCAAAAAACCACAACAACAAACAAATAAAAACAAACCACCCAAAACTATAATCCGACAACACATTGGTATGTGAAAACAAATTATTTTGATATAAACCTCTTTTGCAATTTCATCTACTGAAAATGACCTCTACAATACACCTTCAAAACAAGTGTACTTAGACAGCAAGATTAGAAACATCCATTTGGAATTTTATATTAAAATTTCAGATAACAATATCACTCCAGAGTATGAATATGTATTAGAGAAGAACTTTTGTCTGATTAAAATGAGGAAGATATTTTTTGTGGAAAGAATATTTTTCTGGTACATGGAGAACATAGTTCAGTGGTTTCAGATGTTTTCTTATATTCAGATAGTTCCCAAAGATGCTGAGGTTAAGAAATTAAACAGAGGTAGCAAAAAAATCATATAGTAAGAAAAAATATAAATCCTGTAGGGATCTTGAGTTACAGAAAAACAATAAATTCACCGTAGGATGCAAGTACATATGCAGATTTCATGTGATAGAATAATCTAAGTCCATCTGTATATTAAACCTTCTTCTTTATTTTCAGTTATGCCAATGAGAATGAGACAGTATAACAGAAGTACAACAATTTAGACAAAATTGCAGAATAATGAGAGATGACTTACAGGGGATTATTACTGCATTTGTGTAACACAGAGCAGAATCACTGGTCATTAGGTTGTCCTGCCATTCTTCGCAACAGTGATTTTAAATAACTTATAGAAAGCATGCTGCAATCAAACCCCGTGAGAGATGGAGAGTAGAGTAGTGATATTTATCTTTGTAAAAGAATTTCCTTATTTATTATTTCAACCTAAATACTTTATCAAAAATACGAGAGCAGTGTTGAGGAATATCTAAGAAATAAACTTTGCAAAAAGTGGGTACATTCATGTACTCAAAGCAGGATCAACTATACTTCTGAAGATAATTGTTACTATTAACTACTCTTAAAGTCATAACTGAAGTTGCCTTAACCCCTGCATGAAATGTCTTATCTTGACCAGTAGAAGCTTTTTCTCACTTTTTTGCCCTTCTCTTGGTGTTGTGGTGCTATTTCATTTTACACATGATGGACACAAAAAATACTTTTCCCCCAATGCAGCAGCCTTCTTCACTTCTGAAGACATACCAGAAGATCTGTCCCCAACTTTCTAATTTTTTTCTAACAAGGATGGAAGGGAGAATCCAACAAAGAAGAGAAAAATAATCAGAAACGACAACTAAAAAACTTTGACGATTGGACTCAGTGTCTCAGCTTACAGACAAGAGAGTTTAAATTAGCATGCCTTCTAGTTTGTACTTTTAGATTGTTAATTCATATGGGATTTGACCTGCTTCAATGGACTTTGTTGAATTCACATTCCTGTTTTTTCCCATTACAAATCCAACAATTTAGAGTTGGATTTGATTGACTTTAAATACAGAGGCCTGTTCGTATTTTTGTAAACGTTGCACTTTCATTGATTATATTTCCAGTATAACTTCCAGTTTCCTCCCCTGTCCTCCCCTCCGTTCCCTCTCTCCCTCCATCTTTTCCTTTTCCTTTTCCTTTTCCTTTTCCTTTTCCTTTTCCTTTTCCTTTTCCTTTTCCTTTTCCTTTTCCTTTTCCTTTTCCTTTTCCTTTTCCTTTCCCTTTCCCTTTCCCTTTCCCTTTCCCTTTCCCTTTCCCTTTCCCTTTTCCTCTGCCTTTGCCCTTTCCCTTTCCTTTTCCCGTTTCCTTTCCCTTTCCCTTTTTTACCAATATAATTTTAATTCTGTTTTGCAAGTTTTTTGCAAATTTTCTGAAGTTCAAGTAGATGTAGTAAGTATATGCCTCCTTTAACTCTCTAGGTCACCAAAAAGAAATAGTACTGCATAGTAACAGTTATAGCTGAGTTCCTGCAAAGTCTCATAGAATACATCTAATTATTCTGATGTGGAACTGTCTCTAACTAATATGCACACTTTCCCTATCTTTGCTTGTTTACAGAAAAGATGTACTTGTGTTCTCCTGGATTTCTTAAGTTTCTGGATATGGTTGCTCTCTCTCTCCTACATGAATGTTGGAAAGACTGAAACCAGAGAACAGGGATAAGGAGAGGCCTTGATATTTCATTATCTCAGGATGCTTCCCTTCTGGAGACCATATCTTTCAATCCAATACAAATCCTCCTCACTACTGATTTTAAGCACTCATAGCTGGCTTTTGTTTAAGCTGAGAAGCCATGTGTATGTATTGCTGCTATTTCTCTCTACACAGGTCAGATTAAGATGTACGAGGAGATTTATCTTTCCTTCTGTCTTCTGTTTCAAAGGGGAGTAAGATGGGAATTCAGTGCTAACTGTGACAAAGTGACAAAGCTAGTATTTTCATGACACTACATAGGGCAGATCTACAATAGGTCACTGCCATCAATAAAAACACTACTTTTTGTGACCTAATAATTTTACACATTGTGGGAATCAGGAAGTTATTTCTCTATTTCCAGTGCTTTGATGAGTGACAAAAAAACCCCCAGGGTTTGCTTTGTTTTGGGTTGTGGGTGTGGGGGAATTTCTGGGGAGGAATTATTAATTTTTTTTTCTCCACTATTTTTCCATTTAGTGATCTCTGAAAAACTGTGTTAAAAAAATATAGTCCAGGTAATCATTTGAGAAAATCTCCTTTGCCCGTTTTTATGAAGATGCTATTGTATATATGCTCAGAAATCTTCTTTGAAATAGTCTTTCTAAACTGATTTTTGTTGTATGACAACACTGCTTAAATATTCTACTTTAATTTCCTATTTGTCACCTAAAAACAATTTAAGAAGTAATGTGTGTGTAAATATATTTTACCAATACCTAAGAAGGTATGTAGGTTGACTAATCTATTTCATACATGTTATATATAAAAAAATACTTTATTTAATCTATCATCTATCTATCTATCTATCCATCTATCATGTATCTATCTACCAATCTACCTATCTACTTACCACTATGTCGGCCTAT
This sequence comes from Dicrurus megarhynchus, assembly GCA_013399195.1. Lineage (NCBI taxonomy): Eukaryota > Metazoa > Chordata > Aves > Passeriformes > Dicruridae > Dicrurus > Dicrurus megarhynchus. The sequence continues at coordinate 448,561 of VXAD01008718.1, forward strand.
CTATATATCAATATACCTGTATACCTATCTATATCTTTATAATGAAGATATGCCTGCTGGGATCAAGAGAAGAAAGCTAAGTTCATTCCTTTTGAGAAGTGAAGAATATCAAAGGAAGAGATAAGGCAGACAAAGAAAGGGGATTTTTTAACATGTAGCATATTTGCTTTGTGCAATTAGTTTAGAAAATTCTTAGACATTAGTTCTGATTTTTATTTTTACATATTCAGTTTTCACCTAACCTCAAAGGAAAAAAACAACACCATTATTATTCAGTGTATTTTGATTTCAAATAAATATTATTCATACTATGCAAAATTGTAAACTCAGCAGTGGGTTCCCAAAGAAATGGTGAATGCAGAGGGTAAGCACCTATCTATCATATTTGAGAAGTTATGGCAGTCTGGTGAAGGTCCACTGACTGGGTAAAGGAGAACTATAATCCCCATTTTTAAAAAGAGAAAAAAGAAAGACCCAGGAAATTACAGGTCATCTCTGTGCCCATTAAGACCATGGGTCAGATACTCCTGGAAACCATGCTAAGACATAGAAAATAAGGAGATGATTCGTGATAGTCAACATAGCTTCACTAAGGGCAAATCCTACCTGAAAAATATCGTCGTTTGTTGCAAAGGGGATATTCTGCTGGTGAATAGGGAGTAGCAATGATCCATCTATTTGGAATGATGGAGAGCATTCGACACTGTCCCACAAGACATACTTGTCTTTACATTGGAGAGACAGGGATTTGACATATGATTCAATTGGGATACCATAGGAAGCAGTTGGCTGGAGTTGCAGCCAACAGCTTGATGTTCAAGTGGAGACAATTGACAAATGGCATTTCTCAGGAGTTGGTATTGGAAGTGGTTTGGTTTAACATCTTTGTTGGTGGCATGGAGAGTGGGATTGAGTGCATCCTCAGCAAGTTTGTCAGTGACACCAAGATATGTGGTGTCACTGACATGCAGGGATGCCATCCAGAGGGACCTTAACAGGCTTGAGCGGTAGGCCCATGAGAATATCATAAAGTTCAACATGGCCAAGTGCAAGGAGGTCCTCAAAGATGATCAGAGGGCTGAAGTACCTCTCCTATGAAGACAGACTGTGGGAGTTTTTGTTGTTTAGCCTGGGGTAGGAAGTCTCTGTGGAGATCTCACAGCACATTCCAGTAGCTAAAGGGGACTTTAAAGAAAGGTGGAGAGGGACATTTTACAAGGGCCTGTAGTGATAGGACAAGGGGTAGTAATGGTTTTAAACAGAAGATGGTAGATTTATATTAAGAACCAAACCATTCTATGATTATATGATTATACAACAAATTGCTATAATGATTTTAAGAAATCAATGGTAAAAAACTGATACTGTGGTAACAACTACCAGGACATTAGGAGGTTAATCCATTCAGAGTGAGTAAATATTTGCCCTCATCAGTTCTGAAAAAGAGGACTTTTTATAGCAGAACCTCAGGTTAGGAATAGAGTGGTCTGGCCTTGCTGTCTGAAGTAATACAGCTGAGCTCACTTTCAGAGGCTGGAAGTAGGATCTACATTCACAATTTACTCTGCAGTTTGAGAACAGGGAATGTAGCCCTCACATCCTTTCCAGATGGCACTGAAGGCTACAGCCTTTAATCAAAGCAGTACGTGGAGACTAAATAGTGAATTTTGATGTTGCCAAGTTGTGTTCTCTTGATCCATGTAATGACTAGCTATGTAATCTTTGTGCCAATTAAACAAATTTCAGCCAGCAGAGGCAAGGGAAAGAGGACAACTTTCTTTCTCTCTAATAATTCATTGAGCATGTTTCTGAAAGAAAATATGCTGTAAAGAGTGGGTTTTTTACTCTGTTTCAGCAAAGTTGATGTATATTTCTAATGTTGCTAATAACATGCAGCCCCTATCTGAGACTAAGCTCTTATTTTTTTGTCTTAATCAGCATTTAGTGTCTTTGCAACTATAGTAGTATTACTAGTCTGGATGCAATAGTTGAGGTTTCTATGCAATTGTTGTTTCAGACATGAAGGAAAACATTTTAAGAGCTGTCTAGTATATAATTTTAATCTCAAATTCTTATCAGATTTGTAAAATGAATGGAAGACTGTTCTGCAATCTCCAACATTGCTGTCTAGATTCTTCTGTTATTAAGGGATACCTAAAGAATTTGCTTTCAAAACCAGAGAAACAGTTAAGCCCCTTCAGATTCATAAATCTTGGTAATTTACACTGAAAGCACTACCCAGATCTTACTTATTTGAGAGGAACAAAGTTATGTATGGGAAAAGATCCAAAGAATGTGCATTTTACACTAGGTGTTTCAAAAGATGTCAGGAATAGAGAGAAAATTTCTAGGAACAGTTTCCATGAATGCAAGGTATCTCTTCAAGACAGCAGTTCAGCATAATATCAAAGCACAAGCTTAATGTAAGCTCATGGTCCATGCTGAAATGTCTTGAATTTTAACTATCGGGTTATTGACATAGGATAGTGAAAAGTAATAAAAAGGTGGTTTTAATCTCATATAAAATTACAATTGAAAACCTATTTAAATTCAACGAATAGTTAATAACCAGGGTTTGGTGATATTTCATACTACTATCCTGAACAGGAAAATGTGAATTTGATAATATTAATGCTTATAATGGTGCAGACGTATTTTTCAAAAGGTAGGGTATAAGCTCTACATATGTGAAAAATTGGAAAGTTCTCAATGCTAATACAAATGCTAATATAAACAAGAGCATGACTGTAATTGAATTGATAGGTTTTGCTTATTTTTTATTTATTTGACCAAAACACAGACTTGGCATGTTACACTTGATGGCAAAAATTTCACCAAATCTGTGTTCCTGTATTCCTGAAGGTATAAAGAATTTTTTTTTCCTCCTAAATTATAAAATAACAAGATCAAGTGTGCTTGCAGACATCAGTTCTCCAGTGTCCTTCAGTACTTTTGAAAATTTCAGCCAAATATTATTATGCATAAATATGTCTTGCGCAAAGAATCTCATTCATAATTGCTGTAGACCACAGTAGGCTCATTGAGAGTGCTGTATTTTGATATTAGATTTTGGTCAAATTCAAATCAAAATAATCAAGTTGCTCAGTTTCTTAGAAAATTCTAAACTTACTGTATTCTAGAAATAAAATACAGCCCCCAGATTTTAGAGGTTTTTTGACAAAATTGTCATTCTTTTTATGTTTCTACGGCACTACAGTTGTGCTTTCTTTCACTTTAGAACTAGTAATTTTCAGATATTAAAAGTCTGGAAACACTTCTACATTACACAGTGATTTGAATATAGGAGACTTAGGAGACTATGAAGTAAGTCAGTAGTTTTTGTTTGGAGCCGTTCCACTTCCTCGAAATCTTACACACTGCAATAGTCATCCTGCTGGGTACCGCAATTAGCTCTGCAGTCAGACTATACCACAAGTGAACCAGCTAAGAACACTTCCTTGTTCCAGTGCCAAAAAAAAAACCCAAAACCAAAACAAACTGTATATTTCAGAAGATATGCAGTTTGTTTAGTGTGGCATTCTCCAAAGTGACACGAAGCTACCGAATTTCAATTTCATATGCTGAAAATGAATGATCTTCACCAGGAAATATTTGGAAACAAAGAATTTAATTTGCTTTGCTCTTCTTATAAATGCCCAACATCAATCACTCTTGTTAAATTTTTCTCCCTATAAAAATGTATTTTTTTTTTAAGACTTGTATTTCACATATACTTGAGTGCAACCAGAAAAAAATACTAATACCGTTTGGATTAATTTGAATATATTTTTTACCTTTTCCGCATTAAGTGCTGAAGAGAACCCTGGTTGCTCACACTCTCTTTTTAGCTTAATCAGTCAGAGGGTACCAAATGCACTTGGAGCTCTGCTCTCTGGAATACAGACCACATGATGGGTAGGGCTTGGTCTGAGATTTAGGACACTTCCACTACATGCTTAGATCTGTCATGTGATTTAGAGTGCAAGTCTGGTCTGTATCTTCAGTTCTGTAGTAAACTTTCTCTCCTATTTTCCTTTCTTGCATTTCCTTTGTGGTTTTGTGTTGGCTTTGTGTAGGGGGTGCGTGTGTATGTGTACACGTCATGTGGGTTTTGGTTTCATGTTCTGCTTCTATTTTCACACCTTTGTGATATTTTGGTAAAGATGTGTTTTCATTTCAATCGATATCTCAGAAATACTATGCATAGCTATCACATTATGTATAATGATGGCTAAATAACTGATAGTCTCTTTGCTACCATTTAAAAGTTCTTTCCATCAATCATATGTTTAGAATGGCTTTTTTTATTTTGGTCAACTGAGTTGAAACTCATGTTACAGTACCTGTTTCTCAATGCTGACAGATACTCTTTTTCAGAACATGTGTTTGTTGACCTGACAGTACTTTGAAAACTTGATGTCCCATACAGAATTAATGCAAAGATTACACAAAACATATTTTTCTACCAAAAAAAAAAAAATCATAATTAGGCCCTATTGAACATTTCAATACCTGCTTCTTCCTTATCACATACCTGTAAAAAGCCATCCTCTACTTTTCTTTAAATGCATCTCCTTTCTGAATATGAATACCATATTCATGGGTTTTAAATGGAGTTGTAGTACTTATTTAGTAGCTGGATCCAGTGTCCCATACTTTATCAAGAATAAATCACACTCTTGTTAAACTTAGTGCTAAACAAGGAGTTACCATCCTATTAAAATCCAATCAAAAATGCATCACATTTGGTGGATAGAATTAAAAAAAACTGGAGAGGGTAAGTAGTTCAAAGCAAAATATCTAGAAAAATGTCAATGGAATTTGAAAGGAAAAAAACAACAAACATACAATGTGGATAATATATCTGTTTATGAAAAAACTTGCTCTTTGCCATCCTTTTAATAAATTTGTATCACACTTTTGGCTGTTAATCAGAATTGAATAGAGCAAGTCCTTATGGAAGAAATGTTATGACACATGCAAGGGGACCTGGACTATCTTGAAAAGTGTTTCCATGAGAGCTTTATGAAGTTCAACAAGCCCAAGTGCAAGGTGCTGCCTCCGGGGTTGGACAATCCCTGTAAAGAGTATAGACTGTGAGAACACCACATTGAGAGCAGCCTTGCGGAGAAGGACTTGGGGGTTCTTATGGATGAAATGGTGCAAATGAGCTGGCAATGTACACTCACAGCCTGGAAGGCCAGCCATATCCTGGGCTGCATCAAAAGAAGTGTGGCCAGCAAGCTGAGGAAGGTGATTCTCCCTCTCTGTTGTAAGTTCTCACCTGGATTTCTGCATGTACTTCTGGGGCTCCCAATGTAAGAATGATGTGGACTTGCTGGAGAGAGTCCAGCTGATGCCCATGAAGATGATCACTGGGCTGAAGGACTTCTTACATGAAAATAGGCTCTTCTCAGCCTAGAGAAGAGAAGGATTCGGGGATACCCTATTGCAGCCTTCCAATAATTAAAGGGGACTTTTGAAAAGGAGGAAGAGTATCTTTTTACATAGGCCCATAGGTATAAGACCAGGAGGAATGGTTTTAAACTAGAAGAACAGAGATTTAGATTGGATGTCAGGAAGAAATTCTTTATTCAGAGAGCAGTGAGGTATAGGAACATGTTGCCCAGAGATGCTGTGGATGCCCCATTCCTGTAAGTCTTCAAGGTAAGGTTGGATGGAGCCCTGAACAACCTGATCCAGTGGGTGACACCCCTGCCCCTGGTGAGAGGGTTGAAACTAAATTATTTTTAAGGTCTTTCCCACACAAATCATTTCACAATTCTATGGATCTTTGCTAAATGTATTTACTTTCATAAGCTTTACTGAGATTAGGCTTTTGATCTAAATTCATACTGAACAGCAAATTTAAAAAGCATTTGTTTCTCAGTTTCAGACACATTTTACAAGCAAAGAAAAGAATTGGCTGAATTAATTTTTGTAGTGCACTGCCGACTAACATAAAACAAAATCATGAGGCTCAAGAAAATTATTTCACAGGAAAGGATTTGAGATCTCATATGAAATGGTGACTTCTTCACTAAACCTTCTAAGGTGTCCTTTGCCACTTCCTGATACTTGAGTATTTTAGGAAAAGAAGGATTTACCGTATAATGGAACAATAGAGCCCTTGAGAAACAATCATGCAGTGGTCCAACTGAGTCAAAACCTGCCGCTGCCTAAGCTGCATTTTCAAAAATCCGTCAAATCATAGCACCCTTGAAGTTGGAAAAGACTTCTTAGAGCAGAGAGTCCAACCATTAACCTACCACTACAAAGTCCCACTAAACCACATCCCTAACCACTACATCTACGCTTCTTTTAAATACATCCAGGTGTGGTGACTTAACCACTTCCTTGGGCATCTTGTTCCAATGCTTGACAACTGGTTCCATGAAGAGATTTTTCCTAATGCCCAAACTGAACCAGCAAAGTGATATGGTTAGAGAAAACAGAAGAAGATGGTATTAACAGGTGTGAGAATGGTTTTAGCATGATTTGTCTTCAGTAGTGTGTTTTTTGCCCTAGCCAAGATGAGTGACAGTATTTCAAGCAGTTATCATAATGTCCTTGATAAGGCTGGGGCAAGTCAGGTGCTGTAACGTAGCTATAAATCAAAATTAATCCTGGTCAAATCAATGGGATCCATTAAGTTAATAATGACAAGTGCGAGAAAAATCTGGCTTGCATACACTGCAGTCACTAGTTAAATTAATCATAAACAATTGGCAGAATTCTGATCTTAGTATTTTGTTCCTTTCCCAGTTTTCAGCAGACCAAACTTTGCACAGAATACACTATCAGAAAAAAAAGTAAATATTTGCTGAGTTTCAGAAAACCCTTAGAATTTCTTTTCCCTTTTGCCATATTACAGAATCCCAAGTGAGTTCTTGTGACAGAATCTTTACAGCATTTCACTAAAAATGTAAACTATGTCCTTAAAAATAGCACAGCTATAATTCTAATTATCATGGGCAACTTACCCACAGTAAAAGACCTTGTACTGAAGCACCTAAAATTTTAAAATGGCACTGAAGAGAACCAGAACTCCATGTAATTAAATTAATATAAAAAGCAAATTTCTTTTTAAAAGTTAGCCCCATTTGATCTCTTCACACTTTTCTTTTCCTTGAAAAAAATACTGAGTGACTCTAAATCTGTTCTCTTTGAAATAATTATAACTGAAGTCAGGACATGACCTAGAAGGATATAAAAGTATTTATCATTGCCTTAAAATAGTTAAAGGGAGTAGCATGGGTGACATAAGGTTGATGACCATTATTTTGACTCCTCAGTTTCTCTTTTCTTCTTTTTCTTTTCTTCGTATGATGGGACAAAAGGAAAATTTCAGATATGCTGGAAATGATTAGGTTTATGAAAAGCAAAAAGTGAAAGACTTTTTAGAAGAACAACATTTTCTTTGTTAAATCTTCTGGGTTTTTTTTTCTAATGTTGGATGTGTGTCATTTAAAGTGATATAATCTGGAAGAATTCCTCATAAATGTTACGAAGTATTAAGTGGAAATACTTCATTTTTTGAATTTATTAGAATAGATTTCTTTAGAGAAAATGTACAATAAAGTATAATTGAAATGAAAAGCCTGAGTGATACATTATTTTCTAACACAAACATAACTTTCTTGCATGAAATGACACAAATTGGCTCAGTATGAAATCATATAAAAGAATTGTTCACTGTCATATTACCTAATCTATATAACTTTTGGTCCAGAAATGTTCCCAAAGCCTCCCAGTTCTTTAAACTATATAAATTTGATGTCATGTGGTACCCACATCTTTTGGAGGAAAATAGGGACTTTGAGCTTCTTCAAGGGATTCTTTTAGAATCTCTTTTATAAAATTTCATGGAGGATAAATCAGAGATGATTTGTAAAACTATATTGTAAAAATCAACAAATTTAATACCACTAATTTAGAAGAAAAAACCTACTACAATAATCTCAGTCCTGAATTCTTTGAGTATGCATGACTGTAAGAAACATGTATGCAAACAGTGATTGTGCTATAAGTGACCTCATTTTCTTTTCCATGGCTTTGGTTAATTAGCTCTTAGGATCCCTGTTCTGTTCTCCTTTTATCTTAGGGTTATTCAGCTGCCTACAACATGAGCAGTGTCTTAATAAGTGTATGATTTACAGCATCGTTAATATACTTTATACTACAATCCTCAAATATTTTATGATGGACCTGTCCCTTCTGATATAAGAATAGTGAAAACATTAAAACATCAAGAGTAAGTATTTATGATACTCTTTCTGACATGGCAGGTACCCAATGCTATCTTTGCTCAAACATTTGGGAGTCCTACCATAATGCACAACGTAAGGGCATTAGTTTTGGAAAAAATAATTGAATGACCAGTATGGATTTGCTTAGATAATCATATATGTACAATTGGCAAAATGAGATCTTGTTAAACAACTTTGCATTTTTGCAAGGCACCTGTACTCTAATAGAAACACCAAGCCTTAGTGTTACTGCTTACTTTTGAGCTATGGACTTGCTTCAGGGATGCAAATACACAATGTTTATACCTGATAGAAGACTCTCACTGAATCAGGTCTACAAAGCGGAGATTAAGGAACATACAAGGGAGTAATTATTATTAAAAAAAAAATTGCTGTGGGAGGAGCAAAATCAATTTTTTTAATTGTTATTTTCTATCAAATTGTCTCATGAACAACTGTCATGAGGTGCTTTGTGTATCCTTGTTGTGGTTTAGGAATGGTGTTCCCCAGTTTAGTGTTCCCACTGAAATCCTCTAAACTATGTGCCATTCGCTCACTACCCCTTCCCTCTAGCTCTTCCTTTTGCAGTGGGCTAGACAGGAGGATTGAAGGCACAAAAAAAGTAAAGATTGTGGGTTGAGATAAAAATATTTGACTGGAAACAGCAACGAAATAAGAAAATTGGCTGTAACAGCAACAGTACTGAAAACAAAGCATACAAGGAAGAAGTGAATGTTTCACACCTGATTGTTCACCATGTGGAGCCCGACAATATGTGAACTGCCACCATGTTACTTGACCTGGAAGGGACCCCTTCTGCCACCCCCGAAAAAAGATGTGAGGTGGTATAGAACAACCGCTGGGTCCTAGCCATGTCCCCTTCTGCCTACTGCAAAAATTAACCTTGTTTTGGCCAGAACCAGGACAATTCTTCTATGTCTCATAAAAGCAAAACAAATTTTTTCCTCCAAAAAAATGCTAATAGGATCAGACTCCTGTATCTATCTTTTAGTGAAGCATGTAAGAATCTGACATTTTTAAACTTTTAATCCCTTCATCATATATGACTGAAATCTAGCAACACATTAGAAGTGTCATAGGACATGGGTAACTAGACAGACAAATAGTAGGAATACACACACCTAATTTTCTTAGGAAACAAAGCATTTTATGTAGTACAAAATATGTAGTCAAAGGAATAATGCCAGCAGCCTGGGTATTTGAAAGCATTGGCTTAGTAAGCAGCTCTCTTATAATTGCATCTCTGTTTTTTATATACATGCTTATAGAGATATGATGGATGCTGTTTTGGGAGTAAGTGCTTCAATCCAGTCTGAAAGAATAACCTGATGAACTTACATCATCATGAGTTTGGGTTTGAATACCTACTAGAAGGTTTCTTCTCCAGCTCTTGCACAATATACAGAGGATACCAGTATTTTAGTGGGAGTACAAAGGAGGAAGACTGGTCTCTGTAGTTTAGAGAGAAAGGAGTTGGTTATCCCCCACTGAAAGATGATATAAAAAAGTTCCTCATATCAGCTGGTTAAACCTAAAGGAATTCCTGACTGTGACTCATCCATTCACTCTTGCATGTGCTGATCTAATATATTTGTACCTTACATCTGAATTCTAACAGTACTTAGCGGTTTTTCCTTTTCCCTGAGAACATCGATTTATTAATTTGCATATACAGAAAGTAGTCTCTTTGCCTTCTTTTCAAAACATTGTTTTAAAAGGACATCATATTACTAGTGGTTTACAGGAAGGAAAGGTGTTCAAGCCAGCTCTTTCCATTGGACTCTTTAGATTTTCCTAAACTTTATACGCTGTCTGCTGTGAAATCCATATAGATAAAAAATTGTTAATTAAAATGAACACTAGGTACACAATTATTAAGTAAAAGTGAACACGAAAGGCAAGAACCAGAGGTCCTATTTGAATTCTTATTAGAGTGGGTCATGCTACAAAATATATATTTGTGATTCCAGGAAGATTTACTTACTGGTGTAGTTGCAAATCCATTATAATTCCATGGCGCACAACTAGATAAAATGTAGCATACTTACAGAAATGCCACTGATTAAGAAAAGAAAACACTCTGGCCTTTATGTTCCTTTCTGAATCTTTTCATATTAGTAAGAATAAGACATGAGACAGACAGTTTCACAACAGATAAAGAGGTTAACTCTCAGGGTCCAAGTCTATTACCTAACTTGGAAGCCCTTAAGGGAGGAAGGACAAACCAGGAGATTCAAACTTGCTGATTGATTACAGGCATCAGAGCAGGACTCAATTTTACCAGCAGACTTGTTGGATGCTAGGAAGAACTCTACTCTCTCAGTTTGTAAAGGCTGAGGGGGTTCAGTTGTTAGCCAGTGATACATATTTTCTGTAGAGCCTGAACTGTGGGCAGAAGATGTCAATTTCTCTAACGCAATTTACTTTCCTAATGGGCTTGGGGGAAAAAAAAATCACTTAATGAAAAGCAGGAATGAAAGTCAATGAGTAGATATCAGAAACAAAGACACAGTAAAAGAAGGAGTAAATTTGACTTTATCCTTTGTAAGAGTAGGATGGCAGTAGGATGTTGACAAAAGCTGATAGCAACCCTCACCAAGTCAAATTATTAACAGAGAAATAGCTAGCTGGGCTGTATGATTTATTGATGTGAAATTCCCAGAGAAGTTAATAAAATTGTGGCCTAATTGAATGACCTCACCCATTGTCTTTTCTTCTGGTTGACTGATATTATACCTCATTCATTTCTCACATAAAGAGAAATATATTACATTTCTACAATACGTTTAGTTGGAAAGCTTTCAAAAAAGTATTAATACATGAGGTACTCTATATGAAAAATGGAATGGTGACCATTTAAACAGCGCAGAAAAAAATTTTGAAAAATCAACCTACAAAGCAACAATAACAACAAAATACAAAACATATGAGTGCAGGAATAATTTATGTGAACAGATTGCAACTACCTAAATTGGATTATTTCCAAAGCTCACCTTGGTTAATCTTGTGAGGAGTGCCAGTGGGTTTTAATGATGACAAGTCATGAAGACCTCTGTTTGCTTAGCTTTTCAGAAGATCACTGGTGTATTTTACTTTGTTTACTTTGTCTGTTATGAATATTGAGCATAAAGTACACACTTTAATCCTCCACCAATCTACCATCTACCATACCACCACAGGTTTCTTGCCTATATTTCACTATCTTTTAAAAGCAAAAAATAAATGTCATATATTTTTTTTAAAAATTCAAATTCAACAATATGGTGTCCAATTTCACCTAGAAATTTTTTAACAGAATACATACAAATACATGTATACCTTACAACAAACCAAAACAGACCATATTTTTCCTAATCTACAGTTTTCAAGTTGTTTCACTTTCTTCTCTCTTTTTCTTGTCAAAAGAAAAAAAAATAGAGATTGTTTTCAAGAGCTCAGGAGAAAGAGTATACATATTTCATTTTAGTTTGGAAAATTTTCAGAATATACATGCACAGGTGTGAAACAATATAGTTCTCTATCTTTTTAAAGTCTACTTCCCAGTCTCTACAAAGTTGCTTAGTCTGGAAGCCTAAAACTAAAAATTATTTCAGTAGAAGTTGCTGACTATTTTGCAATGAAGTTTATCTGGTGCATAGGAAAACCAGTAGCAAATTATTCCAAGTGTGGTACTCTCAAAAGGTGTAACAGAAACTTGGCAAACGTGCATATTCAGCCTCAATCTTCTTTTCTGGCAGAAGAGAATATGAAATAAACACACCTTAAATAACTCCAAAAGTTCCAGGGTTCTAAAGCTAGACACAAATGGCTGTAAAATCTGCAAATAAACTAGTGTTGAGGTTGGTTGTGGAGCTCAGATGATGCAGTATTAATGTGAAATAGTGACATAGAGCATAAATACCTTGATTAGAATCGTCAAATCCTAGACTGGAAAAGACCTCTAAGATCATTGAGTCCAACTGTAAATCTAACACTGCCAAGGTCACCACTAAACCATGCCCCTAAGTGCCACATCTACACATCTTTTAAATACTTCCAGGGACAGTGATACAATCACTTCTCTGGCAGCCTGTTCCAGTGCTTGACAACCCTTTCAGTGAAGGAACTTTTTCCAGTATCCTATCTAAACCTCCACCAGTGCAACTCGAGGCCATTTCCTCTTGTCCTGTTGCTTGTTACTTGGGAGAAAGGATTGGCTTCCACCTGGCTACAACCTTCTTTCCGGTAGTTTTAGAGAAAAGTAAGGTCTCTCACGAGCCTCCTTTCCTCCAGGCTAAAAAAAGGAATTTCCCTCAGCCACTCCTCACAGGACTTGTGCTCCAGACCCTTCACCAGATTTGCTGCCCTTCTCTGGACACATTTTAGCACCTCAATATCTTTCCTTTTGTGAAGAGCCCAAAAATCAACACAGGATTTGACATGCAACCTCACCAGTGCCAAGGTCAGTGGAATGATTACATCCCTGGTCCTGCTGGCCACTAGCATTTATCCAAATCAGGATGCCATTGCCTTTCTTGCCGACACGCTGGCTCATCTTCAGCTGCTGTCACCAGCAACCCCGGGTCCTTTTCCTGTGGGCATCTTTCCAGCCACTCTGCCCCAGCCTGTAGTGCTGCATGGGGTTGTTTTGACCCAAGGGCAGGACCTGGCACTTGGCCTTATTTAATCTCATATCCTGGGGTTCAGTCTGTCAATCCAGATTGTTCAAATGCCACTTTCAGAGCCTTCCTACCTACTAAAAGATCAACACTCTTTCCCAAGTTGGTGTCATCAGTGAGTCATCTGATGGAGGGCGCCCTTGATTGCCCTGCCCAGGTTGTTGATAAAGATATTAAACAGGACTGGCCTCAGCACTGAGCCCTGAGGAGCACCAGTGCCCTGTCACCAGCTGGATGTAACTCCCTTCTCCACCACTGGGCCCAGCCATTCAGTCACTTTTTTACCCAGTGCACCAGTCTAAGCTGTGAGCAGCCGGTTTCTCCAGGAGACTGCTGTTGGAAATGCTGTGAAAGGCTTTGCTAAAATCCAGGTAGACAATACCTGGAGCCTATCCCTCATCTACTACTTCTCCTCATCTACCTGAAGAGTATCAGTCATAGAATCATCATGCAACAGTTTGGATTGGCAGGAATCTTAAAGACCATCTAGTTCCAACCCATGTCATAGAAGGACATCAGGTTAGTCATGCAAAATTCATAGATAAATGCAAAGTATTGGAAAGAAATTTATGGAGATAAAAGAGATAGCCCACATCACTCTCACTGGATCACTTAAAAATAATCTTTAGAATCCAAGTACACTTAGACTCAACAGTGGCAGGATTACATTCTGCAACTTTTGTAAACTTACAGATTATATCTGTTCTGAAGACAAAAGTAGTTTATTTGCTCAAGTGTAACACTTTTGCTATATTTTTTTTGTCTCTCTGACATAATAGAATGATCTCTCTTCCACCTAAACTTTACAACTATGATATGATTTGGGAAATCATATGTGACTAAATAGCTTTGCAGTACAGAGATTTGATCACAGAATCACAGACTCAGCTAGGCTGGAAAAGACATTTGAGATCATTGAATCCAACCTATGACCGAACACCACTGTGTCAAATACACCATGGCACTAAAATGCCACATCCAGTCTTTTCTTAAACACCTTCAAGGACAGTGATTCCACCACTTCTCTGGGCAGGTGGAATGCCCAATCACTCTTTCTGTGAACAACTTCTTCCTTATGCCCAATCTAAACCTCCCCTGGCACAGTTTAAGCCTGTGTCCTCTTGTCCTGTCACTGGTTGCCTGTGAGAAGAGACTGACCCTCACCTGACTACACCCTCCTTTCAGGGAGTGATAAGGTCACCCCTGAGCCTCCCCCAGGCTAAATGACCCCACCTCCCTCAGCTGCTCCTCACAGGACCTGTGTTCCAGACCACTTATCAGCTTTGTTGCTCTTCTCTGGATGTGCTCCAGCAGCTCAACATCCTTCCTAAATTATGAGGCCCAGCAGTGGACACAGCACTCAAGGTGCAGCCTCACCAGTGCCAAGTACAGGGAGACAATCCCTGCCCTGGTCCTGCTGGCCACACTGTTGCTGGTACAGGCCAGGATGCCATTGGCCTTCTTGGCCACCTGGGCACACCCTGGCTCATGTTCAGCTGCTGTCAGTCACTACCCCCAGGGCCCTTTCCGCCTGGCCACTGTCTAGGTACTCTGTTCCCAACCTGTAGTGCTTGATGTATTATCCCTGTGGCCATGCCAACCATGAGAGGTAAGATTAATAGAGTGATTTGGAACATCTTCCCTAGTTATTTTCTAGAAAAGGTACATTTAAAACCAGTTTAGTTGAGAGTAGTGAAAAAAATAAGTCTGAAAACCTAGGTTAAAATTTACTAAGAAACTTTACACTTAGTTTTTATCAACCTAAGTGCCTTAAAAGGAATGTTTATCTCAACACTTTTAGTAGCAGTTGGGAGGAAAAAAAAAGTTTTAGAAACCAAAATCCTGTAAAATGACCGGAGGTGTTTCAGTAAGAAAATGAAATTATGTTGCTAGCCAAAGAACAAGGGAGAGTATTCTGCTTGCTTCACCCATCTCCATGTGGTTGTGAAGCATGGTTGGCACATTTGGTCACATATATTTTGATAGATACGCTACTACTGCCAGTGATACTAAGGAAATTATGGCTGTCATTGTTCCTGTATCCAGGCTGGTGTTTCAAGGGGATACCAGTGCTTATTTTAAAATTATTTCACTCTGTTTTCTTCTCCTCAAGAATACTTTACTGTCTTGCTAGCTACATTTGCATCAATGTAAATTACATTACAAGTATCTTGAAGTTTTCCTTCATTTTGGTAGCTTCATGGGAATATAGACTTTGCTACATTAGAATAGACCAGCAGCATACCTGGTCCATTTTTTCTCAAACAGAAGTTCTGACTGGCTACAAATAATTACACAGTGTAAAATACACTGACAAATACAAAAAAAAAACCCCAATCTAGAGTATTTCTCCCACTCACATTCATTAAAAAGAGGTCTTCGCCTCAGAGGATGCTTGTTGAAAATGCCATTTCTAAGTCTTAAAATACGAAATCCATTTTATGTCATTCATTGCAGACTTACTGTTTTGAAATATACTTCACCTCCACTTGCAGAAAAACTTATACACTTTAAATCTACCTGAACAGAATTGTAATAAACTCATTCGTGCTGTTACATTATTAACTTTATTCTGGTATTATTTTGTTAGTTAGAGAAAAAGTTTGTGTCTCACTGTTATAAATATTTATCTTTTAAAAATTCTTACACATATCAGAAGATCACAAGTGCTTAATCGACTTCACAACACTGCATAAGGAAGGTAAGGTTTCTACAGATGAGGGAACTGAGGTATGTGAAGTCTGTGTAATCTGAATGCTGTAGCTTATCTACAGACAAGCTGTAAGTCAGTATTTAGCATCAATAGATACTTTAAAATTCTGTTCACAAACTTAGGTGGTAAAGTGCACACAGACACACATGTGCATGCGTACCTGTATACATTTGAAACCAATCTTATTTTTGTGTGTCTGAGTTTATTTCTAAATAAAGTTTGGATTTTAAACTAAAAATAAATTTGAAAACATATTTCTTTTAGTCACATAGTAATATAATCTTTGTGGTATTTATTTCACCACAAATATTCCTGCCTGCAGCTCTGCTTGATGAAATTTTGTGACTGACAAAAATCTTGTTCAAGAGTTGTTGACGTGCTACAGAATACATTTGCACAAATGAAGAGCATCTTTTGCAAGGTACTTTGTAATTAGGTATTGAAACTAACTGGAGGACTTGTAGAATAAGCAAAAAAAAAAATCATTATTTAAAACTTTTAATACATTTTTAAAACAGGAGAATATGGAACTGTTATAGTTGCTGTAGCTTAGTCTGAGACAAAATTCGGAGGAACGTTCGAAATGAACGCCCTCTGACAGAAGGCAGGTTACAGCCACCCCTCCCCCACCAGGTTTGGAAAGAATTTTCCTCAGAGGAAAGTGAAAGGAAAAAAACCCTATTTATTTGACAAGTAAAGTGCATGCAGCCATGGGAAAAAAAAAGAACAATGCTAAATAATAAAACCTCTTGCTGTGGAGAGAACCTGGGTAGATTTCAGAGTCCTTTGGGTGTGGCTTTCTCCTCCCTGGAGCTGGGGTTCAGTGTGGGCCCCTCCGAGCCTCTGTGGAAAGGCCTCCCAGTGAGGTTCTGATGTTCTGGTCTTCTAAACAGTTCCAGAAGAGTTCTTGCCTCAGCTAGCAGACCAGCAAAAAAACCAAAAACCAAAAACCAAAAAACCAAAAACAAACAAACAAACAAAAAAACCCCAAAAAAACCAAAAACAAAAACAAACCCAAAAAACAAAAAAAAACCCAAAAAAACCAAAAACCAAACCAAACCAAAAAAACCCAAACAACGACAACAACCAAAAAAAACCACCAAAAAAAACCCCGAAGAATTTTAATTCTCCGTCTCTCTCCTGAAAAAAGGAGCCGAGAACTGAGAAAAAAGCTGGAAGGTGCTTCCTCTGCTCTGCTGCTGCTGAAACACAGGGGAGCGGAGCGGCCTTGGGCACAAACCACTCTGAAGAATTTGCCTGGCTTTTTTCTCCTTTCTCTTGGACCAGTTTTAAAGACACAGAAAGGCACAGAACTCATGTCTGGCATAGGGCAGACAACAGGGAACACAGTATCATATCATACAGTCACCCCAAGACACTTAGATAATTTGCTCTTCATAGAACTTAAAAGTATTTACTGCAACACACATGCAAGCATTTTTCCCTAAAGAATTAGTTCAATGCACACTTTGAGAAATGGTCTAGTATAGACTGTATAGGGAGGGGTTTTAAAGGTTTGGGCTTTACATTTATTAACCTTTTATTTCTTCGTTTTTGCTTCATATGCATCTTTATTTCATTTTATTTGTTGTAGTTCTCTGACAGGGACATCAACCAATCAATCTGTGTTTTCTTAGTTTTTTGTTTGTTTTCCTCCAGTTATTTACTGGTATGTGCATAACTAATACATAAGACTGGAAATACATGTATGCATTACTGAATTGCAATGTGTATATATTGTACAGCAATTGTAAATACATATAAAAGCATGCATGTGCAAGCATACCATATACATTATGCAAGCAGGCAAAAACACAAAACTGCAACTTGAGGTACATAACATAATTAGTAAATATGCTAAATGCATGTAGTCTAGTACTAATAAAAACATATGAAAGAGTAGATAATTGCCCAAAGAGTTATATGGTAAAATTAGTATACTATTTCCAGGTTGTATTGCAAATACATGCTCTTAAAACACCTCACCAGTAACTGAGGGAAACATGTCATACTGTCCAGACAAAGCCGTAACTTAACATTTTGACCAAAACCTACACATTCCTATCTTATTACAAGTTGATGCAAAGCCTATTACTATCAATATAAAACAGTTGCATCTCATTTTCCATCAGTCAGCATACTAAACCCTTGATGGATAACTAAGGCACTAATCAATATCTGAGTCTGATTTTATACACTTTTCTCCTGTTGCTGCTATTGTCTGGTAAATGAATATAACAAGATTCAGAAAATGTCAGTACTGAGTCTATGAAAATATCTGGGAAATAAGACCACACTGTCCATGTTCTCTAAAAAAAAAAGAGTAGCATTGACATCTACATTTTTGTACCTTGAAATCAATTCTTTCTATGACTGTTACTGTCAGTAATTAAATTGCATTTGAAATGAAGACAAACTAAGGATCAAGTGCATCAATAGATTTCCCTGACCTGCCAGTGTAGAGTTCAAACATGTGAATGCTTTTCCAAGGTGTTTACTTAATCAGCATATTTGGTATTTTGATTTTTAATCATCTTCTGACTCAAGCATTTTTATTGCTCCTCTATAGCAGTGATGTTTCATCTAGCAAGGAAGGCACAAGACTGGTCCACCATAAGGTGCAGTTTTGTCATGTCTGTAACTTCTGTCATGTTGCTGTCCTATAGCATAGCAACATACCCCTTGCTTGTCACTCACAGAAGTTAAAAATCCAGTAACAGGCTAGCGTGGTTTGAAATACCCTCCAGCTGTTTTGTTATTTGTTAGTTTGATTTTGTTCCTCCCCTGAGGAGGTTCATTATTGGTTTACTATCATGTACCTTCTTTCATGATTGGTTCATTCTGTTATCTCTACCTGATGATGTAACACTTTAAAACTCTCTGCGAGAGAACAAACGGGGTCTCTCTGCTTTAGCTTCCCTTCAAGCTAACTGGCCCCTGCCCTCTCGAGGGCAGGAGAAAATAAACTTGGAATGCAGTTGACAGAGTTTCCACTCTTTTCTCCGTACCTTCCGCTGCTGGCTACAGCATGCCTACATGCTGAGAGGAGGCGTTGGGCTGCACTGGTAAACTGAGGCACGCTAACCTCAGTTACCATCTTCCAGTCGCTAGCTCACGCGGGCTCGGACCCCGTTAACCTGCAGACCAGGCTGGGAACAGCCTGGCAGGCAGAGATATTAACACTGTCATTTACTAAGATTACCCCTAAGCTGTAAAGATGGGTGACCCTCTGTCAATGGTTAGGGTATAGATGTTCTGTAGATAATACCAGTTAATCTCTCAGTTCCTAAACATAAGTATCAGACCGAAATAGTACATGTTGTGTATTATTACAACTGTCTCTAACACAGGGTATTATTCTCTTTATTTTATCTGTGCAATATAACTTTAGTCTTCCACTCTTCTCCTTTGTGGTCCATGTATGAAGTGTGGCCAGCGTCTAAAGAGCAATGCTCTGGGAAAAGATCCAGGAGAAAGAGAAGGGTTGTAGAGATCAGAGTCTGTTTGAACTCTTTTATGTTTTGTGTGAGTCTAGGAAGGAAGGGTACTTGTGCACAAGGCAGAAAGCAGGCAAATTCTGGTCAGATTGTAATACCAGTCTGAAAGTTCTTTTTATGCCTAAATAACGATAATCTTTGTTGTATCCCTACATGTGGTCTCCTCTGCCTTGTAGCTGCAAAACTGCCAACAATCTGTCTGTGGATCATTGGCTGCAAAACCTACATTTGTGAGCCTCCTGTGGTTCATGGGAGTATATGCAAAAGAAAGCAGCTGGGCTGGCAGCAACAACAGCTGTGTTCTCAAATTCTCATCCAGAAGCCTCCTACCAAAATAGGTTTCTGGAAATCTGTCTCATGACACCTGGAAGTGAATTACGTCCATGGAAATTGTGGTACCTGGACTCTTAGAAGACTGACATAGTATCTTATTGAGACATTTATCACACATTTATTTAATGCAAATAGATTGCCCATGAATTAAAGTAAATTTGGGATTCAGAGC
Source organism: Dicrurus megarhynchus (assembly GCA_013399195.1). Classification (NCBI taxonomy): domain Eukaryota; kingdom Metazoa; phylum Chordata; class Aves; order Passeriformes; family Dicruridae; genus Dicrurus; species Dicrurus megarhynchus. The sequence continues at coordinate 468,204 of VXAD01008718.1, forward strand.
AGAGTAAGACCTCACAATAAGGAAACATTTTACTCTTGGCTATGCCTTCAACTGTTATCTTCATATGAAAACATTTAGTTTCAAGCCACTCAGTATCACAGACTCTCATTTGATGTCACTGGACAAGCGGGGAGGACTTCTGGTGCCCCCCCCATTCTGGAACTAAAATTACAGATGAGGGTGCAATGCAAGCACAAGGCTGTGTTTCTGTTGGCTGCATCTGTCATCAGTGAGAATTAGTGCTTGTTTGGGACCTGAGTAAAATACCTGTCTTCCTTTCTGTGAAGTCTTTGGAATTCATACTGCAATTTCAGCACTTCTTTCATGGCCTTCTTACTGTCTGAGAAAAATTTTGTGTGTTTCTATCACCTTCTGCCCATGGAAGCCTGGCTGAACCATATCTCTACCACTCTCTGATACTCATGAAAGCTGCTATAAATTAAAGCTATTTATATGTTTACATTTTGACAGTCGATATCGTATTCTGTTGTTCTTGTCTTTTGATTTTGTAGATTTTCAAAATCTTTCAAGCACAGGAAAATAGAAGCTGATTAATAAAGAGAAATATGGAGAAAAATGGAACATCTAAGTAGAAATTATTGTCATCTCTGTCTTCTTTATGCAGATTAAAAAGTGAGTTTTGTGGCTTAATCTTACTTGATTTTCAGTATTTAACAAGCTAGAGCTAATCTTAATGATATAAAGAAACCTGTACTTAGAAAAGGACAAATGTGCAAAATATATAAGTATTTAAAAATATTTGGATGGAGCTTTAAGTCTATGTTTTGACATCTTTAAGTTCCTTTTTTACAGTTCATACTGCGTATGAGCTATCTTTCAAAATTTCAAATTTAAGTTTATAATATATATAATTATATAATTAGCTAGATAATTAACTTTTATTTATATATAATCCTTTATCCCCCTCTTGCAGTGTCAGCAATGTTTTCAGTGTCACTGTATTTACACAGGTTCTTTCCTTTCAAGACAAAATCACAGCAGAAATGGGAACTTCTGAAGAGGAAAGTTGCTGAGGTGTCTCTTTGTCCCTCCTGAGCAAGTGGATTAGTCACAATGCAATATGCAAGGGAATAACAGTAGTTTTGAGATTCAGTTCTAGACATCCTTACAGGAATTCTTTTATTTTAGTTCAGAATCATCCAAGTTGCAAGGAAAATTTAATCTTGCTAAGCCCCTTTTAGGGTTTAGGATTCAAGTCTTCCTCAGAACAGCACTTCACCCACTCACCTTCCTTTACATTTTTCCCAGGGTAATTTTAAAGACTGTGTGGGAAGGAGGATGGCAGAAGGGAGGAGGCTATAGACCATTTTAATCAATGAGCTGTGGCTCAGAGGTGACAAGGAAGAGCTTGTTAGATCCTGTTCCTGGGCTGCCTTCCTAGAAAGCAGAGTCAAGATGAAAAATTATTTAGCAGTAGAGAAATTGCTAAGAAACAGGCAGGGTTTTGAGGGCAGTTTGGACAGATGTTCTGTCTTACACTTATGCTTCCAAATGTGTTGAAAACTGTTTAGAGCTGGCAGACAGGAATGACAGGAAACATCACTTTTTTCATCTGGATTCAGGGTGAGAGGTTCTTAAAATTACCAGCCGCATCCTTTATTTAATTTCTTTCTTTTTAGATTTTTTTTTTAAATTTGCCTTTTTTAACTATTTGGCTTTTCTTTTAAAATGTATTGATTCATAAAACTTCACGAAAACAAATCTGTTCTCAGTCTGTGTTCAGGATACTGCAGCTGTTGTCTAGGACATTTCAGAGTTCTTAGAGTGCCACTGGTTTAAGAATGACACACCTATTAAACATATTTAATAAGGCCAGAGATCTCACCATCAGAAAGTTGAAGAGAAATGATCCGTAGTACTGCTAAGTGGCACAAAGTTCACAAGGTCCGAGTTCTACTTCTCTGCAATAGCTTTTGTTGGACTATGCTCTCAAGGGAAGTTTTCCCTCCTGTTTTGTGTCTGGCTCTACCAAGAGAGAGAAAGATGTGTAAATGTTATTTACCGGCAAATAGGATAGAGGTATACTTGGAGAAAGAAAATAAAGGACTCTCTCTAGTAGTCACAGCAGTATTCTGTGTCTTCTCAAGGGAAAGATTTCTGACTTGTTTTTTTTTTAAGTCATGAGGCTGGTTTGCTGTAGGATTATGTTATAAAATGTGTGTTCTCCTCTCCTCCAAAACTCAAGGCCACCTTTAAATGAAAATTTATTTCTCTTTGCTCAGTAAAGTTTGTTTGAAGTGGAATTTTTGATGATCCTTTTATCAGTAATCAACTTTTCTAACTAGATCACACAAAAGCACATATGATTGAAGCCAGTTTCTAAAAAGCTGCTGAATAAAAAGTGTTGGTATTATGGGACTGAGAAATATCTAATATTTTGTCTATATGCAAACATTATTTGCATTGTGCAAGTATTATTAAACAATGTTATAAAGATATAATGCAAAGTAAATTTATACCATGCCATTAACAACAGGAAGTTGAAAAGTTTATGACCATACATGAATTAACCTTAACTTAGTTCTCAAGATTTTGCATCACTTTTTTTTTCTTTATGTTCATTCTATTTATTTTGTCTTGATTAAGTTGTCTCTAAATTGCTTTTTTTCTTCTTTTTCATTTGTTTTTGCTCCTCATGTACTTACCTCTCTCGATTTTCTCCTCTTCCCTACCTAATGTTTTTTTCAATGCCCCTTTACTCATTATTAACAAAACTAGCAATCGTTCACTTTTTCTGACACAATCCAGACTTTGATTTATATTCTCTTATTACATTAGGTATTTCCTTGTAATGTTAGTAAGAGTTGATGTACAAGTATGGAACACAATAGATCTCACTTACCTGTTCAGGAAAGTTAACAAACAAGTGAGCTTAACACCACTTGAAACACCTTTCAGTATATTTTAAGAATAAACCTCCATCTCCTGGTTTCAGTGTACTACAATAAACAATTTTAAATTAAGTAATAGGAGGTGAAGGAATAGCATCCTGGTATCACACTTGGACAGCCTGCACTATGTCAGCCATGAGAAGTTGAGGTATCATGTTATAGTGGCTAGTGGGAGGTAGTGAGAGTCATCAGACTTCCATTCTGCGACCCATTTCCTTCTACAAATTTTGGTGAATTAGTCAGTCCCTGTTTGAGTGGGTCTGTTTCCACACGCTTCTTTCCTCTTTTTTTTCCCCTGCTAAGTCCTCTGCCTAGAATAAAATTGTGAGTTACTCTATTATGAATGCAATAGCATAGAAAGGCACAGCAGAGTCAATTTTCAGTGCAATTTTAGTGAGCTAGGGGCAGAACTTATATTATTTGTGGGGGCTGTGCATCACATGGATCATGAGTCGACCAATATTAACAAAAATAATTGACAAAGAAATCCATTATGGAAATTTTTTATAATGATTTCATTTACAAAACAGTTAACCTAAGAACACTATAGTATTTAAGAGAGAATTAACTGCTAACTTTCTTTTTCTGCATAAGAATGTTAACAGGAAGCTTCAATGTCTGCTACAAAGAGCTTGATCACACATACAGATTTGAAGATCTCTAGGGCACAGTTTCTTGATGGTATATATAGGTCGTATCCTGTAATATTTATTTTTAGAGAATCATCATCTTATTTAATAGCGAGCATATTGAGTGCAAGGGTTACAGACACTACTACTTGTCTCCATATTTTATAACAGCATATTAAAAAAACTCAAAAACAAAAAAGCCAAAACCCCATGCTCACAGAAGTATAGGTTCCATAATATGCTTCTCATTTATGAGAGCTCCTATTATTATTTAGGTCAATATTCCACTACTGGTTAGTATGAAATGTCTCTGCAACTGTTACAACAAAAGTAGGAGGTACTGTGCATAAAAGACGCATCACTGTGCTTTCTCAGAAACTAACCCCACTTTTTATCCTTTTCTGACAAATTTATTTCACCTATCTTTTATAATGGAACATTTTGCTGACACTTTTTTTTTCCCTTCTCTTTTTCCCAGTATCATCACTAAAAAGAAGGAAATACAGCTAAAATTGAACCAAGAAAGCTTTTACAGTTTCTCAGGGGACAAAAGTGCGCATCTGAGTGTCGTGTAAGACAAAGGTTTTAAATTCAAAGTTGTAATATTAGCTGTCTTTAACTGTATTTGCAAAAACAGGATTGAGTGTCAATAAAAACTTCCTTGCCATGTTGACAAAATAATTTTTTTTTGCTTTATTTTTGCTGATTTCAAAACTATTTTAAAATTTCTTCAGTTATTACAAGACTTTTTGTATTCAAATGGTTTTTATCAGACTACTGCTGTGTAGTAGTCATATATTTGTAAATCTTGATTTTAGCAACTAAATTATGTGCAATTATATATGCATATCAGTTTTGCTACTTTTTTGGCACAAGAAACAGCCACACCTCCCTTGAAATAAAGGCATTTGCCAGCAATAGGGAGACAATTATAGCCATGTATTTCTGTGCTAAATGTGTGAGGTCTTTGGATGGAAATGAAAACCTGGAAATATATCCATGTTTTTCATGCAAGGAATAAGGCATGACCATTTAATGGAGTACTTGAACTAGTCCTCTGAAGCGGCATCTGTCTCTGTAGCAAGCAGTTCCTACATCCTGATGTGACTAATATTGCATCTAGTTGCTCTTGACTTTCCAGATTGAATAAAAAGATACATACATTTTTCTGTGTGGATAAGCAACTTGCAGTAGGATTTCAGAACAGAGAAGAAACTCTAAACCTATGTGCTCATAGCCAGGTGCCCTAAGTACTTATTAAAACCTGAAGCTTCCCATCAATACGTTGCCACCCTTGCTCTGCTTCGTTAAAGTTCATTATTAATAATATGCCATAAATCATGTCAGATTTCAGACAGCTGGGCTTTATTTTCATGTGGACAATATTGTGCATAAGTTATAAACACATTTAACTGAAGGAAAAACAGAGCACTTAGCCATTTTATGAGACAGTTTGCTAGCAATTGCTGGTTCTTGATCAAAGTTCACTAATAGTAATGGCATGTAATCTGAATATAGTTAATTTACATTTAGAGGAATTTTCCATAAAATATGAATAATTTTTCTTAATATGAATGAAGTACAACTGTTCTAAGAGATTAACATTGTAAAGAATGTTAGATGCTGAGAAATGGGAAGAAACATAAATATTGTAATTAATCATATGAAAATAGGAATATATGTCAAAGCAATAAAATAATCAACAAACTGGAAAATTAATAAACAGAATCATAGCAATTGGCTAGTTCAGAAGTTCTATTACTTTGAGTTATTTCTATCCCTTTTCCAGTAAGATCTAGATTTTCCATCGTGAAAAAAAATCTTAAGCTAAAAGGTCTATATGTCCTAGACTTCAAAACTGGGAAATTCCATTTCCAGCTTTAAAATGCTTTTTGATTTCTAGAGTTCAGTTGCTTTCCTTGTGCCAAATACATTTTGCTACAGTTGGACAACCCTGTGCTTGTTTCCTATACAAACATCAATAAAGCTCTAAAATGGGGTATTCTTTGACTAAGACAAATTTCACCCACCTGAAAAAAAATAAAGGACTCCTTGGTTTGAATCTTTCCTACATTTTTCATATGGGCTAGTCACTGGAAGAAAATGCTAGAAATGTTGAAATAAAAACTGAAAGAAAATCCTTTTGAAAATCTTTTTGAAAATCTAGGAGGACTAGTTAATTTTGTGGGTTTGTTTTTCCTTCTGCAAAACATAATTGATCTGTCTTTACCACAAAGTATCATTAAAAATTTTGAATCCAGTAGCAACTGTGAGACCAGATACCACAAAAAAGACCAATAAGAAAAGTGGAGAGACCCCTGTAGTAATATAAATAATAAACAACTTTCATTTGGAGGATGACTTCTTTCTAGGGGGTTTTATTAGTTTTAAACTTTATTTATCTCTTGCCATTCTGGCTTTTTTATTTCATATAAACACAAACCCCTTTATTTTCTTCAGAGAAAATAACCTAAGTAAATATGTTCCCTTGAAAAGTTGGCACTACTAATGTATTGTAGATAATTTACATTAATTGATTGATTGTAGGTGCTGAACAAAACATTTCATTTTAAATATGATGCATGGTGCTAAAAGATAGGCCTGTCAGATCAAAAATTCTCCAGGTGAGGTAATTATATTTCAATGCTAATTGTCTTTAAATTTTTTGTTCACCCAAACAAAAGGTAAACTCCCAGTAGGAATATTTTGCCTGAAACTCTTCAAAACATTATTGTTACTTAAAAAGCTTCTATAAAATGATGCGTATTGCAGAGCAAATACACATATTTTTATTGAGTGACCAAATATACTTTAAAATAAATAAATTACATTAACCAACGTATTTCATATTTAAAGGATTTTAGTACAGAAACTAAGAACATACTTTCTAGTGCTTTCAAGGCACTAGAAGGGAAAAACAATTTAGTGCGCTAAAACAATACTCCATCCTAAAGTAAGGAGTAGCCCATTTTCATGCTTTTGTATTGCCAATTGAATCAATATACTTAATGTATGCAGCCAAGAATCAAGGAGAAAGACAAGAAAATTCCAGGCTAATGGAGGTTGCAGCACCCCAGAGACATAATAGTTATGAAAGATAATGCCACAGGGATTGGTGTTAGCCACATCACTGCAGTTCTTAGTATATTAAGCCTTAAGTGGTAGAAAATGTAAAGATTGGTTTTTCTGGTGAAAGTACAGAAATGGTCAACTTCTGATTCCCAGTGGAAACATGCAATAGATTTGACAGGTTGATATTCTGTAGAACCTGTTCGCTTGCTAATTATTTCTGGATGAGATTCCTTGCAAATTTGGTTTCTGCAGGTGACACATGCCACTGGCAACCTACGGCAATTTAATTAATTGTTGCTCCTTTATACCCTCCAAAGCTGTAACGGAGGATCTCACTGTGCTGCCGAAGTCGATGCATGATGTACAGTACTATAACTTTGTGAAAATGTGGAACTGGGAAAACTCGCATCCTGACTCAGCTTATTTGTGTAAGTGCACCTAAGGGTAAGATATCAAAGTTTTTTTCATAAAACTATGCAACTTGAGAGCAGTTGAAAAGGTCTATGTACATTCAAGCTTTTCACAAACTTCTCTTCAGTGCACATCACTGAACCTGCAGTCATAAATATGTACTTGTGACCATATGTATATTCATGTAGGTGTGTGTAAAAGGAGCAGTTTCAAAGCATGTAGACAATGCAGAAGTATTTGATGTCATTTGCTTGACATAATAATGAATATAAAAAAAAATCAAACAAATGCTTTTAGTGTAGTGAGAATAAACTATTTGCTGATGTTCAAAAAGCAAGGACTTAAACTGGACAAGAGTAAAAAAAAGATTACACTCATGAAATTGAAATGGACCAAACCACCTTTATCCTGTTTATGAAACTCTTTCTTCTATGGCTTATCTATATGCTTAGCTATGTGATAGACCCAAATGGGCCCTGCCAGGAAGGAAAACTTTCAATTCTACTGTATCTCTTTAGCAGTGGAATATTAATGTTTGTACTTTGGCCACAGTCAAATGACATTTAAAGATACTGTAGATAAAATGTTAAATATACTCACACAAACACAAGAAAGACTTTTTCAAGAGTATTAAATGCCCTGTGTTAAAGAGACCAGCTTTGAGCACAATGTGTGCTTTCCATTCTACATTAGGGATGAACAGATGCTGCAGCTGTAAATAACACCATGACCTGTGCCTTGCTCTTTTTTGGTATTTTGCTTGTGTTGAATTTGGTTAAAAATGCTTCTCAAAGCAGACTTAAAATCTCTGAAAAACGAAATAATTTGGGAAGGATCTAAAAGGGTTTTTTTTGCAAATGGATTCAAAAAGATATATTTTGTACCACTTCAAAGAATCACAGAATCACAACATCCTTTAGGTTGGAAAAGACCTTTGAGGTCAGCAACACCAAACTTTGACTGATCACCACCTTGTCAACTACACCATAGTACTAAGTGACACAGCCAGTCATTTAGTGAACACTTCCATAGCCTGTCTTAGAAGAAAATAAAATTCTACAAAAGCTTATTCTGATATGGAAAAGGAAAAGGAAAAGCAAAAGGAAAAAGGAAAAAGGAAGAAAAAATGATATAAAGAATGAAATATAAAAAGCAAAAGCAAAAAGCAAAAAGAAAAAGAAAAAGAAAAAGAAAAAGAAAAAGAAAAAGAGAAAAAGGAAAAAAGGAAAATCGTTCTAGTCTGCAGATACAAGTATTCATAGTTTTTGACATACAATATTTTTCTGAAAGCTGATGGAACTGTTTAAGGAATTATTGTAAGTATTTTTCTTCCATAATCCTAATCATTATAAATTAAAGCCAGCAGACTCTTCAAGTTCCATGTTCTTATTCGAAGGAACTGGCTTAATTATTCACAAACATGTAGGGTAAATATATTTAAAGAACATTTCAGAATAGCAACTGTTCTCATTTCTGTGGTTTGGGCTTTGCTAGTGAAATCACAGCATTATTCTCTCTATCCTTTTCTCATTTTTCACAATGTTTTTATTGATTTTATTACAAGGCTCTGCATAATTATGCTAATATATTTGAATGATCACAACAGTATTCTGATGGAATTAAATGAAACCATGGAAAATATCTACCTTTAAGATATTAAGTGTAGCAAAAAATCAAAGGCAATGAGGAAGACAATCTGTACTGTGTATATTCACATTGTCAAAGGCCCTCATTTACAGTCTGTAAGAATAACTTGCTTTAAAGTGGAACATTATGATTTTGCAATCATGCTTGATCAAGCTGATTGCCTTCTATCGATGGCATGGCTGTCAGGGTAGATGAGGAGAGGGCAGTGGATGCTGTCTACCTGGACTTCAGCAAGGCTTTTGACCCTGTCTCCCATAACAAACTCACAGGTTAGCTCAGCGAGTGTGGGTTAGATGAACGGACAGTGAGGTGGATTTGCTGAATGGCAGAGCTCAGAGGCTGGTTGCAGAGTCCAGTTGGAGGCCCACAGCAGTGTTCCCCAGAGGTCAGTGCTGGGTACAGTCTTGTTCACCTCATTTACCAATGACCTGGATGAAGGGACAGAGGTGCCCTCAGCAAGTCTGCAGGTGACACAAAACTGGGAGAAATGGCTGATGTCCCAGAGAGCTGTGCTGCCATTGAGAGAGACCTGGACTGGAGGGAGTTGGGCAGAGAGGAACCTAATGAATTTCAACAAAGGCAAGAGCAGGGTCTTGCACCTGGGGAAGAATAACCTCCACACCAGCACAGGCTGGGGGCTGACCTGCTGGGAAGGAGCTCTGTGGGAAAGACCTGGGGGTCCTGGTGGAAGCAAGCTGTCCATGAACCAGCAGCGTGGCCTTGTGGCCAGAAAGGCCGATGGTGTCCTGAGGTTCGTTAGGAAGAGCATTGCCAGCAGGTTGAGGGAGGAGATCCTGCCCCTTTACTCTGCATTGGTGAGCCTTTGCCTGGAATACTGTGTCTGGTTCTGGGCTGTCCAGTTCAAGAAAGGCAAGGAACTACTGGAGAAGGTTCAGTGGAGAGCTACAAAGATTATTGAGGGACTGGAGCATCATCTCTTATGAGGAAAGGCTGAGAGAGCTGGGCCAGTTTAGCCTCGAGAAGAGACAACTGAACAGGGATCTCATCAATGTGTAGAAATATCTTAAGGATGATGTCAAGAGGATGGGACCAGACTGTCTTCAGTGGTGCCCAGCGACAGGAAAAGGGACAACGGGCACAAAATGAAATACAGGAAGTTCCATCTGAATATGAGGAAAAACTTTTTTTTTTTTGAAGGTGATCAAGCACTGAACAAGCTACTCATGTATGTTGTGGAGTCTCTCTGTCTGTGAGATATTCATAACCCACCTAGATGTGATCTTGTGCAGTCTGCTCTAGGTAGACCTGCTTTAGCAGGGCATGTTGAAGTAGATGTTTCCAGAAGTCCCTTCCAATCTCAGGCATTCTGTGATTTTTTTTAATAGATCTTTTCAGAGCACTCAAGTTTTCAACCAATGCAAGTTTCTGACAGATTCAGTGGACGTTTATGAAATGTGAATCAGGTTCTGTATTTCACAGGAGGTTTATTGAGATGAAAGGTAATCAGATTACTTGGTCTCATTGCTGTAATTCTCTCCATCCTGTAAGTACCATGTTGCCAATCCTAACATTAAATAGCCAGTAAGAAATTGCATTTATAAATGTTAAGTAACAGAATGTACTGATGAAGAAATATTTTGTCTATTATTGTCTGTTGCTGGTACAAAGTGCAGAGGAAAGAAGAAAATGTACCTTCAAATAGAAGATTGGATTACAGGTTACTGCAGAAGATGATTAGCTCTTTACCAGTTATTATTGATAGAGTATTACTCTGTGTAAAATTTAACACTAATACTGAAACCAGAGAATTCTAAAATTTGAGGATATAAACAGGGTTTCTTCAATATATCACAAGCTGTCCTAAGCTCTTTTTTATGTCTCACATGACCTATCAGGTATTTATGGAGTCATATTAATTCATTTCTGCTGTCCAAAATCTGCTTCTGTCAGTATAGTGACACCTCCAGTACAGTTATATCAATCAGGAGCATTAGCTTAATAGCATAAGGATAAAAATCTGAAATGCCAACATATAAAATGCAATATGTGTGATTAATCTTACTAATAAGAAATTATTCTATAAATATATTTGTAGAAGCAGAAGAACTGGAAATGTTTAAATATGTTAATCAATAAAGAAGTACCATATGAACACATATATCTTGGTCTTTGATTACTGTAGCCTAATGCTCAAAGTAGTCTTTTGCAGAAGTCTGCTCACAAAAAAAACCCACAAGTATTCACTTTCTCAACAATTTAAAAATAACTCTTGTTACCTTCATTCTCCACTGATTTGTTGGACAGCCCCTTTACAGTTTGCAGACCTAAGAAACATACTTTCTACACAAAGCCAAAAATGTATTCCTATCCAAAATCAAATCTAAACATCTAATCAAAGAATTTATGTTTTTCCAGATGTGAAAATGTGATGTTTACAGAGAAAAAGAAGAATACTGTTACAGAAGAAGTTTTGGTAAGAATAGTTATGCGGAGGATGCAATAACGGGACATCACACGCTGATCAATTTGATCATGTGAAGCCATTTATTATTGGAAGAGTACACACTTATATAGCAATTTTTCGAACATCATATGGCTAAAA
>VXAD01008719.1:37213-62213 GCA_013399195.1 Dicrurus megarhynchus
AAAAAAAGGTGTTTTGAGCACGAAGCCGCCCCCCAGGTTTCAGTCTGAGTGTTCTGAGCACCGGAAAACCCAGAACCTCAAAAAACTCCTGCACAGAATTAACGGAGCATGAGTTTTTGACCTATTTCCTCCAAAAAAAGCATCATTTCGGTACCGATGCCCGATGCCAGCGGGTTCCGGTGGCTTCTGCACGTGAAGGGCTCCAGAGTTTACAGGCTGCTGGTCCAGGGGGGGCTCTTGGAAGGAAAGTTAAAAATAGGAGGGTCTGTGGTCAGCGGCTCTGCCCCGACCCGTGAGAGAAACGATTTCCTGTGTAAAAGGAGAAGTGAGAGGAGCAATAAAAGTATGTTTGAATAAAGGTATTTATAGCTGCACGTAGGGGTGGGGGTGTTGGAGTCGGGAATTCAGGAACGCTGAATAATCGGGAAGCAGAATGAGCAGCAAAGGATGAGTTGGTGGTTTCACCCGAAGAATTACTCCAAGCTCTGTCCCCATGGCTGTGCCCTTCAATTAATAAACTGGGAGTGAATTAATAAATTAAGTACACATATAAATTCAATTTATCAATGAATAAATAAAAAAATAATTGAAAGCAGTGAAACCAGGCTGGCTCCTCGTTCAGACCCCAAGGGGAGGTTTGGGGCAGCCTCTCACTTTCCCTGGGTGTTTTTTGGGGGAGAAGGGGGTGAAACAGGAGCTGCAGTTGGATCCCAACCAAGCCAGTAAGTGATGAAGGAAGTTTAATTTCCATTTAATCTCCTTCCAACCCGCTGCGGGCCTGGCGGGGTGGGGGATTCTCTGTCCCTCTCCGGCTGCGGCTGCAGTCGAGGGTCAAAGCCGATGTCAAACAACCCGGTGCCAAACCCGGTATTAAAGCCGATGTCAAACAACCCGGTGCCACACCCGGCGCCAAACCCGGCTCATCTCAGCAGCCAAGCTGCTCGGCTCTCGCTTTCACCTCCCTGGGGCCGAGGCACCTGCAGGAAGCGGAGCAGCCGCGGGGCCAGCACGGCCGCAGGGGAAAGCGAAACCGCCCCGTCCCCGTCCCCGCGGCCATGGCCGAGCACAGCCCCGCCGGGAGCCTCCGCGCCGAAGCCTCCTGCTCGCTGTGCCTCGGCCTCTTCCAGGACCCCGTGTCCATCCACTGCGGCCACAACTTCTGCCGGGGCTGCATCGAGCGCTGCTGGGAGAGCTCCCGGGAGAGCTTCCCGTGCCCGCGCTGCCGGGAGACGGCCCCGGAGAGGAGCCTGAGACCCAACCGGGAGCTGGCCAAGATCATCCGGATCGCGCAGCGCCTCAGCCTGAGGCGGGGATCCGGGGGAGGGGAGCGGCTCTGCCAGAGGCACGGCGAGGCTCTGAAGCTCTTCTGCGAGGAGGACCAGACCCCCGTGTGCCGCGTGTGCCGCGAGTCCCAGGACCACCGGCTCCACGCCGCCGTCCCCATCGAGGAAGCGGCGGAGGAGCACAAGGTGGGAGGTGTCCGGGTGTCCCTGGGGAATAGGGAGGAGGAAAAGGAGGAGGGAGGAGGAGGGGGAGGCCAGGTGAGCGCTGTTTTCCTTGCAAAGGTCTGGATTTCTGCGCCTTCCGCCTGTTCTCTGCGTCCAGTTGGGTGACGGTCACCCCCCCCTCCCCTCCCACCGCCCCTCGCTCAGGACATCGCCGGATAGAGGGAAAGGCACCGACCCGGTGTTTCCCCTCCGCTCAGGAGAAATTCCAGGCTCACGCGCAGATCCTGAAGGACAGAAGAGAAGAGATGCTGGGGCTGAAAGCGGCTGAGGAAGGGAAAAGCCTGGACTTGCTCGTGAGTGACCCTTCCCTTGTTCCTCTGGCCAGGGTGATGGATATGGAGGCACACCTGGGCTACCTGTGCCTGTCACCGCCCTCACGGGGAAGAATTTCTCCCCAGTATCCAACCTAAACCTGGATTTTGGCAGGTTACTGTGGATATCTGCGTTCCTCCGTGTGCTCGCAAGTGGGGCACGTTCCCAGGTTCCCCCTATTAACAGACAGAAAATGGGAATCACCCAATCGCATCTTTCTTGCCTTGTTTTCCCTTTCCCTGATCTCTGTCACTGACTAATCCATTTATGGGTTTATTTTGCATCCTCTCTTGTCCAAAGGTCCGGAGCGTTTTGGGTACAAAGTTTACGGACCATGGGAAAATGCTTTGCCAGCAACCCTCACCTAGAAATGGGAAAAAAAAATTCTCTTGATTCTCCCCAGGCTTTGCAAGAACCCTGGAATTTCTGGTGGTGATGAATCCCCCCTTCAATCCACTCTGCTGGCATTTCTTTCCCCCATCCCTGCCCCAGCCCCACACGTCCGTTCCTGTTGCAGGAGCAGGTGGATGCGGAGCGGCAGAGGGTCCGGTCCCAGGTCAAGGAGCTGCAGCAGCTCCTGGAGGAGCAGGAGCAGCTTCTCCTGGGCCGGCTGGCAAAGCTGGACCGGGAGATCGTGCGGAGGCAGGAGGAGAACATCAGCAGGCTCTCAGAGCAAATCTCCTCCATGGGCCAGCAGATCCGGGAGCTGGAGGACAAGTGCCGGCAGCCACCCTGGGAACTCCTGCGGGTGAGACCTCAGAGCCCTCTGAAAACCCTCAGCCACCTGTGGTGCCACCAGACCACCAGCCAAATTCCAGGACCATGGTTTGGGTAGGAAGGGGCCTCACAGACCACCTAGACCACTGGGCCACGTTTCTCCAATCCCCGTCCAACCTGGAGATATAAAAACTCCTTTTAAAACCCATCTTTTGTTTCCTAAATTATTCCCTTTGATATCCACAAAGTCATCCCAGCTGTCCACTGGAATGTTGTGGATCACCCCCAGGGCCCAACTCGCCGGTCACTGGGGTTCGCTTGTCCGGTTGAACACTCCCAGCAATGGCCTGAGTTCCCTTGTCCACAGTGGGAAACCACCGGTGCTCCCCTGGTCTGGTGGTTGCCACCAGAGTCACCACCCGAGCCCACCTCTGGGCTTCCCTTCACCCCTGGTTCAAGAATTAAATTTTAAAATATCAAAAAATTCAAACATTCAAATATCCAAATATTTAAACAGCCAAACATTCAAATAGTCATATATTCAAATAAGCAGAGATGTTCATTCGCAGCGGTCACGCCCATCCTGGGAGTGGGGATGATGCTGATAACCCAACTGCTCATTGAGGTTGCCATGACCTCACCTAGATTCCCGCAGATCCAGAATCCCTCATTTAGGCTGAGCAGCACCCCAGGACCACCCCACAGCCCTCCCTGCTTATTCACCCCAGGCTGGCTCCGCTCTGACCCCACAATCTCTCTGATCTCTCTCTCCCTCTCTCCCCTGCAGGACAGCAGAGACATCCTGAGCAGGTTTGTGGCTCCTCTCCTGCATTCCTGCCACGTGCTTGTCATTTGTCCCCATGGCTGGTGGACTCCAAAACCCCAACAATCTGCGACCTGTGTGACAGGGACATGCAGGACACAACTAGGACACCACAAAAGTCCAGTTAGGATGCTGGAGACCAGAGTCAGGTACTGGAGGGTGAAGGTACCTCCAGCTCTGCTGCAGCTGCTCTGTGATCCATGAAAACCTCCCTGTTCCTGGAGAGATGAGCTTTTCCTTTTCAGCCTGTCAAAAACAGGGAGCCAACAGCTAAAAGTGTTAAATTCTAAGGGAATCAATCTTCCACCCTTTAACAGACCTGCTTGAGTCCCCTTAGAACTGGGAGGTGGGTTATTGGAAGGAGGAAAGTGGACAAGGAAAGGCTTTTTTATTTCCTGATTTCCACTGGTGGAAAATCTTCACCACCCAGGGACTCCTCAGCCATGGCTGGGTCAGCAAATGTTTTCCAGGAGGTCCTTGACGAGGAGAAGATCCCAAAAACCTCCTGTAGATGCCCAAACCCAAGAGGAATGGAATTATAAAATTGTGGAAACTTGGGATGGTTTGGGTAGGAAAGGGCCTTTAAGTCTTCCCAGGGCCCAGATGCCTCTCCAGTCCCGCCATTCCGTATTTCTGTGGAGAAAATCTTCTCCTTCTTTCCAGGCTGGAGAAGCAGAGTGCCCCGGAGACAGTGGAGACATCACCAGAGCTGGCAGAGGAACCCACGGGGCTGCCCCAGAAAAACGTCACCCTCAAAGAGATGCTGAAGAAGTTCCAAGGTATGGAGGGACCAGGGAAGGGGGTCAGAGGCAGCACTGCGTCAGAGTCACCTTCGGAAATCACCCCTCAAAGGTGAAAATCCCAAATATTTCCACATGGCAACTTAAGAAAGAAAAGCCGTGGGACACCCCCAATGACCAGCAAAAACCCCCACACTCCAAAGACTCATTTTTGCTCCAAGCCGAATTCCCTTTGTTGGCTTTTCCACTCTTCCAGTCCTGCACACGGGCATCAAATCATCCCTGGAGCATCCCAGACTGGGGGAGATGGGACAAACCCAACCCCAAATCTCTCAAGGGGTGACACCCCTATGTGACAGCCATCCCCTCCCTCTGCAGTGAGCCTGACGCTGGATCCGGACACAGCCCATCCCCGGCTTGCCCTGTCTGAGGACGGGAAGTGCGTCCGGTGGGAAGACACCCGGAGGGCCGTCCCCGACCACCCCAAACGCTTCGACTCCTCACGCTGCGTCCTGGGCAGGGAGGGATTCGGCTCTGGCCGGCACTACTGGGAGGTGCAGGTGGGCGACGGGGCCGCTTGGGCCGTCGGCGTGGCCAAGGAATCCGTGCGCAGGAAGGGCCGGATCAGCGTCAAGCCCGAGGTGGGGATCTGGGCCGTGGGGCAGTGCGGGAGCCAGTGCCAGGCTCTCACCTCTCCCACCGTCCCCATCTCCCTGCCCGAAGCCCCCGAGGTGGTCGGGGTCTACCTGGACTATGAGGCTGGGCGAGTGGCGTTCTTCGACTCCCAGAGGGAGATCCCGATGTTCACGTACCCTCCGACGTCCTTCGGCGGGGAGCAGGTCCTGCCCCTGCTCTGCCTGGGCAGGGGGTGCCAGTTCACTCTGTCCCCCTGACCCTCCCCCGTGGTGGGTTGCTCACCTGGGGGGGTTTAAGGGTGGAAAATTCCCCTTTCTCCATCATTTCTGCCAACGAGAAGCCACAGTTGGTGTAGAGAAATGCTGATCCGAGGGCTGGGAGAGACTTTCTGTGCCAGGGCGGTGATTGAGGGAGAGGACGAGAGGGAAAAAGGACGGAAAATAAATGGAAATAGGGAAAAGAGTGGGAATAATTGGGGCGATCAGAACAATCTGCTGGCAACTGGGGCCACCTGAGGCGTTTCCTGGGACCTGGACATCTGGATGCCTGGACATCTGGGGTCTACCAGCATCATCCCCTGGGGTCCAGCAGGATCATCTCCCAGGCCCTGGGTCCACCAGAGGCTTTTCCTGGAGCTTGAACACCTGGGGTCCATCGGGGTCAAATCCTGCGTCCACTGGGGTCAGATCCTGGGGTTCATTGGGATCATCCCCTGGGGACTTTTAGGGTCAAATCCCAGGGTCCATTGGGATCATGTCCTGGAGTCGATTGGGATCATGCGCTGGGATCTGTTTGGGTCGGGATCACATTCTGGGATACATCGGAACCAAGTCTTGGGATACATGGAGGCCGAGGTGAAGCCCCGGGTAGCACCGACCTCATCCCTGGCAAATAGAGCCGCTCCGGGTAGAGGCCTCTGTGTCTCCCTGGTGGTCTAGTGGTTAGGATTCGGCGCTCTCACCGCCGCGGCCCGGGTTCGATTCCCGGTCAGGGAAGATGGCCTTTTTTCCCCCTAAATAATTTTTTTTTCCTGCTTTGGAAAATCTTTTCATATTTAAACATCTCCTTACTCCCAAAACACCCCCCTTCTCCTCTTTTCGTGCCTCTCCCTTCCCGCGGGACGTCAACTACCACCTGCCCCAGCTCCTTCTGTTATTGAGCAATAAATAAATAAATAAATAAGCAATAATGCTAATTGCATTTTTTTCGATTACGTTTATATGAAAGGCCTTTACCAGCTGTGCTGAAACAGTTGCAGTTGAATACTGAAATTAAATAATGGCGATTATTGAGGGGTTAACTGTTTGTTGTACATTATGATAATTTACAGGGAGTTATAATTTCAAAAAGCAACAAGATTTTAAAATATAATAATAATTTGGAAAAGGGGAAAAAATTGAAAAAATGAAGAGTAATTTGATAAAGGGAAAGCACAGAGGGAAAAGGGCTACTTTTTTAGGAGTTTCTTCAAAAGCTAGCCTTGTCAGGAGTGGGATTTGAACCCACGCCTCCATGTGGAGACCAGAATTCCCGAGGGAAGGTGAATCCTTGAGTCTGGCGCCTTAGACCACTCGGCCATCCTGACGGCACCTGTTCAACCCTAAACAGAACAATTCGGGATTTTAAAAATCAGGGTTTGTTGGGCTTTCTTCGGAGGTGGGGAGTTTTGTTTTACTTTTTTTTTTTGTCTGTTGCTTTGTGGGGGCTTTTTGACTACTAGTAAAGGATAATTATTAAAAAATAGGATAATACTTGTAATTAAAAGTAAAAATAAAGAATAATTTAAAAAGGAGTAGTAGCTGAGGGAAAAAGCATTTCAAAATGGAATAACGATTTCTGAAAGGAGCAATCATTCTCACGGAATAAACATAGTAAAACCCGGCAAAATAATAATAATTTAAAAAGAATAATTACATCATAATAATAATAGTAATAATAATAGAACAACAATAGTTTTAAAATAAAAATAATTTAGAAATTAGTAATAATTTTAAAACTACAACAAATAAAGAGCAAAATGTTTCATATTTGAGTAAATGTGAATAAAAGCTACCTCCGCCCAACGTGGGGCTCGAACCCACGACCCTGAGATTAAGAGTCTCATGCTCTACCGACTGAGCTAGCCGGGCAGTCGCGGACAAGTTTTTTTTTTTTTATCCTATACTTTCTATACGATTAATGGTTTTCCCGGAAACCTCTCAGCAGACAGATCTTTTTGGGGTGGAAAAGGCTGCGAGAAAACCTCTCCCTCGAGGCAATTTTGGCCTTTCCGCCAATTCGGCCTCCGCGATCAAAACCCGTTGTTAAACACTTCCGCTCTCGGATAAATCCCCGCGGCCGCCGCAGGGGGATGGAATTGCCTGAAATTTCGCGGTATTCTGTGGGAAAAACCCTTTTATTTTGGTCTTCGGTTTTGAGGGTAGAAGGGGCAAAGCGCTGCGCGTGCTGCGTTTCTGTAGTGTAGTGGTTATCACGTTCGCCTCACACGCGAAAGGTCCCCGGTTCGAAACCGGGCAGAAACAGGCCCTCAAAGCATACTTTTAGATTATTTTCGTGTCTCAACATTCCTTCAAATTCCGTCATGGCGATGCTGACAAAAGAGAAAAAAAAAAAAAAAAGTCTATTTATAGAAGCAAATTGTTTAATTGTTACTCCTTTCCCTGCATCGTTTGGCTCAATACTCCTACAAATCCCTGAATCATGGCGCTGGTAAAAAAACCATGTTAAAAACCTAGAACCTGTTTATTTTAGTTTATCCATCAATATTTTCCCTGCGGACAATTTTTTTGGGCAGAAACCCCTACAGGTGTCAGTGTCTCCCCCAAAAACCATGGGGGGAAAACAAACAACTCCAAAAATTCACTCCCAGGAAACTGTGGGAATATGATTGCGGCAGGAACAGCTCTCGGAGTCGCGGGTTCCTTTCTAAAGGTGCAAATCCGCATGAAGTCGGCTGGAATCGAAGACTTAACTTTGATTTTGGGAAAAGAGTAGACAGTGGTTCCCTGACCGGGAATCGAACCCGGGCCGCGGCGGTGAAAGCGCCGAATCCTGACCACTAGACCACCAGGGAAGTGCTTTTCGCCCGGGATTTGCCATTTGCAGGGATTTTTTCCATCCAAGGAAGCGCCCCCAAAACTGCCTCTTCCCATCAGCCCCATGACACCTCTTCGCTCGGGGCGCGGAGGGAATCAAAATTAGAAAAAATCACGGCGAATTCAAAAGTAATTTAAAAATCCCCCAAATAGTTCAAGACAATAAATGAATCAATCAAAATCAGGAAAGCAATAAAAATGATAAAAAATATTAAATAAAAATAGCAAAACTAATTTTAAAAATAGGATTTCTCTCCGAACTTGTCCTCCCTGGTGGTCTAGTGGTGAGGATCCGGCGCTTTCATCGCCGTAGCTCGGCCTCAATTCCTGGTCAGGGAAAAGAAATTCTAAAAACGTGTGAATTCTTAAAAAATAATAATTTTTAACCTCCGGGTCCCCCAATATCTCCCCTGTCCGCTGACCTCAATGTCTCCTGTCCGTGATTTCACGCGAAAGCTCCCTGGTTCGGAATCAGACAAAACCCACCGATTTCGGGGCTATTTTGGGAGGGTTTTAAGCGTTTCCCTGATTTTTTCCTTTATTTACCTCCTCCAGCGCAACCTCCCAAACGCGGCTGGAATGAAAAGGGATAAGGGAACGGATTAAAAACCACAAGGGAATGAATTAAGAGCGATAAGGGAATGAGTTAAAAACAGTAAAAGGGGATTGTTTATGAAAGGACGAGGGGAGCTTTTCTCATAGGATTTAGGGATATTCAGGAGCAGCCACGGAGGGAATTTGGACTTCTGATATTCCAGAAAAGGTGCAAAGATGCGCAGACGCGCCGTTTCTGTAGTGTAGTGGTTATCACGTTCGCCTCACACGCGAAAGGTCCCCGGTTCGAAACCGGGCAGAAACAGTATGTTTTTTTAAAGGTTCTTTTCTCCGTATTTTCCCAGGTCCTTACAGGATTTGGGTCGTTTCGTGGGGCACTGTGACAATTCCACGTGGTTTAGCTCAGGTTTGGCCAACTGGAGAACCAACGTTGACCCCTAAGGATGAGCGGAGACTCCTGGATTTTGGGATGTCTGAAATAATTTTAATCGGGGAATTCCTTCTGTGATGATCAAGGCTGGGGCATTTTGGGAGGCTCTTGGTCGTGTGCAGCCTCGGGAGGGAGGCCCGAGTGGGTGTTGGGAAAAAACCTCCCAAGCAAGGAAGGAAAAAAAGAGCCAAGAGATGTAGGCAACGTCGCCAGAAAAAGAGAAAATAAAATGACATAACCTTTATTTTTGTGAATTCCCACAAAATTCACTCCCTGCGAATCAGAAACGCGGGTTGCTGTAGTGTAGCGGCTATCACGTTCGCCTAACACGCGAAAGGTCCCTGGTTCGAAACCCGGCCGAAACAATGTGTTTTGGGGAACGGATTCCGTTTTCCACCCGCGAGCTAGCTGGGATTTAATTTCGGAGTTATTTTGGGGGATTCTGAGCTGCCGGCGCGTGGTGGGGTGGCAGCTTTGCCCCCGGCTTTCTTTACATCAATAATTTCTTGCGTTTGCTTCCCAGAGGGGAAATTTTTTTTTTTTTTAATCATATTATCAAAGACAGAGAGGGATAATTCACGTTTCTATCCCGCTGCTCCATCAAGCTCCCTCTTTCTGCAGCCCCGGCCAAGATGGAGAGGAAAGGGTGGGAAAAACCTTTAAAATGCTCAAATCCAGCCATTCCTCGGTGTTGCACCTGCAGGGGTGATCCCGATGTGCTGAAAAACCAAGCAACGACTCCCCTCCCTTCCCGCCAAAACATTTTGGGTTCGTTCATCCCCAGGACAAGCTCCAAAAAAAAAACCACAACAGGGATTGTGTGGAGGGGGAGAGGGGGAGGCGTTGCAGTCACGCGTTTCTGCTCCTGGATGGAGTTGTTTGTTCTTGGGACGTGACCTGGAATAGCAGCCAAAATTCCAAGTTCAACGCCCTCCTTCCCGGCCGTGTTTTGTCAGAGATCTTGGCTCCGTGTTTCCCATTATTCCAGCAATTCGGATGTTAAGAGGGCTGGGCAGGCGGAATGGCAGCGTTTTTCCTGCTAGATTTCATCCCCCTCATCCTCCTCCGCTTTTATTCCCATTCCTCTGGCAGATCCACGCTGATACCGCGTTATGCATAGTGCAGTGTGCTCGGATTTGAAGGGAAAAATCAGTAAAATGATCCAAAACTCTCGTGAAACCCAAGGATTGGGTTGATCCCTTCCCAGCAGCTTCACCCACAGCTCCTCCCGGATTTGTGGAGCTGCTGGAATGTCCGTAATCTGCTTTATCACCCCCACGAAATGGGGGAGCCGCTGGATTCTGGGGTGTTTTCCCTCTGCGTGGAATGCACGGAGATGAGTTCAGCCTCCGGAAAATTGGGAAAACTGCCCAGTTCTGGTGGAGTTTGGGACAGGGTATCCCGGAGGGGGTGAAAAGGGCTTTTTTGGGGGTAATTCCTGTGTTCCCAGGTGCCTGAGAAGACACTGAGGAGGAGCCAGCGTGGAAGATGAGCCAAGGATGGGTTGGGATGGGTTAAATCCTGAGGATTTTACTGTTTGGAGGGTAAGAAAAACAGAGGAGAAAACACGCAGAAACCCTGTCTGCACCGAATTCAACCCAAAAGCTTTTGCCCAGGTCCTATTCTGTGAAAAAAAAGGGTTGCGCAGGTCCCTGGTGGTCTAGTGGTTAGGATTCGGCGCTCTCACCGCCGCGGCCCGGGTTCGATTCCCGGTCAGGGAATGCTTTTCGTAGTCCCAAAATCACTTTTTAAATATCTTTTTAATCTTTCCAGAATTTAACATCTCCTAACCCCAAAAACACACCTTTTCTCTTCTTTTTGTGACTCTCCCTTCCCGCGGGGCTCCCCCTTCCACTTGCCCCAGCTGCATCT
The DNA here is from genome assembly GCA_013399195.1 of Dicrurus megarhynchus. NCBI lineage: Eukaryota > Metazoa > Chordata > Aves > Passeriformes > Dicruridae > Dicrurus > Dicrurus megarhynchus. The sequence goes on from VXAD01008719.1 coordinate 47,902, forward strand.
TTTATTGAGCAATATATTAAGAAAATTGAAAAGGGGAACAATAATTTCTAAAAGTGAACAGTAATTTGGAAAAGGTAATAATAATTTGAATAAAAGGGATGAATGACTTCTAAAAAGGGGAATAATAATTGGAAAAGGAATAATAATAATAATTTTAGAAAGGGAAAAAAGAAGTTTTTAAAAGGGATCAACACTTTGGTTTTTCCAATTTTTTCTTTTTTTTTTTAAAGAATTGAAAGGTTTTTAACTTCAGCGGAAGCAACAGCCCGTGGGGCCGTGTCCTCTGCCCGGATCCCCCGGAAAATCCTGCATTTCCCGGCCTGGGTCTCGGTTTTTCCGAGCTGCTGCCAAGGCGGGTTTTGAAGCCCGGCTAGCTCAGTCGGTAGAGCATGAGACTCTTAATCTCAGGGTCGTGGGTTCGAGCCCCACGTTGGGCGGTGGGATCTTTTTCTTTCCCTTTATGTCCCCAAATCTGATAGCTTTTACCCTTTATTTAATTTTTAAACTATTATTCCTTTCCTTAACTATTTTTATTGTTTCAATTTTTATTCTTATTTCATTATTTATTTTAAATTCTTTTTACTATTATTATTAGTTATATAATTATTCCTTTTTAGACGATTAGTCTGGTTTTTACTATTTTTATTCTTTTAAAAATCATCATTTCTTCTTGAAATTATCATTCCTTTTTAAAATTCCCATTACTTTTTAAATTATTATCCCTTTATTTTTTTCATCATCATCATCACCACCACCATCATCATCATCCCGTCTAGAATTATTATGCCAGGTTTTACTATGTTTATTCTGTGAGAATGATTGTTCCTTTCAGAAATCATTATTCCATTTTGAAATTATTTTTCCTTCAACCACTATTCCTTTTAAAATTATTATTTCTTTTTACTTTTAATAATCACTACTATTCTATCTTTTTTAATAATTAACCCTTATTAGTAGTTTAAAAACCCCCACAAAGTAACGGACAAAAAAACCACCAATCAAACTGAGATAAACCCATAAACTTGGAAATGAGGGTTTGTGCCCTAAAAAGAGGGGGTTGTGTCCTAAAAATTGGCTTTGTGCCCTTAAAAATCAGGGGCTGTACCCTAAAACCGAGGGGGTTTGCCGTAAAAATGGGGGTTGTGCCCGAAAAGGGGGGGTTGGAACTTAGAAATGAGGATTTGAGCCCCAAAAAGGAGGGCTTGGACCGACACCAGGAATTTTACACTCGGGAAGGCCCCGGTACCGCCCGGGCAGCTGCTCAAACACTGGGATGGGATTGGCACCAAAGGCCTTGGAAATAACCTGGAGCAGGGAGGCAGGGGAATTAATCACGTGCTAATTACCCCTGTCATTAATTGAGGCCGTGACCACGCAGAGAAACCCGCCGGGCAGGGGATCCATCGGCCCTCCGGGCCCGGGTTCCATCCCCGTTTCCCAAATCCGTGCGGTTTGTGGGTTCTTTGGGACGGTTCCCGTTCGGGATGCGGGGCACAAAAGGACTTCCCCACGTGGGATGCGGGGACAAAAGGGACTCTGGGAGCCGGGAATGGCCCCGGGGGCGGTGACCGCGTGTCCCGGGTGTTTGTCCAGGTGCGCTCTCGAGCATTGTTCCCGGGGGACGGCGTCTCCCGGGGGATCCGGGGTCGTTCAGGCCCCGAGAGCAGCGCGGGGATAAAGGGACCTCGGGGCCGCGGGCGCCGGGAGTGCCGAGGGAGCGGACAGCCGGGTAAGGGACCCGCTCCGGGGCTTTTAGGGGATTCTCGGGGTTGTCCTTGTGCTGTCCGTCGGCAGCATCCCAACATCTCTTCAAACCTCCCGGGGAACAGGGATTTTTATGCCCATTTTTGTGGCCAACCTTATTTTTAATATATAAAAATTGTTATATATGTGTGTTTTATTATACTTTTATATTAAAATATATAGATATAAAATATATTTTAGCATAAATATATAAATAACAATACATAAATATATAAACAAACTTTAATATGTAGTATATGATTTATGTATATTAATATGTATAGAAAATATATTAATATCTCATAAAGTACAATATATAAATATATGGATAAAATATATTTATAGCACATAAATATATCCTATAATGTATATATATTTTTTAAATATTTCCACATAGTTTTATATTCTATGCTTTTATATTTATATCTCTTACTCTTACTTTTATACTTTGTAAAATAGAAACCAGTTTAATCTTTAGATAACGAAACATTTTACTAAATCCACATCAACTTTATGCTTTAGTGAAAAAATAGTGGAAAAAAGCGTTTCTGGGGTGCCCGGCTAGCTCAGTCGGTAGAGCATGAGACTCTTAATCTCAGGGTCGTGGGTTCGAGCCCCACGTTGGGCGGCAGACAGTTTTTTTATGCCTCTATTCACCACGAGCTGATCTATTTTTTCCTTTTATTTACCCAAATCCGCCTGGTTTCGGTTCAGTTGCCGGCGCTGTGTCTCAGCACCTTTGGCAATAAAGTGCCGTTTTTCCTCATTAAATCATTTTATTCCCATGGGACACTCTTGCCCTGGAACCACAGCCACTAAAGCCTCCAGAATTTCCCATACTTCAGTTTTTAACGATTATCTCATAACGCAAACCAAACTTTTCTCGGCTCGTTTTGCCCCAAAAGGCACTAAACAAAAGCAGCTGGAGGGTTTTGCCCAGTTGGTTTTTTTTCCCCCACCCCATCCCAGGGTTGAGCACTGAGAAAACTCATCCCAGCAATGAATTCCTGAGCCATTCTCATTCCAGGGAACGCCAGGCTGCGCTGGGAAGCGGATGGAAGTCAGGACCTGCCCCTGCCCCACGATGAAGCTGCTTCTGCTGGGGATGAGCCTTGTCCTGTGCATTGGAGTCGGTGAGCAGGGAATAAATCGGGTTTAATAATGGCAGCACCTCCCCAGCCCATCCCCAGTGTCATACCAGTGTTCAAGGCAGGATTTTCCCCAGTTCTCCCCAAAGTTCATCCCATTTTTTCTCCTCTACTGCAGCTGAGGCCCTTCGATGCCACGTCTGCAAGTACAAGATCCCCTTGGTTGGGTGTTTCCGGGGCACCAACATGACGACCTGCGAGCGCCGGGAGAAGTGTGCCCTCATCAAAACCAGCCTGGGTGCATTAGCTGGGGGTTTCCTTGGCTTTCCCCATCCTTTCCTTGGCTTTCCCCATCCTTTCCTTTCCTTCGGGGAGATTTTCCCCGTCCCTGGAAAACCAAATTACTCCTGTGGATGGGTGAGGATGCAGCGATCAAGCTGCCAGAAAAGGGAGGATGGGAGGGGTCGAGTTCATCCTTTCCATGGAGGTTGTCCTAAAAAAGTTTCAAAAAGTCGTTTTTAGGCCAAGGGGAGACTCCCTTCCAAAGAAGCTGGGGGGCAGGGGTTGTCTCTGTGGGCATATCCCCGATTTTCTTTTTCTCTTAATTAAACCAAGCTGTGACTTGATTTGGGGAGTATATTTCAGAGCTTGGTTTCTCCTCAAAGCCCAAAGTCTGATTTTTATGGGGTTTGTGGTCTTCTCCTCTCCCCTGCAGGGAAGGTGACCCTTTATTACCAGCAAGGCTGCACCTCCGCCCTGAACTGCGGCCGGGAGCGGGCGTCCGACGCCGAGTCCCGCCTGACCTCTCGCTACTCCTGCTGCGAGACCGACCTCTGCAACGAGGAGTGGGGTGAGGAGCCCACAGACTGACCCGCGGTGGGGCCGGGACCGGGATCCTGACGCGCTCCAGCGCTCCTCGAATGAATCCGGAACGCTCATCACTCTCAATTAGGGACGGCGGGCCCCGCGAGGCTCCCGCCGTGCACCTTGATTTAGTCTCAGCTCTAAAATAAACCTTCAGGCTCGGCACTGGCGGCTGGATCTGGCTCGTGTCCTTGTTTCCCTGCCTCAGGCAGCTGCTCCTCTTTCCAGCTCTCCAGACTCAGCATTCCCGGTGGTCTGGGAGCAGCTGGTGGCCCCGAATATGATCCTGACACCCAAACCCTAAGGGCAAGCCAAGGAGCTTCCTCCTGGTCTCATCCCGATTTTTTTTCCTCCAGTGCAGGGCTGGGAAGTTCCTGGCTGGGAATTTTGGGAGAGGAGCATCAGGGAGCTGCTGGAAGTCAGGGGAAATAAAGGATGTGTGTACCCAGTAGATATTCATTGATCTATACATTTATAGGCAATAGATATTTATTGATCTATAGATTTATAGGCAATAGATATTTATCTGACAGGGACTCCCGCCGTTTTTCCTTTTATTTTCCCCTTCTTCCTGTTGGTTTGGGTGTCCCAACCTCTCCTTACCTGACCAACACACCTGTGGCAGGTGGGAGATGCCCCACAGGAGACGTTCCTGCCCTTTTCCCCCCAAATATGAGCAGAGAGATGAACCATTTTTTGACCGTTTGGGAAGAGGGACGAAAAGCTTCGCTCCTTTCCCAGCCCCGCTGAGCCTCTGGAAGGAGGGATGAGGTTCCTGGAGAGGGTTAAAGGGCTGCCGAGACCCCGGGGAGAAGGTCAGGGCTTGGGGACAGGTGGAGGGAGGTGCTGGAAACGCGATCCTGGCGCTGGGCAGGGAAAAGAGCTTTGGCACAGAGGAGAGGAGCAGAGCCCGGGCGGCCGGGAAGGAGGAGGAGGAGGAGAAGGAGGAAGAAGAGGAGGAGGGAAAGACCTCGGTGGGTGCCCAGGATAGAAGCAATGGGGGAGGGGAAAGAATGGTAAGTGAGACGGGAAGGGGGTGGTGGTGACAGAGGAGACAAATGGGGCAGCCGAGGGCCGGCAAGGAGCCCGAGCCCGAGCGGTGCCGCGATGTCCGAGGCAGCCGCGGCCGCTGCCGGTTTCCTTCGCCGGAGCTCGGCGGAGCGGCTGCCACGGACCCCGTCCCGCTGGGACCCCGCAGCGTCCCGGCTCGCCCAGCTGGCCCCCTCTAGACCCGTCCCCACGCAAAATCCCGGGAGATTCGGGCGGTTTGGGAGGACGCCCCTTTCCGACGCCTCCTCTCCGAGGTACGCGGGAGCAGCCGGGGACACGGGGAGGGGTCGGGATGCGCTTGTCCCTCTGTCCCTTTCTTCCCTGCACCCACCTCGTTCTCCTTGTTTTTCTCACCAGGCTGCCTGCGGCTTCTGTCGGGGGGTCTCGCTCTTTTCCTTGGCTGGTTGTGCATCCCTGGGTTGGGGTGTGGATTTGCCTCCAGTTCACAGGCACCACCTCATCCTTTCACTGCAGAAACATGAGGGAAAATGCGTGGAATAGGAAAAATACATACTTTTTGTTTATTTACAGATCAAAAGAAACGGAAGGTGGGAGAGAACGAATTCCATTTCCACAGGGAGTGATATAAATACATATAAATATATATAAATATAAAAATATATATATGAATATATGAGAAGGGGCAGATAAACAGGCACAGAGGTGGTAATGTTCTGCAGGACAATTCCAGGACTGTTTTTACTGATTAACTCCTCCAGCAGAACCCCTGGGGTCGGGATTTGTCCCCCCATAGCTCCAGGTGTGTCCAAGATCCTGACTCGGAGGTGTTGGATCAGCAGGGGATGGCTTTCAAATCAGAATTTATGGACCACTCGATCTGATTTCAGGTCCTCATTAGGAGAAGACAAATCGCTCTCTAGAGGATCCCACATTTCCCAGTCCATGGTAACACGATCCTTCTCAGGAACCCGATGACTGTCACTCCCTCCTGTCCGTGTGCCATGACAAAAATTCGGTGAAGTCTCAGGTGGAAACCACTGCATTATGGACAGCCCCAGCCTAGGAGAAATTATATTTATTTTAATTATCATTCCCGTTTAATGCACGACCTCCAAACCTGCACAAAGTATTTCTGGAAGACCAAGACTATTTTATTTTGAGATGCAGGACCCCAATCCCGAGCTTGATCTTCATGGATTAGGGAAACTCACCCACAGATCTTGACAAGGGCTTTGCATCCTCGTGTATTCCCTTTCTTCTGTTGCTTTTTATGGCCCCTGATGAGCCCTGGAGCTCAATCAGGTCATCTGAGTCCCCAACTGAAGTTTCAGGGCCGAAACAGGACTTTAACAAGGTTCCCTGGACCTGAGCCTGGAGCAGCTGCTCCACACAAGCCCCAGGGCTCAGATTTAACACCAGCTCAGCCATAAATCAGCGCCATCCAGAGCCGGTGACACCTCAAACGGGAGGGTATCCCAAAAGATTTTCCTCTTCCCACCTCCCTGCTGAAAGGAGGAAAAAAAAAAAAAAAGCCAGGAAAACCAGGATTTGTGGGGAGCAGAGGGCAGCGTTCCTGCTTTCTTGCGTGTCCCCCAGTGCCGAGGTCCCCGTCCCTGGGCTGGAGAAACCGGACACTGCAGGAGTGACCCCGGGCAGCGGCAGCTTTCCTGGAAGAGCACCGCCCCCGCGGGGCCGGGTGCCAGGCATTCCTGGTCCAGCCCCGCTGAAACCGTTCCTCACCCGCAGGAGAGAGGCCATGGCAGCCGTGTTCCTGCCCGGAAACCTCCAGGACGAAGCCACTTGCTCCGTGTGCCTGGAGTTCTTCAAGGACCCCGTGTCCATCGAGTGCGGGCACAACTTCTGCCGGGCGTGCATCGTCAAGAGCTGGAAGGAGCTGGAGATGGACTTCCCGTGCCCGCAGTGCCGGGAGGTTTTCCAGCAGAAAAGCTTCCGCCCCAACCGGCAGCTAGCGAACATGTCCGAGATCATCAGCCAGTTCACGCTGCGCGGGGCCAAGGGCGCCGAGGAGGACGGGCTCTGCCCCAAGCACCGCGAGGCCCTGAAGCTCTACTGCAAGGACGACCGCAGGACCATCTGCGTGGTGTGCGACAGGTCCCGAGAGCACCGGCCCCACGCCGTGGTGCCCGTGGACGAGGCTTCCGAGGAGTACAAGGTCTGTCCGTCCGTCTGTCCGTCCGTGCGTCCCGCGGGAGACTCCCGGGGAGCTGCGTTTGTCCCCGCGGTGTCACCCGGCTTGCCCCGGCGCTCAAACGCCCTCCCGAAGAGCTGGCGATGCTTCCCAGCCTCCCGAGAAGCTGGGAGAACGTGTTCTCTCTGGATGTCCGCACCCCTCTCCTGCGTTCCCCTGGTTTCTGGGATGGATTCACCTCGCCGGGAGGGGAACGGCTAACGGAGCCAAACACCCGCGGCTATCTGGGGGCTGGGAGAGCTTCCAGAGATGAGCGAAGTTGATTAAAGCCGGGCTGAGCTTTGCCTGTGCCAGGAGCCGATGGGAACAGGGCACGTCCCGTCCCCGGCATCCTCCGTTCCTTTTTTTGGGGAGGGGTTCTGGTGGTCCTTGGGGCCGCCGGCGTGGGCGGAGCGGAGCCCGAGGGATTTCCCGGCGAGCGCATCCCGTGTTTTCCTCCCTTCCCATCCCACCTGGCAAAGAGCAAACCCCGCAGACGGAGGGACGCAGCGAAGGAGAGAAAGCAACACCGGCCTCATCCTCTTCTTTTGTTCCCAGGAGAAAATCCAGGGGCGCTTGGATTTCCTGAGGAAGGAGCGGCAGGAGCTGCTGGAGTTCAAAGTGAACGACGATAAGAAAACCCAGGAGCTGCTGGTGCGTCCCAGGACGGGGTGGTGGGGAAGCCTGGAGGGGATGAGGACCCACTGCCCCCCCCCAGTGTCTGAAAAAGGGAAAGGGGCGGTTTTCTCCTTCCTCCTGGCCCCACCACCAATAGCCACAGCCTCAGCAGACCTCGGGGATGGTGCTGGAGCATCTGAGAGCAGGGCTGGCCCTGGGGATCTCCTCCACCCTTCCTCTTCCTCAGCACATCATCCCTGTGGCAGCAGAAGGGAAAAAAACCCATCCCACTGAAAATAATTCCTCTCCCAGATCACCCCCCTCCAAGACAAGGGCTGTGAGGGGCTCATGTCCCCTTACTTGGGGCAAAAGCCACCGAGCTGCCCTGGCCCATCTTGCTGCTCTCCCAACCCTGGGTTTTTTTAACACCACTGCAATTTCCTGTTGTTTTGGTGGCTGGTGGGGTTGGACACAGCCCAGGCCGTCCCAAGCCCAGGGGTCAGGTGTGACGCCAAAGGCAGAGCGTGAAGGGCCCTTCTTTGGGGGCCTGGGTGGACCTGCTGGACCTGTGCTGAGGGACAATGTGGAGTGAAGCAACTGAAATACCTCGCGGTGCTGAAGGGAGCATTTCCTGGAGCAAAATGTTCCCGTTTGCCCAGGGCTCTCTCCCGGAGGGGATTCGGGGTGTTTGTGATGGCAAACCCAACGGGAACCGGGATGGTGGCAGAGCTGAGGAACGGGAGATCCTAACGGGTGGGGATTTGGCTCTCCCACCCCCACCTCTTCCAAGGCATTTGTCCAGGAATGCAACCCCCTGTGCCTCCTCACCCCTCCCCAAGTGAAGGCCCCCAGTCTCACCAGGCTGGGGCTCCAAATTCACCACCAGGCCTCTCTCCTGAAAACCCCTTTTTGCCATGTTTCATTCCCAGAAAACCATCGAGAGCGAGCGGCAGAAGCTGCTCTCGGAGTTCGAGCGGCTGCGGCAGTTCCTGCACGACCAGGAGCACATCCTGCTGGGGCAGCTGGAGAAGATGGAGAAGAACATCTCCAAGAGGCAGAACGAGAACATCACTGACCTCTCCAAGGAGATCACACTCCTCAACAAGCTCATCACCGAGCTGGAGGAGAAAATCCAGCAGCCCATGCTTGAGTTCCTTAAGGTGGGATGTCAGGTCTTAGTCACGGACCTTATTCCTCCTTTTTCAATGTGTTTATGGATCCTGTTGAGGTGTTTTGGGGGTAAAAGTCCTTTTTTATTCTGTCCTTAATGAGTGGATAGTGCAAGGAGATGTCTGAGTGCCCCGAGCTCTCTCCGGCTGAGGAACACCCTGGAACAGAGTGTCCTCTTCAACTTTAATGATTTTTTTCCTCCATGAACTTGTCTGAACTTTTCTAGCACCCCCAAGTCCTTGGTTTCATGGTGTTCAGAGCTGAGCTAGACCAAACTCTCCTTTCCAGGCTGGGAAAACAACCCCGGGGTGCCTGAAATCCTGAGATCCCAGAGCTCTTTTCCCCACCCCGAATGGCTGCAGGGCCACAGGTGACCTTTGAATGGAGCTTGTTTGTACTGAATTGAGCAGGCCTGCACAGGGTTAAATCCCCTCCCAGGCTGCGTTCTGGGTGCTGTCAATATTTGCAGATGGTTTTAGGGCTTGGCTGTGGGTGGAAATTCACCCCACGTGGTCTCTGTGCAGACGGCGCTGGTGCCCACGAGACACACCCCAGAACAATAGTTGATATTCTATTAAAAAGCAGGTTGGGAACTCTGGGCTGGCTCCAGGGTCCTTTTTCAGCCTCTGGGAGGTGACTCTGGCTTTGTGTGGGCTCTGGAATTTGTTTTAAGGGCACCAGAATGGGCAAATAATGGCTCAGTTTGGTGTTTGTTTGCGGTGTTGCAACTTTATTGAGTGTGTTTGAATCTTAAATTACCTCCATAATCCACCCTGCCTGAGGGAAAACCACTTCCTTGTCCATCCCAGGGTGGGATGAGGCATTCCAGGCTTTTCTTGGGGGTGATTGGACTGTGGGAGTCCAGAAATCATGGGGACATCGAAGTGCAAAGCTGCCCAGTTTATGGCAGGTGGCTCTTGGGCAGGGGGATATTTGCGGGTACCTCCTGTCCCTCAACGCTTCACGCGGGACAGGTTGACAGGACCTTCCCAGAAGTGGGAGACCGGCAGGAAGACCCCAAAAACATCCCCGAGGCTGCCAGGTGCCCACACGTGGGCTCACAACAACAGCCAAATACTGGGAGAGGAACTGGAGAGATTTTTAGGTGACCTGAAGATCCTCCCAACTCACCTGGAGAACCTGCTCGGAGCAGTGGGAGGATGAGAGGCCTCTGACAGTGCCTTCCAGCCTAAAACACAGCACATTCCATGGGCACGAGGCTGGGGATTTGTGGATGAGCCACGGGGAAGATTCCCCTGGAGCAGCCAGGCCTGGAGATGCTGCAGGGAGTGGGATGGGATTTGGTGGGAATGTCACCTCCCAGAGCTGGAATCCAACACTTGAGGCATGAATCCACACCTGCTGGCTGCATCCATCAGGGACGGACATCCCGGCTGGGTTTGATGAGCGGGAGTCGCTCTGGGGAGCCAGAGCACAGGGATTTCACTCAGTCTTTCTTTTTCCTTTCCAGGATGTGATGGGCATCATAAGCAGGTATGGAATTCTGCTCTCCCTGCTGCTTCCAGGCTTCCACCCCTCCCCATCCCTGTCTGGAGGTCAATGTCCACAGTCCAGGTGCCAGAGGGAGGCACTGGAGAGGATGGAATTCTCCTACTCTCTGCAAGCCCTGGGTCTGTTCCAGCTTCTTGGAAACCTGATTTTCACAGTGTCTTTTTCCTACCAGTGGCCTTCTTCAAGGGTCAAGTGAGACCAGAAATCCCAAATCCCCTTATTTGCTCATACACAGTTCCCCCAGCATAGCAGTTCAGGCGCCACCAAGCTCCAAAAATGACATTGGATCTGCAGCAGGAGCAGCTGGGGGGGGAGGTTTACCCAAAAAAATCCCCCGATCACCCCAGAGGAGCCTCAAAATCCACACCCAAGTCCTGATTTCGTCACCCCACGGAGGGTGAAATCCCAGTGGGGTCCTCTGGGGGGGATGGGGCAGGAGCACTGGTGGCAAACGGAGATGGAAATGGGAGAATATCAACAATTTCCTCATTGTTTTTCCCTTTTTCCCTTGGCAGGAGCGATGACGTGAAGTGCCACAAGCCCGTTCCCGTCTGCACCGACATGAAGATGCACGTCTGCAACTTCTCCCTCAAGACTGTCGTCCTTGAGAAGGTCTTGAAGAAATTCCGAGGTAGGTGGAAAAGGTTTAAAAATAATCCCTGGCCTTTCCTGGCACCAGGAGGGAGGGGTGGGGTGGGAGTGCCCGGGGTGCTGCTCGAGGGCTCCTGGGCGCTGAAATAGGAGCAGAAATCACGTTGGAAAGGGATTCTGGAGATCCTTTTTCTCATTCTGGAGAGGGGCATAAGCAGGAGTAGACTCATCCCAGCTGGGTTGCTGAGGAAGGAAACATGGGGTTGTTTTAAAGAGGAGAAATTGTGAGCGTGAACATCAGTTTTGGTGCAATAAAACCTTTAATTTCAAGGAGTTTCCTGCTGAGATTGCCAAGCCCTGGGTTTGCAGCAAAGCAGGAAACCACAAGATGGTGCTGAGAGAGCTGGAAAGTCAAAATGCACCAAAACCAGCAGCTCTAGAAGAGAAAAAACCAAATAATTTCTAAATGGAAATTACACCCTGGGGCTAGAATTGGCTTAAAGGATGTGCTCAAGCCTTGAAATTCCTGAGGCCGAGATGTGGCAGGGCATGATAAATATGGTTTAAATAAATCCTGTGTTTTCTTCATGCCCAGAAGGGGGTTTTTAATGAAAATTAAATATATTTAACAGGGATTCTCCCCTGTTGTGCTGCTCCATCCTCAGCTCTCGCTGATGCTTTGGTGCCACAGTCCCCTAAAGGAGACTTGGGGCATCCCTTCTGTCTCTCTGGGTGTCACCATTCAAGTCCCTGTCTCTCCTCTTTTTCAGAACACCTGCAGGATGAGCTGGGAAGAGGTGAAAAAGGTACAAAACATGATATTTCAGACATAGCGCCCACAGCAAAGACTCGAAATTGTGGTTGTATTTTGCAAAGCCAAAGAGAGGGGGACAAAAAGGAAGAAGAAAAAAAAAAAAAAGAAAGGAAAAGACACTCTAGATTTCTTTTTTTTTTTTCTTCCTTAATTTCTTCTCTCTTGATGATTTCCAGATCCAGCCTGCTCAGCTCCAGAGCCCAAAGCTGATTTTTCTAACTGACGCCGGGGATCTGACAGCTCAGCCAGGTCCTCTCTGTCTGTTTGCACCTAACAAACCCATAGATTTGAGACCAAAAAACCATTCTGTCACAAGTGGCTCTTAGTCTGCCAAATTTGCTCTGCTGGGCTCCTGTTTCCACCAGGGAATTGGGATAGAGGGTGTGAGCTCCGGCATCTACTCCAGGGTGAAGTCAGAGGGGTTAAATCCCAGCAGAATTTGGTGAATTCCTTAAGTTATTTAAGAATTTAAATTAAATCCCAGCAGAATTTAACTCGTTTTTAATGTTAATTAAGAATTTAACTCCTTTTCACAGGAGAGGTCATGAATTTGAGGGGCAAACCCAGGCCACAGCAATTTCCATGCTGGATGAGACCCTGGGAAGGGGCTCTGCAGGAATTCTGGGATCAACCCCATCCCTCTGACCTCACCCTGAGATTAAAACCTGCCCCACCCTGACACCCTCAGTGTGAAAGTGCCCAGAGCAGTGTTTTCAGAAGAAAAAGCTCATTTTTTGCTTTTAAAGCTGTGATCTCCAGCACGGGGGTCTCAAAGAAGGACAGCCCATGGGTTGGACCCTTTCCAAGGATTCTGCTCACAAACAGCACCACCAGGCACCTCTGGAAATGCCAAAAGTTGGCAGAAATCACGAGGAGGAACCTTGTGACCACCACCGAGAAGCCAAAGGCGCCTCGCTGCATGCCCAGGGGGGTGGGTGCATGTGCAGAGGTGTCACTCGCTGCGTATTGTCCCACGGCGTTGTGGTTGAACCTCAAACCCAAATCCTGACGGTTCCAGGAGCTGGAGATGCCCGAGGAAGGAAAACACCTTGTAGATAAAAAAAAAAATCGGCATTGATGAAATTGTCTCGTTCCAACCCGTTTCCCCACAATTTTGCTGGTGGGATTTGCAGTCTGTGATGCAGAAGACGCTGGTTTTTGGCCGCTCTCCCACTTTTGGAGAGGAACCTGGTTCAAAACTTAAGTTTTGAAGGAAAAATTATCTCAGCTTTCTCTGTCTTTGTTATGACTTTCCCCACCTTTATGAAGCACCGTGAGGCTTTTAATCCCACTGTGGCTCTTTTGGGAAATTTTTATGCCATTTCCTGACCCAAATCTGTGAATTTTGGAGAGCACAAAGGCCTTTATGGTGCGGCACCTGCCGTGTTTCAGCTCCTGAGGCCCCATTTTAGACTCCCCCCAAAGTATCTCATGGATTCAGGGCGACTTTGCTGACTACAACCACAATTTGAGGTCACTAGTTGCTTCCTCTGAGCCTGAGTTTGGAAAGGGGAAAAAAAAGCTGTTGGGTCCAAGCTGCACCTGCATGTTTGGTTTGGGCTACTCCAGGTGGAAAGATGCCCATGTCATGGCTTCCCACAAGGATCTGGGTGCCTTTGGGGTGGTTTGGGGATAAAAACTGTGTGATTTGTGATGCCAGGGAGGTGCAGAGCCCACCCGTGTGTGGATGAGCCGGAAACCAAGATAAAAGATCAATTTATGTGGAAAAAATGTTCTTGATCTGAGGCCCATCTTTGCTGTTGATATCTGCAAATTATCTGCACGTGCTTTTGTGGTGTTCTTTGCTCCTGGTGGCCTCGTGTTGTTGACCCCCATTTCTCACCAGAAGCAGCATGAGATCAAAAACCCCCTCGAGGGAATTGGGGTGTCCATGGGTGTGTCAGTGTGGGGTGTCTGTGTGGGCAGGGGTTATTGGGGTTGGGCTGGGGTTAGTGGGGTTGGAAAGTGATTATTGAGGTTTGGGGGTGAATGCTGAGGTTGGGAAGGGGTTGTTGAAGTTGGGATGGGGTTATTGGGGTTCAGATGGGATTATTGAGGTCTGGGCTGGTCCAGAAACCAGAAACCCCCACCCTGAGTGGGGTTTTTCATTGCTCAAACCCTCGCTGAGTTCTGACCACTGTCACTGCTGTCCCCAACAGAGGACCTGACCCTGGACCCTGACTCAGCCAACCACCTGCTGATCCTCTCTGCTGACCTCAAGAGCGTCCGGATGGGCTGCAGGAAGCAGGAGCTGCCCGACAACCCCAAGCGCTTTGACACCAACTCGCGGGTCTTGGCCACCACAGGCTTCAAGTCAGGGCGGCACTACTGGGAGGTGGAGGTGGGGCCCTCGGACGGCTGGGCCTTCGGCGTGGCCAAGGAGTCCGTCCGCCGGAAGGGGCTGACGCAGTTCTCCCCCGAGGAGGGCATCTGGGCCGTGCAGCAGAACGGGGGCCGCTACTGGGCCGTCACCTCGCCCCAGCGCACCCCTCTGTGCCTCAGCCACAAGCTCAGCCGGGTCCGCGTGTACCTGGACTACGAGGGGGAGGAGGTTTCCTTCTATGACGCCGAGAACATGCAGCACATCTTCACCTTCAACGTGGCCTTCCAGGAGAAGGTGTTCCCCCTCTTTTCGGTCTGTTCCACTGTCACCTATATCAAACTGTGCCCCTGAGGCGCCTCGGGGAGTGCTGGGGAAGGGCCTGGCCCCTGG